>JAUMHE010000042.1:3110998-3156587 GCA_032359235.1 Enteromius mattozi | reverse complement strand
TATATATTATGAAATATTACAAAAACTGTGATGTAACATACTGATTCTAAAACAAAATAATTGCCTTATATACTGTCACTATACTAAACCAGTTTTATTATTATCAAAATATTATTACAATATTATATTAATATGTGACCCTGGACCACAAAACCAGTCATAAGTAGCACGGGTATATTTGTAGCAATAACCAAAAATACATTGTATGGTTCCAAATGATTGATTAGGATATTATAAATATTATAAATAGCAGTTGTTGTGTATATCTATATCTATATATATATATATATATATATATCTACAAGCTGTAGATGAGTTTGTTTCTTCTACAGATTTGAATGCGTTTAGCTTTAAATCACTTGTTCACCAGTGGGTCCTCCGTGGTGCGTCAGAAACAGAGTTCAAACAACTGATAAAACATCACAATAATCCACAAGTAATCCATAATATTGCTTTCTCCAGTGAAAAAGTTGTCTCACCTGAATCATAAAAGAGATAAATATTTTTATAAGAGTGTAAACAGTTCTAAACAAATATGTGAGTGAATTTTGAAGTGTAGGGACAACAGTGGATGGACTTTTTCATCAGAGTGTGCGGTAAATTATTTAAAAGTAACATGGCCTGATGAATTTGTTTCTTACAAACACAGCTTCACTTCAGAAGACATTAGTTAATAGACTGGAATTGTGTGGATATCTTGTGTTTTATTGTGCTTAAAGGGTTACTACATCACAAAATAAATATTGTGTAATTAATCACTTACCCCAACGTTGTTGCAGACCCGTACAGTGGATATCCTCCAAAATTGGAGATTGTTGGATAAAGTTGTTGTTTTTATTTTTTTGCATACAAAAAGTATTCTCATAGCTTCAAAAAAATACAGATTGAACCTCTGATGGCAGATGCAAAACCAATCCATATATTAAAGTTATATTTCTGATCTTGGATGCAATAGTAGTTTTGATCTGTCAAGTTATGTTGCACAGTGCTATGATGTCTTTCCTGTAGTGCAAACAGTGGCTACCAACCAGCTGCTACATGTATTTAGTTGCATGGAATATACCTTTTTTTTGGATTTTGCTGTTATTGTTGTTTTCCTGTTCACATTGGCCTAGTTGCAGTTGTCATAATTGTAATAGGATTGTGTGGGAATAAGTTGTTAGTTTTTGCTTAGAGGCTTGTTACTATATCAATAAAAAAATCACTTGATGGATCTTCACTATGTATCATCATTACTTTCTTGTACTCTGTTCAGAGAACATCCAGTCACAGTGATTTTTTTTTCTTTTTTTTTTACTTATTCTTCTTCTGTCTCAACTTTAGTTTTTCATTTATACCGAAATGTATCCAACAAGCATGTGAGCTCTAGAGAGGGGCCTGCTAACCGTCCCATACTAATAAACATCTGTTATTCAAATGATGTACTCGCTCAAAGACAAGCTGGGACTGGAAAGCAGAGGGGATTGATAGAGCAGAGGTTCACACTATCTCACAAAAAACACTAAAAACAAATCTATGCTGTTGACATGAAAAGAGAAGCTGTAGTAGCTGTGTTTTGATAGAGTGACTGGTGGGGTCATGAGAGACCCACAGCTGATCTCCACAGCTGGAATGCTAATAAACCACCTTGTGCTGCTGCTTATATTTGCTTCATTTTAGCACAAGGAGTTGATTTTAGAAGCACAGGTTATAAGTCAAAAATAGGTGAAACGTGGTGATTAGAAAAGGGAGCTGATGTTCATTTCCGTCTGAATTTATTAGTGGATCCTTTCTTTGGGGGGAAAAAACACAAGTCTCTTGTACAACTGGAGTATTACCCATAGTTCTTTGCTAGTAGTTACACTATGATGAGCTAAGCCACTGCAATTCAGCAGAGGTTCTTCTACCGCTGCTCCAGAACAAATGGGAGGGGAACTAGGTGTGTGTTTCAGGTGCAGATGTCTCACTGGGGCCTACCCCAATCCTCAGCAGGCTTCTTTTGGGTCCTAATAATAACTTGAAAGTACCTCTTTTTGCCCCTTTTAATTAGTCTCCAGAACGCATACAGCTAATTGGTGGTTCATAATTGGGTTTAGATTCGCTACTTGTCTGTTCAGATCCCCCTGCTCCCCACCCCAATCCCTTCTCAGTCTAGGTGAAAAGAAATCCACCCCAGCCAGGGGTTTTATGTTTCTTGTCACTTAGCACTTTGATTTCTTGGTGAATTAAGAGCTATTTAATTAGCGGGGTTTCTTTTTATATCTCCATCTCAGTAGGGGAGAGATTTGGATGGTGTCAGAGTTGAAGCTTTTTAAAGGTAAAAGAGGAAGTTTCAAAAGCAGTGGCTTAACACACTTTGACAGAAACTTATTGTATTCACAGCCTAGAATAAAAATTAACAGAATAGGTAAATTCATGCATAGAAACAACACACATAGTTGTCAAGTAACATAGTGACATTGTGGTCTCCTTTGCATCTGGCATTAACATGCATTTAGTATTTGGGGAGGTTTTTTTGGGGATGGTTTGCATTTAAAACTTCATGCATCTCATCTCTAGCATGATTGGAGTGAGCTTATGCAAATCCACAATTGCATGTACCGTGAGTTTGCATTAATTGAAACATTGCGGATGTTTTCACAAAAATGTAAAAACATTGTTGGAAACTTGTAAAATATCCTTTTTTTTTTTACTAAGCCCATGTTGCTAGGGATCAGTAGTAAAGAAAAGAAGAAAAAACATCATAGCACTCTTTTCAAAGTGTTATCCAAAGAAATAGTTTGATATGTATAGAGATTTTAATAATACACTTGGTTGGGAAAATTTCGAAATCACATTGTATGCTTTTTTTTTTTAAACCTTTTAAAACTCAGCCCATGAAAGTGAAACACATGATTTGTAGTGCAACCTCATCACATATTAAGTTCAGACCTGAATGCGGATAATGAAAACGCATCTAACGCACCTTTTAAAAGTAGTTTCAGTCATCCGATCACAATTTTTCTTTTGATCAAGATCAATCCATTCATGTTCATTCCAGTTGTAAGTGGGCTTGTATGTTTCCGGATTGAATCCATTATGCTTTAGTTTGTGGTCAGTGAATAGACCGTACAAATCAATAGCAAATTCTTTACATACCGGAGATGTATGTAAGATTTCAGAAGTGGTATTGATATTGAAATAAATGTTTGTTTTTTTTCAGGTTGTATTAATAACATAGTCCATCTAAATAGCATTACTTGGCACTGTAGTAATTCTGCTGTCTAATTTGGATGCTGTTGGATATGTTTAGAGCTAGTCTGGAGGAGGAACTAAATGCAGCCCTCGACAGAGTTGCAGTGCGGGACCTACGGGAGCAACAGCAGGAGGAAACGCAAGGTATCACACACTGTCCTATCCAACATACTTCAAAGGCATCACTTGCTTTACTTAATGTATTGTAATGTAACTGATGAGTATTAAGCTGTTCCATTGTGTAAACCCTTATAAACATTCTGAATCCTTTCTTTTGGGGGATTGCAATGATCCTTTCCAGTTCATCTAATGCCAATGCCAAGTAAATGAAGTAGTTTATTAATGCGAAGTCCCAGACCCTTATTCTGCAAAAATTGGTCAGTCTGTGGAGGTTTATGGAGGGAATTTCAATATGGGGCTCCAGTACCCACTCTGAGACTAAATGGTAGCAAATGTGAAAAAAAGTTATAACACCTGTGTGTTTGAACTTTGGTCAGGAGATCTTTAATATTATCGTTTTTAAAATACAATCTATGATTAAAGCAGTAACTACCTTTTTTGTGGAAATAAATCAGATATAATCAAAATAACATTATTCCTTAATGTAATTTCAAGTCTCATATCCTGTATGCATCTTTCTCTTACCCATCATATTTAATATGACTGTTGACTTATGTTATATTACTAGTATACTGTTATAACATGTATTAATATTTTGGATTAGCCTTTATTTTTACATTTTTAGTTTTCATTTTCATATAAGTTTTAGTAATTTTGTTATGCTTTTGTCATATTTATTAGTTTTAGATTTCTGTTTAGATTTTATTTTAGCTGTAAGAATAGTGCAGTACACGTTGTTACAGCTCTGCCTTTCTCTCTTCTGTGTATCATAAAAGAAGATATTTTTAGTAAATGTTTTTGTTTTGTTTTTCTTCTGTCTGGTCACCATCATTCTATAAAATAGTTTATTTTGTGTTCTGCAGAAGAAATAAAAGTCCTTAGATGTTTGGAACAGAATGAGACATGAGGGAGAGTAATGACAGATTTTTTACTTTAAACTTATTTTAAAGCATTGCCACAAAAGTATTTCTAATATCTCTTTAAAATATTTTGAAATAGTTATATTATATTTCAGCCATCTTTTTTCAAGCAGTTGTAGTTAACAATAACACTGTTGATAACTTCACGAGATTATTTCACTCTACTGTAAGTCCTTCTTTTACCAACATTAAGATTTTTTTCATTAAATATTATCCTTCCCTCTGGTTAGTGGCAAAATTAGGTCGTAGGTGACAGAGGGCAGCAGTGTTCAGTATGGGGCATTTCCCCACACGCAGCTGCCACAGACACACACTTTCATCTTTCATCCGCTTTCTGTTCCAGTGAAATCACGAAATAAAATTATGACATGACCATTAACCCTTGAGAATTTAAGAGAGGTGGGTCCAGATGTGCTTTCGGAAATCCAATTTGCTGTATTCCCAATTGATTTCAAACTCACATGGCTCTTTGCACGCCCTCAGAAAGGAGCTTGTACATTCCTATCCGTCAAACGCTCCATCAGAGCGGTCTGTAGTGTATAGACACCCTTCTTTGGGGAAAATTGGCCAAATCTTGGTAGGGACATTTCTAAAAGTTGGCAGAAAGTTGGTAACATTCCTACCTAAATCAATGTTGTGGGGAAAGGTACTTTAATGACCAATTTTGTACTTCAACTTAAATACATAATTCACATAAAATAAAAATTCTGTTTCATTTAATCACCCACATATTGTTCTAAACGTGTGGCTTACTTTGCATTTTGAGAAAATTTGTTTTATACATTGGTATTCAATGGTAAACAAAATGGCTTGAACTATGCCTTTAAACATTTTTGTTTTTGTTTTTTTGTTTCAGTTAGTTACCACAAGTTTATATTTCATATTTTACTCCATGCCTAAATCCATTCCTGTGTTGTGAGAAAGTGATATTTAATTATAGTTATTTTACCACAACAGTGATATTCCATGTATCCAAGCTATTCCATATTTCATATTCCATTAGCATTTTGCCTACTGGATATAGCAATGAGTGCCACATGTTTTCCAATTTGCAAACAAATGATTCTTATGAACTGATTCTGTTAATTAGCCATTTCTGAGGTCACAGCTGACTTCTTCATCACAAACCATGGGTTTTGTTGTAATAAATTAATAAATAGTATTTGAAAAAAAAAAATTGTGAAATATACTTATACATGAGAATTTTACAATTTTTCCCAAATCAGAAGATATGTTAGCAGAGCTCACAGCAGCAACTTTTATTTTGAAGATAAGAATACTTGTAATTTATAAAGCATGTATTCCTGTCTATGGACTAGTACAACACTACTGTATGTACAGTACAGTACCACACAGCCTGTCTGCAACTCTTCCAAATATAAACTCATATTTTAGCAACGATGAAGTGAAAATGTAACATTCAGTGCATCTCTCTATAGATCTTTATGCATTAGGTTGGGATTGACATTATCAAAGGATTTTATAATATAATTTATAATAAAAAGTCATTTGACTTTTAAAAGTTTCCTTTTATAAGCCAATGGCATCCTAGTAATTCTTTTAGTCTGGTATTATATAATATAATATTTAATAAACAAATATTCAAATGCAACTTTGTGAATAATGCATTAGAGTCCTGCAGAAATGGTATGCTCAAATCTTGAGCGTGGACTCCATATCCTAATGATGGTCAAGTATAGACATTTTTGGTCACACTTTATTTTAAGGTCCAATTCTCACTGTTAGCAATCCATTAAATACATCTGCCTAAAACTCATAATTTGCTGCTTATCAGTAGTTAGTAAAGTAATTGTTTAGTTTAGGTATTGGGTAGGATAAGCCGATAAGGGATGTAGAATATGGTCATGCAGAATATTTGCTTTATAAGTAATAAACAGCCAATATGTTAATAGTGGGCATGTTAATAATCAACTAGTTAATAGTGAGAATTGGTCCCTATACTAACTAGCCTACCCAATGTTCAATGCCTACACCTGTATAAATAATGGTCTTGTAGTCTGTTGTTGTTATTATTATTACTTTTAAATTAAGATATTTATCATTTTAATTCGCCTCCCTTTTTTTAGACAAACCCGAATATACGAGGTATCCTAAAGGCCTATGCGATATACTCATGGTACGGTTCTTTTCCATTCTTTGTTTAGGGGTAAAAAGAAGTGGCAAATATCATTGAAGTGGTATAGTGTTTGCAAACATCCTGAAATCACAACTTTTAAAAGAAAGTTTGTTTTGGAAAGTTGTTTTGAACTGACAGAAGAAACTCAAAGCAAACTTCATTTTGACCAGATTATAATCAAAATGTCACACCCAGTTAGTTTTTCAGTTTTGCTAATTAAACGTATATCGGGGCTTTAATTGTAAAAGTGTAATTTTTGAATATTTAAAAAAGAAATGTAAATTTAATAAAATCTTATAACCCCTTATACCTTACACAAATCTTAACACTTTGAAAAATCCAGTAAATCATAGACAACTAGGAAAGTCATGTCAAATCATTGTTTAAAAAGAGAACATTTAGTGTTTAAAACCTGAATAATTGATTGTTTTTATTTATGTGCTTCCGCACGCTGCTAAATTTTGCAGATATCTGGGGTCCTTCTAGATTGGCAGTGGAAATAGTGAGCCGCTGTGAAGCAGAAGACTTATGTTGAGATGAAACACAGCTTGACCATAGAAATTTTCACTATTAAAAATAATAATAATAAAAATATACATTTTATTAAATTGTACATATTATTTCTGACGTTAGCAGCACAGTATGGACAGGTAATGGTTTCTTAAAGTTTCCTGCTGGTGTGATCATTCTCAAATAAGAGCATGTGTGTGCGTGCATGCACATGTGAGTAAGTGAATAGTTGTGTTGTTTTTTTTTTGTTTTTTTTTTGTGTGTGGTGTGTGCATAAGGCTACAGAGAAAGACAGGTCTGCGACTCACTAGAATCTCAGCCTTGCTTCTTAATGTCCAAAGGTCAGCTCCAGGAAAAAAAAAAAAACTGTAAATATTTCACAACATTTTCATTCGACAAATGAGCATCCACATTCACCATGAAACTTTTATTAACCCAAGGCAGCAGAAAGTTCTGCTCTCCAAATATGTTTATTTTCCCCTCTTTAAACAAGCATAGCAACAAAGTTCCTGCCATGAAGTCAAAAACACAAACTCCGTCATACATTGACAGTTCCCCTTACAATTAATTTGTATTACTCTACAATAACCTGCAAGATTGTTTCAGGTCAGAAGGTTTTGATTTGTGGTTACAAGTCCCTTTTCTTAGTCTGTCCATTAAAGGCCTCTTTATGAGCTCAATCAGTTGAATAGACCTTTAAAAAGACAAGAAATTATGTGTCATTAATGATAATTGATTTGAATAGGGAAAGTGGCTGTCAGGTGACAGTATGGATTTTTATTCCTTCAGCAGAGCTTCTGTTTCGGGAAGTGCCGGAGGACGAGGTCAGGAGGAGCAGCACCCCCATCAAGACAACCGCCAGAAGAGTGGAACAGACTTTTAAAAAGGTACCAGTGGTTGACTATTCAGCCATTATATGAATAGCTAAATTTTGTGAAGAATAATAATGGAAGGTCACTGTTCCTTACATCATGCGCAGAGCCACAGACTATAACCAGGCATTAAATGCATAAAGAGTCTATGGTAACACTTTACCAAAAAAAAAAAAACGAATTTGATAACATTATTTAATACATAATGAAACTTTTTAACACAAATGTCAACTAATTTAAACTAAAGACAGATGTGATGTGTGATGTCTAATTAATCTTTTAAATGTTCAAAATATACATTATGTCATATAGACGGGTGAATACTCTTGCTCGACTATGTAAAAACCCACTCAATTATAGCAAGGCATGTAAGCGTTTATTAATCTAGGTTATCTATGTTCATTGTTAATTAATGTTTGTTTATAATACATTAACTTGTATACATGTATACAATTTAAAGTGATAAAAATGAATAGATTAACATTACAGGGTTTGTTCACCCAAAAATGAAATTTCAGTCATTAATTACTCACCCTCATGTTCCAAACCCGGAAGACCTTTGTTTGTCCTTTGAACACAAATTAAGATATTTTTGATGAAATCTGAGAGCTCTCTGAACCCTGCATAGACAGCAACACAACTGCAATGTTCCAATGTCCAGAAACGGAGCAAAGACATCAAAGAAATAGTCCATGTGACATCAGTGGTTCAGCTGTAATGTTATAAAGCTATGATAATATTTATTGTGTACAAAGAAAAACAAAAATAATAACTTTATCCAACAATTCTTCTCCTCCTTATCCTGTCTGCATGTACACAATGTACGCGCATGTGATTGTCGTACACATTCCTCTGTGAAGCTGGTTCTGTAATTAGTTGTAAATCTCTGTCAAATGCTTTTATATGGAGTGGCATTTAATACACAGAGCGTAGTTTACTAACAAACTATGTTATATCGCGTAAGTCCACAAAGACATGGACTCCACCCACTGTCTACACAAGCCAATCAGATAACAGCCACACTTTGCTGACCAGTCATAGCATTTTTCGCTTTAACCAATTTTTAAGTAAGTCTCATTTTATTTGTAAATTTAATTTAATTACAAAAAAAATAACATTTTAAAAAAATCATGTTTTTAGTGATATTTATTAAAAATTATAACTTTTGTAAATCTCTTTACATTCATTTTTTTTAGCATAATCTGTTTATTTATATTAATACAACAAAAATTTCTCCATATAAAAAAAAAAATTGGTGTGTCCTATGTTACTGTTTTTAATTTTGGGCAAGAAGTTTGCTTCTGTACATAACTATTCAAAAGTAGTAGGTCACATGCAAAGCTCCTCTGTCTAAAACTGGATAGAAAAAATTATAACAATGGGTGTGCTCTGAAAAAAAAAAAAAAACAAGTGTTGTATAGTAAAACAGCAGTAAAAGCCACCTGTCTTCCTGTAATATGGATTTAAGCCCTCAACAGCACAGCAAACACCCTTAAGCCTCATTTGAATGAAACTAAACTGCTCTGTTTGCATTCGCTGACTCTGCTGGTGTTTGACAGCGGGTCCTTCACTCATTTAACACAAGCAAATCATTTGTCATTAGTATTTAGCCTGAGTAAATCAAGCTCACACTCTATTCAGAAGCACTTGACTTCCCCTAAAGCAACATTTAGCTTGGTTCTTGCTGGAGGGGCTGGTGAGGACTGAGGGAACATTCTGAGCAGAGGAATGAAATGGTTTGTAGAATAATTCGGAGCAGATGATGGCATTGTGAGTGGTGCCAGCAGCTGCCATATGGTCGTGTAATGGGGGCTGTCATCGCCTTTATTACCGAATGACAAGCACCATGTTAAACTTAATAACCCACAGGGGCAGACTGCTGTTTATGTGCTCTGCAAACGCATTATAAATGAAATAATTTTTGATGGAGTTGTGGGAGGGGGGGCGAGTCGTTGTCAGCCAGCCGTAAAGGGGCCTAATGTTGTTTGAAAGGTGGTGTGCTGCGGCAGTACGGCTGCGAGAGTGCTAAATAAAAGGCAGCGATTTGCCTGGGGGTATACACCCAGCAGGCATCCCCTCCTCTCTTTCACACCCTCCACCAGGATTTGACAAGCTGCCTAAATGGCCCTCTTTTATGTTTAGCCATGAGTAACAAATTTGGGGGGAATCACTGAGTGTCTGCTTGCCTGCCCCAGAACGGACCCTCTCCATAAAGGCCAAATGAGAGTTTAAAGTACAAACGTCTCGAAAAGATGAGGTGATAATTTGCTGTGCACGTGCCTCTGCGTACTCCCACAGATAGAGCAGTTACAAAGTCAAATGGTCTCTTTGGAAAGCGAGATCATGCGGCTGCGAGAAAACAACCAGGTGCTACAGGAAGCCAAGGGAGCTCTGGCTGGAGAGCGGGGTGATCTGCAGGCCAGAATTAAGCTTCTGCAGGAACGCAAGGAGGCGGAAGAGGCCCAGGCCAGAGAAGAACGGGACCGACTGCTGGCCCAGATGCAGAGCTTTGAGAGACAGGCGAAGGACGCCGTGAAAGCTGCCACCCAGGCCAGGCGCAGGCTGCTCAAACTCCGCCAGGAGCTGGGAGTCCTTCGAGCAGAGAGAGATTTCCAATGGTACGCAGCTAAACGCAGGGCGAAAGCCGCCACTCTGGCAAACACCAAGATCAGGTCCAGAGCACCCTGGGTTGACGCCTCCAGCAGAACGTGCATGCGCTCGACGCTGAACAGGATGGACAGTCCCGCCAAGGACGACTGGGAGGACATGAGCGCAGACAGGTACTTCCCCCACCTTTCACTATCCCTGTCTCTTTCTCGCTTTCCATCTCTCACACTCTCATTATTTTTCTGACTGTAGGGACAGCACGCATATGCAAAAACACAAGCAAACGGGTGATTGAATCCCAGCTTCTGTCTAGTTGGTATTCAAAAGAGAAAAAAGAGCAAGAGGGGGGCAGAAAGAGGGGAAAAAAATCAGATCCTTTGAATTATCCTGGGATGTCTTGCTAGGAGCTTATTGACTGAAATTTGCATGTAGAATTAGCCACCTCTGAGCAGCCGAGTTGAACCGGCGCCAGGAAGCACTTGAACCCGTCTGCAGCACCTCACTTTCTGCCCAATGCCATTTTCCCAGCGTCACGAGCCCCGAAATTGACAGTTTGGCAGGTTAATTTAATTTGTGATTCCTTTGCATATTCATCACTGAAAGAGGAGGAGTCCTAGGCAAACCCTGGCCAATCAATTGAGTTTTCCTCTTGTGACACTGTTATTTAGCTCTGGTCCCAGCATCTCCTTTCTCTCCTCCTCTTTCTATATTTTTTCTAATTTAACTGGATAAATTTTAAATGACTCTGTTCGGCTCTCTAGCAGATGTCTACAAGCTGTCTAACATCCTCAGAAATCTTCAGTAATTATTTCATGAAAGTTTTATGTCAGAGTTTATGGAATGATGGATGGTATGATGATTTCCAATGATACCAGTTCAGATTTATTTCACCCAAATGCACCACTACTAACAGAACGGCATGCTGGAAGCTTTCCAAATCTGTCTCCAAGAGGCTCTTGTATGAGATGCCGCAGCGTTTAGAGTGTCCCAACTGTGCCTCAGCAGTTTGAGTTACACTCCACACATGGGTGTTTAAGTTTCTGGGTTGTCTGCTTTTCTGCTAATTAACCACTCTCATGCGAATGAGAGTGGCACATAGTAGTCCCCAATATATCTCTTTATCTTGGTAAATAAGTCAACTTTATCTCTGCAGTGACAGTGAAGAGTTCTCTGACAGCCTGGAAAGTCGATATTCTGTTCAAGCTCGTGGAGTTTCAAGGAAAACTAAGGTTTGTTACACAAAATGTTTGTATTATTTTTAGGACCTTGCAATATTCTCTTCTTTTCTGTTTACAATTTTTTCAAAATATTAAAAAATGTATTCAAGTTAAATAACTGTAATTTGTGTATAAATCACTGTTTTGTTTTTAACAAGATAGTCAACAGATTCTTAAGAAAGACATTTTAATGCGATTTCTGCCCACCAAACCAACAATAACAAAACATTTCAAATAGTCTTTATTTTAATTTTATTGTTATGTGTTATATGTACTTACTATAGTAATAACAGTAAATTATGCATAATTACAAGCAGCTAAACCAAACCTCAACTCTAATGCTAGAGTAAGTACAAGTTAATTAATATTTTTTATTCTTATTTGTATAATTACACTGCAGCAAGGACACCTTGAAATAAAGTATAACTGAAATTTCCTCAAAATGTTTGTTCAAACAGACCACGTCCTGCAAGCTAGGCTATATCTGAAATTGCATATTTCCCTACTATATAGTAGGCAAAAAACATTATTCAGGGGGCAACCTAATGTTTCCGGCAAGATTCTTAAGTGTGCATCCAGTGGTCACTTTACTATCCCATGAGGCCATGGAAGAGGATTTGTAAATGGCAGTAAATCAGTGCAACTGATGCTGGTAAGTTACACGACAATGACAACATGACAAATGGATTCTATTCATACGACACATTTCCTAACTACATAAAACAATTTTGAAAAATTACTGTATGTAGTTTCCATCTAATCAGTTTCTCGATCTGGCAGGATCTAATCCAATTGGCTGGCTTTACACAGCTTCTTAAAGTGCACATAGGTATTATTTTGTTTGTTTGTTTGTTTACAAGCTGCTATATTGATACAGGGTCTGCAAAGATATACAAGGAAAAGAAATGGAGGTATAAAGCAGTTTCTATACAAGTAGGAAGAATTATTTTACAAATGAGCATGAGAGACAAGCAAATAGAACAATTTCTAAAACACATACATATTATATGTATATAATTTTGAATATATGTAATTTACATGTTTTTTTTTAGTGTGATAGGTGCCATATTAAATATGGTATAATAAAAGCACCCCTCCATATCTAGCAAGCAGTATAAACTGAAGATTGAGATATAAATGCTCAAGCTTTTTACAGTCGGGGTGAATTCTGATAAATTTCTGGTTAATGTTTTTTTTATTGTTCATCAGCCGGAAAGGAAAAAAACACATTCTGAAAGTGATTCAAACAGAAAGCATTAGTAAGGAGTTTTTGTATATGACATCTACTCAAAGATCGGACCTAAGCTCATGTAATTGGTTGAGGCAATGTTGCTGTATCCTCAGAGCCTAAGTTGTAACACTTTTGAACAGAATCAATCTACAAATAGCTTATTTATAGTTAAAATAATTATGCTCTTCACCTTGAAATTGCCTCTTTTCATTTGCGGAGCTTAGAGTTCAAAAAAAACATTTTCTTCTTGACTTTAAGCAGCTGTGTCGATTGGGAGATGTGTATCAGAGGTGTCTGTTCCTGTAAAGTGCGAACTCTTCTCGACAGACTCTCAGGGCTCCACTGGCTCTCCCCCATCCCCTCAGGGAACGTGGAAGCTCCATATCTTCTCCTCTTTTCGCTTCCTCTCAGCTCTACAGCTGTCAGCCCTCTCTTAGATCCTGCCTGAATGCCTCTGTGTACTCGTCAACCGTTCTGGCTCACATCGGTGTGACAGTGGAGCAGAGCACTGCGCCGCCTGTGTCACACTAAAGAGCTTCTGAATAAATCCGTGATCAAACCCACAGAGAGGGAGAGAGAGACTGATCAAAACCTTTTTAAATAGTGTTCGATACAAACGAGGGGAAAAGCCAAAGCCTCTTTGATGTGACTACAAACGCTTCCTCTGTGTCACTCTGCCGTGAGCCGCCATGTTACGTTATGTTAAACTGTTGCCCCAGCTTTTCGTGTCATGTGTTGTGTGTTTCCACCTCTTGCCTGCTTGCAGGGCTGCAGGTACATGCTGATCTGCCCCACGGACAGGCCTGGAGAGGAATCTCAAACCAGAAACATCCAGTTCCAAGGTAACCTGGTTGACGCAACTGTGCTCAGGCGCTTGCGTAATGAGTGATTGTTTGCTCTTGATTGCTTGGACGGCCCTTATCTAATAAAAATTTTTTTTTAAAAAGTCAGCCTTTTGTAAATATAGACACTGGATGGCTGAAACAAATAAAAAAAAACTGTTTATGTAGTTATTCGTAAGAAAGTAAAATATTTTATTGTCAAGAAATTGCATACAGTTTATGAGGCTCATTCACTGTGTTGGTACTTTAGAGTTGCAAACTTCTAAACCTCTTCTTGAATGCCTATTATTATTAATACTTATTGAATAATACTTTTATTCAGCAAGGATGCATTAAATTGATCAAAAGTGACAGTAGACTTTTACATTGTTACGACAGATAGATAGACAGACAGAGGTCGATATTTATTTATTTTTTACGAAAAACAATTATTTAAATTTGTATTATTTCACGTTTCATTACTGTTATAGTGCATTTTAAATCAAATAATTGCAGTGAGTAAAAGACTAGTGCATTTAGCTTTTTTGCAATTACAGGAATACATTTTAAGATGTATTAAAATAGAAAACATTTGAAAGTTAGTTATAAAATACTTATAATATTTCACAATATCACTGTTTTACTGTCAATTTTATTAAATAAATGCAGCCTTGGTAAACATAAGACACACTGGAAAACTCTGAACATTTGAATGGTAGTGCAAAGCTAACTGAAAGCGCAAAGCAAGGAAAATTTTAATTTGAAATATATTTTAAAGGAACACAAGCAGATACCATGATGTCTGTTTTGTAGTATGTGGGGCTTGGGAAAACTGCACAATTACAAAATGCGGTCCTCTATATTATATTGTTTATTGTTTTGTTATTGAACACAAAACTTTAGATTAGCGTTTTGCTGAAGCAAAGTCTTCCTTCAGTTTTTTTGTGAAAATAAAGACTCAAGGGTTTAACCAGAACACAATTCTACATGAGAAGAGTGTAGGAAATTAAAATAACGTTTAATAAATTATAGACATAAATACATTATTTTGTAAAATAATATTCGCTGAAATAATATTATAGTCACAGCACTCACAATAACAATTTTCAAATTAAAGCAGTGGCTGTAATACTGTGGATATAATATTGTTATCATACTAGCTGGTTTTGTACTGTAAGGCATAATTAAAGTGTAGTTACAACCTCAGTTATCCACTGTCAGCTTGGAAGAGATTGACGATAGCATTGTGTCCTCTTCACCACCCTCAGGTGCCTCCCTGCAAAACATCAGGAAGAAAAGGATTTCAAAGTCCCATACTGTTTTGCAGCAGCGTCTTCTATCCCTCCAGCAGCAAGTCGCAGCTCTACGGGCAGACAAACAAGCAGCACAGCAGCTCGCAGCAGAGCAGAGCCACAGACAAGTGCAAACTCAAGTGCAGTTAGACTCCCTTCTCCAGCAACTCAACGCCAGCAAGCAGCTTTCAAAGGTACTGTGAGACCAGAGCCTCTCCACAAGCACTTTATTTACTCCTGGAGCTATTTATTTATTTATATGTTAAAGAATCTTACACAATTATTGTTCTCAAAAATTCAATTCTTAAAAATAACTAAGCTAAACAGTTGTGCTGTCAAATGATTAATCGTGATTAATTGCATCCAAAATAAAAGTCTTTGGTTACATAATATATGTGTATGCTGTGAATATTTATTATGTATATATAAATAAATACACACACAGTATTTATTAAAAAAATATTTCCTTTATTTATTTCCTATATTTCCTTTATATATTTAATGTAATTGATATCATATATAAATATTTTAAATGTATAAACATAACATTATTCTCAAATATATACATGCATGTGTATGTATTTATATATACAAAATAAATATACACAGTACACACATATACATATGTAAACATATGGAAACTTTTATTTAATTAATCATTTGACTAAATGGCTAAGATGAAATTTAAGGTACGACTTTAAACCTTTTGCTTTAAAGCAAGTGATGTATTAATGTATTGGTTTATTTAAATATTAGTCATTACAGCTTTTTCATACTAAATGTGCATAATACATGCAATATAGCACATTTGCAGGGCTTATTGGATTGAAATACTATGGACTGCAGGAAAGAGAGCCAGAAAAGCCTTAGAGAAGAGGAAAAAAAAGGTTAATAGATAAAAACGTGTTAATATTTAAAAGTGCTGATTTTGTTGCGTTAAACAAGGCCAATCTTTTTCAATTCTCTAATTTGAATTGCACTTCGCCACACTGTTTACAATATTTACATTATTTATAACTGTTTATTTAAATGTTATTAATTATTTAACTGTTTGTTTATCGATTCTTGTTTTTTGTGGAGACAGACTTCATGATGCTCATACTTATGTCAATTTGTTTTCAAATGTACATGCACAGTGTCGTGTGCTGGCTCCAGTTAGACTGTGTAGTTGGAAATGCCAAGCCCATTTGAGATTTGATTAAGACTCTTGAGTGGAACAGGAGGTCAAGATGAACGCCCGGGTGTCCAGTCCATCTCTCTTTTCAAAACACACCCTGCCGCAATGACACTTTGCGAGTCTGTGTGTGTGTTTGCACATGCGCATATATGACTGTTTGTTTGTTTGACTTCAAATCTTGCATTATTAATGGAGTGGTGAAAGGGCAGCAGGTTGAGTGCCCCTGCACGCTGCCCCCTGCTGCCCTGTAGTGTGATCACCCTCTTTAATTGGCTAGAGGTGGAGTGCCCAGATTTGATCCTCTTGTCTGATGAGGTGATGAAAATCACAGTAGTGTGTGGAACATGACTATGTGTGTAGTTTATGTTCATTTGAGAATTTTTCTTTGGCTTGTGTAGCAATGGTTTTCTGAAAGAAAACTTCACAGGGAATCAACAGACAGACAAAGAATTCTGTAGGGCGTATTGACTAGGTCTGCAGATTGATCACAAAATAATGAATTAAATGTACCTTTTTTGTAATTGATCAAAATGAATTACATCTAATATTATTTGTAACAGATATATAAGTATTAATATATTTTCACATTCTCCAAATTGTTGTGAAATCAGCATAAACAAAAGCAACAGCAAAGATAATATTTTATGTATTTGTTAAATGGCTTATTTTTTTACTATGTGCTATGAATAAAGGCCATTATTACCGATACCAGTACAAAATTAAGTAAATTATGGAACAGACATTTTTTACAAAATTCATGAACAACTGTACCAAAAAAATGGTAGATATGGAGCATGTTTTTTAATTTAAGCCTATATAAATACAACATTGTTTTTTGGCAGTATTCAGTGCATACTGTACACAGGACATGGACACACATACCAGAAGCGTTCAGTCGTAAGAGAGTACAAAAATGAATGAAACCGATCTCTGCAGCTGCAAAGCTGGTCGTCTAGAAAATAACATGCATGCTTATTATTAGGGTAATCTGCAGGAAGCGCAAAAAGACAATCCTTGAAGTGTAAGTGAGATAAAGACTGAACAAAAAATCTGTTCTTAAGAACATATTTTATAACTTTAGTGCAAACACATTAGTGCATATTAGGCAGTGAGGCAAATATTAATATGAGTTGATATAAGGCTTCACCAGCGGTAACTATTGCAGCCAAGATAAAAGACAGCAGCCCTCCATCACGCCATCAGCTGGAGTAGTGTGGGTTTTATAGCTTGGGTGTCAAATCCAGCTCTGCACCTTTGAATGTAAATATACTCGTGTATATTCATGAGTTCACCTAGCCGTATGCTCTGCCTTTTATTCTAGATAGAATTATTAGAATGGTGTCTGATTCCACAGCCAAGTAAAACGCTCCTCCACCAGCAGATGTTCGTATGCAGGGAGGAAATAAGAGAGCAATTTTGTCTACTAAAAAAAATTAATCTAAATAAATCTAAAGTAGTTTTGACATGTTAAAAATGAATCATTCACATGAGATTTCAGTAGTGTAGTAAAAGCTATTTTAGTCTACTCTTGGTGTGTTATCAGAAAGTCATTGGTGACATGAAAAACCACAACTGTGTTTGGTTCACTTTCAAATTTTACTGTACATTATTTTCAGAAAATTATATAAAATAACACAATTATTATATTATAATATAGGAGTGTTATATATTAAATTAAAACATAGGAATTATATTTTATATAGCTGTCTTTTTAAATTGAAGTTTAAATAATTAGCGTTTCTGACTAAATTAGTCCTTTTTTCTGTAATTGTATTGTAACACTTTTATCAGTTTCGCACTAAAAATAAGCACATTACGTTTATTCATTTGCAAATTCTGGTGTTTTTCTTCTTCTTCTTCTTCTTCCCCTCGGTGTGAGAGTCTGTGTTTCTTCTGTATTAGTGTTCGTGTCGGGTGTCACACTACTCTCAGCTCACATTGATCCCTGTGCCCTTTGTGGTCTGGTATCGATCCTTTATTTTGCTCATTTTAATGTCTCTCTCTCTTTTTCTGTCTCTCACCCTCTCTCTCATTATATTGTCTAGGCAGAAAAGACAAAGCTCCTGTGATAAATGGCCAAGTTCAATTAAAGCTTGAAGCGGAGTAGTCGTGCTGTGGCAGAGTCGAAGTGTCACAGAGCTCTTGTAGCGATCACACGGATGTCATATGCAGTATTAGCAGAGAATGGATCTCTTATTACAGACTCTGTGATGTATATTAGATGAGTTGAATGGCTTCTCACTTCCCTACATGTGTTAGAACTGTGGCTGTTGGTTGTTTTAGCAGCACCTGATATAATGCATCTGCTGTTGTGTGTGTGTGTGTGTGTGTGTGTGTGTTCCTTGTTCTCTCTAAGTGGAACACTTGCTCAACAGTGAAGTGACACTTTCATCAGTCAATCACAGTGCACATCCCTGGGGAGTTTCCAGCTGATGTCTCCTTTTTTTCTCTCTCTCACTCCTTTCTTAAATAAAGAATTAACATATTTTGTTTTATTAAGTTCTCCAACCACAAGCTGGTACTGTGACACAATAAATGTAGGTGACAGAAAAGTGCTGTACGTGTCATGAATCTGAGCTCGTGTTGTTACGGATGACAGAGGAAGTACACTTGATGTACTTTGACAGGTTGGACACATTCACCTATCTACCCCCACTCAGGTCAGCTTTCTCGTGAAGACTGCTGTCACACCTTTGAGCCGTTCAGATTAATCATGGCGGTGGGATTAATCATAGTGTGGCAGAACCTCTCCTATCACCACGGCGGAGGGACTTGACAGCCTGTTTGACAGGCCGGGCCTGTAATATGCGTAATTTGCAGGTGTAGTCCATGTTCCTCTTTTAGGAAGGGTCGGGATTACCTCAGGATTAGACTTCTCTTCTGACAGTGAGGCTTTCAGAGGCTGTTAGCGCTAAGCCAAACTAACCTCCCCACATCTCGTCCGAGTTGGGTGAGAGAGACGAGTGTGACTGGATTCTAACAAGCTTGACAGTTTAATTTACTGCTCCAGGTGACTGACTGGTCATGGCAGTTCGTAAATCACTGATCTGTAGAAGCCGTCTACTCAAGCATTCTCACACAAAAAAATTCTAACAAAGGATTCTTGGGGTCCACGTACAACTTGAGAGAAAGAAATGTTAATTCATTTTACTAAATGCTTTTTTAGGACGGTTAGGTGTTAACTTCTTATAGAAATTAATTAAATGGGCAGCACAATTGTTTTCAACACATTTAGCAAATGTTATATTACTGATATAGATATTTATTATTTGTTTGTAACAGAATTATATTCTACATTATACAAAAAAAATGTTTGTTTTTTTTGTTGTTGTGACAGCCTAAGTTTAATCATTCAGAAATATTTTTATATATAATATTTTTTGTATTCTAAATGTTTATACAGCTTACTTAATTATCTTCAGTTGATATTTAGATAAATCCTTTTGACATTAGCCAATTACAGTTAATTTATAATGAATTTGTAAAATAATTATAAATATACTGTATGTGTATATAAATACATTTTATTTTATTTAAAAAAACAAAAACTATTTTTTACACATTTTTAAATGTATACCTTTTTGTCTTTTGAAAGTGAGTCTCTCGCAAAGGTATTATCATATCTTCAGGGCCTTGGCATCGAACAATCTGAAAACCTGTACTTCATCGGACAGCTTATAGGGGACCAGAGGATGTGTCAGCATGTAGACAAAAAGCCACTTGATCCTCCAGTGCAGGGTCATTTATTAAACCATCAGTTTACTGGAAACACCATCACTGCTTCTCAGTGTGTTGCCTCTCAGTGTGTCTTTCATTAGTACAAACCTAAAAAAAAAAGATAGAGAGAGAAAGAGAATGCTCTATTAAAAGGTCAGAAACCAGATATCAGCAGTTGCATGTTTGAGATGTTCCACAAGAAACTGTGTATGTGTGTGTGAATGTTTTCCTCTTATTTGCCCCATATTGTATGCTGGATGCAGTAAGAAATCATTATGTTTGGACAGAGGGTGAAGTATCGCATCTGAGTGTTGTTATAAACTCTGTGGTTTTATTCCCCAAACAGGGCTTTGTGTTATTCACTTAGTTCTATGCAGTAACTGTGTATGTTAGTGAGCGAGTGAGCAATTAGTCCTAGTGCTCAGCTTTCAGCTCTACGCAGTGCTGATAAACTCCCAGAGTGCACTGGGACGAGCCGACAATGGCTCTATTAAGGCTGACAATCAACAGAAAAACGGAGGAATGATCTGCCTCCTTATTAGCATAAAGCTTTAATCGGATTTAGGGCTTTAATCACAAACTGCTACGTAGTCCTGAGCCTAAAAAAATGCTCCTTAATCATAAAATTCACCAGAAAATGTTTAATCAGACTTTTGCCTATTTGTCATGCAGCTAGCTTAATTGATACTTATCTGCTCCTTTGTTCCGCAGCTGTTGTAAGAGCTTGTACATGTGGATTTGTTTATTGGTTATTTGTGTGTTGGTGAGCAGAAGCAGGCGTGCGAGCTGGCTGGTCTGGAGCAGCAGAATGCGTCTCTGCAGATGGAGTTAGAGCAGTGGAGACGAATACGGCAGCAAACGTCAATGAACCCCCCTGCCGTGGACCCCGAGCGCCTGCAGGCCCAAGTCAAACAGCTCACTCACCGACTGAAGGTCTTTTACAATTATTTTCATTCCAATAGGTTAAACTTATTTGTATTTGGTCGATAGATTAAAACAGGAACCTGTGTGGGAAGATTAGCATCAGTACATAAGTCTCTATGTATGTTGTACCTATCAAGTCAATGTTTTTGGAAGTATTTTTTTTTTTGTAAAGGCCTGAATATGTGTAACTCATTTCTATTTATTATTTACATTTGAATTTGCATATTTAGCAGTGATTTTTATCCAACATGATTTATGAGGAATATAAGAAACAATTAATCACAGGCCAACAAAATTTGCATACAATGTCAAGTTTATTAAAAAAACAAAAACAGAAAACAAGGTATATATAATATAATATAAAATAACATAATACAATATAATATAAATAAGGAATAACTAACAACGGGCTGTTGAATTATTGACAAATAATGCACACCTTGAGGTAATAATGCGGCCGCGACATGCAGCAGAGTGGCTGTTACACCTCGGGTGGGTATTGTTTTTCAATAATTCAACTGTCTTAAAATATTAAAGAATGTTAAATAATTTTAGTGTTTGTTTATGTATACTCTGCAATAGTTTCACAACCATTTTAGACTATAGTAAGATAAGAAAAAGAGCAAAAAAAAGATAATAAAAATGTTAAATATATTATTATATTATTAGTATATTATTAGTTAGATAGATAGATCTATATATACATACATACATAGATTTATACAATATGTTTATTGATAAATGAAGACATGCATGGATTTAATGGCCAGAACATACAAACAGAAAAGCTGAAACTTGAAACAAAGTTCAAACATGCATTGAAATGTTCAGTTTGACTTTCTCCATTTGAAGTATGTTTTCTCTCTTTTTTCTTCTTTTCTTTTTCTCCCTATAAACAAGTTTTTTGGTCTATAATATCATCCAATTGAAATATGGGGTCTGGCACTGCTCTTTATATTTTTGTGTTGGTCTCAATGGTAGTGTCATGTTCAAGAGACAGGAGAGTGTGTGTAGGTGTGTGTTATATGCAGTCAGGATGTGTGCTACATAAACGAGTCCTCCATTCCTTTCAACTAAAGACAAGGTGCACATACAAATATCCATCATTCACATGATCACAGGCATCCCACCAACTCAAGCTGTCGTCAGAGTTTTCAGTGTGCCTCTTACCTTGACACACATTCACAGAGGTTGAACAAATATGCCACTAAATAGATCAAAACACAGCATAATAAATAATGCTCTAAATGATAAATATATAAATATACAGTGCTACAATGCATAATATAAGATTTAGTGACAAATAAGGATGTCTGAGATGATGAATAGGAGAAATTACAGCAACAACAAAAAATCTACAAAAATGTTGCTATCTGTGTTTGTTTGTTTGTTTGCAAATGATGAATAACAAATTTTCACTTTACTTTATTTGACCAACCTTGCCTTTTTATGAAAAGGTCAGCATATCTTATGTAATGTAATATCAAAAAATAATAATAATAAAATAAATACTGACCATTGTGTACCGTCATGAAGTTATACAGCAGGGCCTCACTGTGATTTATTATTGAAACAGAAATTGTTATTTCCTGTTTATTATTTCCTTTATGGTTCTCTTGTCATAATGATTGCATTTTGCTAACTTTGATTTGGTTAACTTTTTTCTTCAAAGATTTAGCATTCCATTAATGTATTCCTGTTTAAGAAATATTAATAAAATATATATCAAACTACTGTACGTAATTTAACTTTTTTTAATTAAACATTAATGAAACGTTTTATTTTATTGCAATATCCTGATCGTTACATCACCTGAACATTCATTTACTTTTAGCCTTACAAAAACACCCATATAATACATACTTTTTAAATTACCTCATAGATCTGAATAAAAAATTAACATCACATCGTTGACCATATGCCCATACACAGAACATATGTAGATGTGTATATTTCTGTGAAACAGATGTGAAGCAGCATCCTCATTAAGCATCCCGATGGCTCAATATTCATAAATGAGTCTTGCACGATGGGATATCAGATGATAGGATAAATGTGTGACTCTTTCTCTCTACAGAATGCCAGCAGTGAGATGAGCAAACACACTGCTGCTAACAAGAGCCTGAGGGCTCAGTTAGATGAAAGAGATCAGACACTGAAGGAACTGCACGAGAGGTAAATGCTCTCTATCCTCTCCCTTGACTGCCTCTCTTTCCTTCTTAGTCTTGAGGTATTCACACTTCTTCACCCTATATTTCTCTTTCTCGTGCTCTGGGTCACATTTGCAGTGTCTGATTCCACCATGTGGCAGACTTCAACACCATTCGTAGGTTTTCAAAACCATGAAACTGGCTGCGTATAGAGATACATACTAGCAGACAGAAAGAGACAGCGACAGAAGCTGTAATTTCCTTCCCATGTAGTTATGCACTATCGTCATGAGATGTCTTGCCCTGGGCACCGAGTCTGACAGTCTGTTGTGTTAACTGGTTGCCTTCTCCCTGTCCTTTTTACTTCCTTCGTTTCTTTCTTTCCGTGTCACTCATTTAGAGCCATCTCAGTGGGATAAAAAATGGCTGTTGTAATAAATAAAACATTTAGTGAGGGTTTGCATGAAACAAGTGCAAAAAAATCTGCCATTAAGGCAAATACCATATATTTTTTTTGCAATTTTTCCTCTACAGAAAAAATTTATCTTGTTTGAAGTACATTCATATCCCTACTGGAAAATAAAAATATAGATTGAGAATAGCTTCCCCTAAGCAAGATGTACTTGCTCAGAAGTGTGTGAATGTCGCATGGTGTCCGCAGACACACAAAACTCTGGGGTTTCACAGTAGTCAGTGACAACATGTGAAATCACAGATGAGGAGTCCCAGTGAGCAGAAGCCGCCTTACGCCACGCAGCTTGTTTAAATGAAATACATGTCTAGACGCTGTAAAAAATACATCTGCTGCACTGCCTTCAAAAAAAGTGAATTTCAAAGCATGCTGCCATGTCCTGAGTCAATATCCGGCGCAGAGGTCTCTGCCTTATTCATAAAGGCCTGCCTTTCATGTGCCGCCTGTTGTCTTTCCATATCATAAATGTATTCATCTCCTTTGTTTTCTACTGCAAACTGCGCATCCATGATCTATGAAAGCACTTACAACTGTATTAGTATCCAAAATGCATTCTGAATTAGCAATCTAGCACCTCAACACCAAAGAGACAAAGCGGAGAGCGCGAAGGAAAGCGTTCAAATGATTTAGCGAGCCAGGCATTCGTAGAGGAGCTGTTTTGAGGCTCACACCAGTCATCAGTATCACCATCCTGCTATTCTTTTTAGGCGAGCTTCCCCCTAAAATAAATGTTATAGATCTAATTGCCATTTGCTCTCTTGAGCTTTGGGAAAGATGGAGTGAAGTGGGGGAGGATGAGTGAAGCGTGGCTGTAAGTCAACAGGAGAAACGCTTCGTCCACTCTACAGCGGGGTCAATATGGGTTTTCTCATTAATGGCTGTTGGGTAACCTGACTCCATTTCCCCAGGCCACCCGGTCTTATTTAATTTAATGTCACTCCAATAAGAAGCTCTCACATTTATTCAATGCATTTGCTTCAGGCACTCTCTCTCTCTCTGGAATTTGAGGATATTTATTTAAAAAGGACCTTTACTCATCATTACAGCAGCTCTGGTCAAGGAGGCAGTCCATAAAACAGCCCTCAAATGTTAACATATTCCAACACTTTTATATGTCAGAGATGTGTAGATGCTTAAACTATTTAGGAGGAATCTGGTTACAATACTGCTGGCGTTTTATTTGTTTTCTCTCTGTTAAATTATTCATTTACATTTGTTAATTTTTAAAGTCAGCGCGTCCACATAAGATAAAAAAAAAACTCTGATGTTTATGTGCATGTGTTTACGTACAGGGTTGGTGTTTTAGAGAGGGATGTGACGATGAAAAGGCAGCTGGTGGAGGATCTCAGGTGCAGACTAAAGATTTGCCAGGACTCCGAAAGGAGCCATAGAGCAGTGACTGAAGACTTGGAGAAGAAAGTAGGTCCTGCTCGAACAACAGATACTGTACTATCCATGGCAACAGCCTTGGAGCAACCTGGAATTAATTATTCTCTCTGCCGTTATTGATTGTGTCACTCATCCAGAGTCTGAACTTCCTAGGCTTCCACATTTCACTGTCTGTTTAAAAATATTGAAGTAATTGAATTTTCGGTCTCAGCGACCCCACTCTTATTTAATAACAATTGCTTTTCTTTTTTAGATGAAATCTCTCACTGATGAGTCAACTAACCGGAAAGCCCTTGTCGACTCTCTAAAGAGAAGATTGACAGTTGCCACTGCAGAAAAAAACCAGCACGAGGCAACCAGCCAAAAACTCAAAGAAGAGCTTCTGAAAAAGGTTCAAGAGCATCTTTTCATTGCTCAGTAATTTTTAATGTTACTTCAGTATTTTTTTTTTACTGGTGCTTATCTTGCATTGTATTGTATCTTTCTTTCTTTCTTCCTTTCTTTTTTTTTCTTTCTTTCCTCATTATTCACCTAATTACCATCAGTCTCATTTGATGTTTGGCCCCAATGCCATACTTTTCATTTCATCTTCTGTTATTGATCTGTGGATTCATTGTTATTTTACTAGATATCTATTATATATCTGTTATCTATTCGTAATGTAATGTCCTAATTCATGAAATGATTGTTAGAAGTTATTTAAGGTGTGTTTGTTTTGGTGGGATATCTGATTTCTGCTTACACATCCCCAGGAACAGAGAGTGGCTGTCCTCCAGGCACGCATAAACGAGCGCGATCAGGCCATGGTTGAGCTGGAGCAGACTGCATCTAAACAGATGCACGGTTTGGCCGAGCAGAGCTCTCAGGCTTTGGAAACACTGCAGAGAAAACTTGCCCTCGCCGAGTCCCAGCTGCACCAGTTCCACACATTCACCAAGGTATCAAAACATTCAGTTTGTCTTCGTTTTACTTTTTAGGCCGTTTACACTTGGTGTTAAATTTAAGTCTTGATTAATCCAATCAGCTGATACATATTACTGTTTAAACCTGGCAGTAACATCTCTAAAAAAAAATGTCTCCTGTGATTGAATCAAAAAGGATTATGATGAAGAGGAAAGAAGGGGGGGGGTTGGTGGATAAAGTAAAGAAAATTAATCTAAGCAAAATTTACATTTTAAAGAATTTCAAAATGTGAGTTTTTTCATTACGTTGTGCGAGTTTCACAGTCCTGCATGTTGATATGAGGCATTTAGAATTATGTATTCCTTTTTTTTTTTTTTTTGCATTACCAGTTATTTAAAAAAAAACTGCATGAAACCAGTAAAATTGTTTTTAAATAGTGGTTGATTGACAGGTGAGTAGGTGGCCTTTGTGCTGATGCAGTCAGGACAGACTAGTGTTTACATTACAAATGCAATGAGGTCATTTGCATTTTGTTTTTTTATCTAGTGAATGTGGTTTCAGCGATTAGATCACAACACATTTATTTACCACTCTGCGCTTGTGATCAGTTCACCTGAAACAGAATGTGTAAACGGGGTGTTAGATGCAAGGTATGATCAATACACAGGCCCTAGAGAGAAAAAAATATGGATTCGATTCCAAAATTCCTTTGCAAAAATCTGTCGTCAAAAGCCAGCATGTTTTTGTAGCCTGTGGTTTGGTATAGTCAACATAGTTAACCTGTGGCTGATTCCTGCTAGTGTGTTAATGATGGTCCCTGTAGACAGCCCAGCTCTCTGGCCTACATCCCCCTGTCATGGATTGATGAGCTTTGAACATGCCATTCTGTCAGGAAGCTTCAAGAGGGATCTTTTGGGATGATTATAATGCCATTTGGGGATCCACCGAAGAGCTTTGTTTGAATTATGCAAATGTATGTGGCCATGAGTAATTGATAGCATGTAGTGCATTATAGTGCAGGTGCAACAGGAATGATTTCATGTGTTTAAACTGCAGGAATAGTTCAAATTGCATTAAATGCTTGTTGCAGTAATAAAGACATCTTTAAGACATTGTGCTAGATTAGTATAACATGAAGTCATTAAGAGAGCTCATTAACACAGCCCTATCCAGCGTTTACTTGTGTTGCTGGTAAACATTTACCTTCCCCGTTCAAGTGGTGTTGAGAGTGAAAAATGGCAAATGTCACAAAAGATTGAAGATAAAGTCTAATTTATTTTCTCAGTAATTTCCTCAGTAGTTTATCTTCTAATACAATCCAGCGTGGTTTAATGCAGGTAAGTCATTTAAAGAGGATTTTTTTTCTCCTCCGCTCCTCTAATCCTTCTCCTCTGCAAGAGAACTGCTAAATTGGCCCTGTGGCTAGGGTGATTGTGGGTAAGAACCCTTCTCCTCTTGGCCCCCATCACACTATCCTGCAGCTCGGCTGGCTCTCAAGAAGCGTCCAGGGGAGATGTGCAGAGTATGTGATAAATTCACTTAATCTCTTTCCGGATTTTTCTGCGCGCTGGGCTTAGGTCAATTGAATCTACCCTTTGACTAGTGACAGTGAATATCTATTAAGCTTTAAATAAAGTCATATGCTCTTTTGACAGTTTGTTGATGAGCTGGGCATCCCTCTGGAGAATTTTCAATGTTGCAGGTTTAATAATGTTTATGTAGCGTATGTAAATGTAAAGCGAAAGGGAAGTGAAAGTTCACATTGACCAATTTATCTAAATTTTGCAGGATTTTTCTCATGTTGCGGACCTCTAACAATTATTACGTGAAAAACTCTTTCGCTCAAGCTTATTGCAGCATAATGTGCATTGACATGGCATTTGTTGAACAGTTTTCAGACTCGAGACAGACGTATTGTGTGTTTAACCCCGGTCGCATAATTTGAGGAGAAAAGAAGTTAAATACAATTTATATAGAATTATTAACTGTATAACTTAATAACATGACATTACTTTTTTTATTTTTATGTATGTTTTGAATAGACCCCTTCCATAATGAACATATTATTCATATCTGAATTAAAATGTATTTTAATATGTTTTCAGGATAATAAAAAAAAATGACAACTGTCCTGATGTCATTTTAAAAAAGATTAGCATAAAGGATGAAATTCTTATAAGAGAATATAGAAAAAATTTTTGCACCAGATTATCAGATTTCTGGACAGCTACATTTAATATTTGGTCTAAGGTATGTAGTAACAAAATGCCAGAAGAAGGTGTTGTCATGTCCCCCAAAAAATTCAGGATTCTAATGTTTTTTTTTTTATGTCTTTTGGCAGAGAAGAATCCTACTTGACTAGAAATTAAAACAAACCCCCTGCAGTTTCACTCTGAAATTTAATGATGTTTTTAAGATTTGAGAAAATAACATATTAACTAAAACATATACCTTGAAATCAAACACAAAGAATTTCTATATTAAAAGGGTACAACTCTCCCTCAAACTAAAACTGTAAGTGGAAACAGGAAACCCATGTATATGGACACGGGTTATAATTTCCCAGCTGTTGTCTATACTGTCGTTATTTTAATTTTTTTAGGTTTGTTTTATTATTATTATCATTGTAGATTATTGTCTTATTTTTCTTTTGGATTATTTGTTCTGGGTGGGTAAAAGAAAAGGTAAAAGCACATTTTGTGCAATGTACATTTTTTGTTCTTCCTGCAAATATTTAGATTTTTTTTTATACAATATGCAGTGAAGATTTGTTAAAATATCTATCTAAAATAGAAAAAAAAATGAAAATGAACACCCTCATTACTGTATGTCAAGGTCAATGAGTCTCTCAAAATAGCTTTTTTTTCTTGGCAGAAAACTGCACATTTACGCTTCATTGCAGTATGTTAAGTCACCTCTGCTTTGAAGTACACCTAATACCCCCCCGCACCCAAATGAACATAAATGATTGTTTTTAGAGTTCACAACTGATAGAGACATTTGCTAGTTAAATTGCTTTAGTTTTTAATGGCATCGCTGCACATTGGCGGTGTGTGAACAAGAGGACGCAAGACTAGCCTTTATGTAATCCAATAGCATCCCCTGAAATATAATGAAGATCCATTTGAAGTATTTATGATGAAGGCTTTATGAAACAAATAACGGTGGTGGGGAGATGTGGGAAATGGAGCATGCCCCAAAGAACAGTGCTCTGATCAACCGCGTGTGATTGCTCTCACTTATACTTCTGTGAGTTAACCGGGACCGTGCTGGAATCACACACACACAGACTGTCCATTCCAAGGTCAGGTTTTCACAAGGCTTATGGGGAATGATACAAGAGATTATTGCTGCGATCAATAAGCTGAAAATGAAACAAAGGGGAGCTCACTTTATTGACTTTCTCATGTACAGTGGCAGCTTTAACATTTAATTGTCTCTCAGTATTTAGCAACAACTCCCATTTAGCTCGGCCCTCAACGGGCGCAACAAAGAATAAGATCCAACATTCCCCTCCGCCATTTTAAGAGCCTCTCGTCTCCCCATTATTTACACTCTTCTGAGAATGTCTCATATAATATGTGCCATACGAAAAAAAAATCAAATAAATCTAAGCGTGTTTTTTTAAGAGCTTGGCGTCTCTGTGCAATTCCTTTCTATATCAACATAAGAGCCTTTGAAATTTTTGTGCGTCTTGCATCAAAAGTCAAGGAGCATTCAGCTGTTCATTCAGGCCGCTCTCAATTCAACAAAAGCATCCCTAACATTGAGTTCTTCATGACACCACGGTCATAATACCTGCAAATGCTCTAGATTGTACTATAACAGAAAATGTTTATGCTTTTTTTTTTTCTTCTTTTTTTTTTTTGATAAGGCACTGGCTAATCAGTTGGCACAGGATGTGCAGGATATTAAAGCCCGTTTGAGGAGGAAGAAAAAGAGTGAAAGAGAAGGAAACAGAATGTCTAAATGCTCGCTAGTGAAAGCAGCGTGTATCCTCAACATGACAGAAACAGACCTGGTAAACATGCTGGACACAGATGAGGTAAGTATTGTGGAAAACGAAACTTACTGTATAACTACAGAATAACATGGGAATTATACATGGAAAAATAAATAAGACTCCGTTCTTAAACAAACACTCAAGTTGTATTATCATTATTATCATTGCCAACAAAAAAATTGTTTGGCATAATTTGTGCATGTGATTTATTCTGATTATATCTGCCAAAATTTTACACATGGGTTTTTAATGTGCTTTATTTTTAATTTAATTTTATTTTATTTTGTTTATTATTTTTATTTTATTTATTTATTTTTTTTTTCATAATTTCCACATGTATAAGCTGAACCACTTTTGGGGTCATCCAGTGACACCATGGCACTCTTACACACCCACACAAAAGAAGTTTAAGTATTCTCTTCGTGGCTTTTAACAGCATTTCCGGCCATGTTTTGTGATTTGCAGTGTGAGGAGGCGTTTGTGGGTCGTGGGCCAGACACAGATTGGGCTGAACATGTACAACACATCCTTCAGCAGCAGGTTTGATTTAATCAGCAATTCTATTTTTTTTTTTCAGTATTTACATTTTTTCAATATTCATAATTTTGTTAATGAGGTGCTTTTAGTGTAATTGACCTTTTTCAAACATACCCTGCAGATTTTAAAATGAACATATTAATCTTTTAAGGCCCTTTCACACAAATTGCAGATGAATGGTCTATTCATTGGTCTATATTTGTCAGTCTGAACAGAAACAAAATCGCGGTACAATAGAGAGTGCGATGTGTACACATTTTTCAGCTGAAGAACAGAAGCATGAGAAGCTCAGGACTATATTTCAATAATAATCAAAAACAAATGTAACAGATGTAATATTTGGCTGAAGTAAATAATTCCCCATGTGGAAATTAATCATGAAAGGTCATCAGCAAAAACGTTGGTCTTTAAATGATGCTAAATTTGGTATCATATAGTTATTAAAGATTTGCATAATTGTTTTGATTTATTTGAATAAATCCTCAAAACAGAATATACAATTCTAAAAACAAATTGGCGAGTGAGAAGAATGTTGCAGAAATGTACGTCTTTCCCATTTGTTATGTACAATACAAATCTATAAAAATGTATTGTGCAAATAAATTGTTCACACCCAGAACTGTAAGCATTAACTATAATACAAATCATTAATTATTTAAAATGAATTTAATCTTTTCTTAAATTTTATTTATTAAAAAGGTCATTTATGCAAAGTCAACAAATAAAATGGAGGTGAAAGAATTTTGGAGTAATTCATTGTAGGTAAGTGTGAATATGTGTAAAAATGCAGACAAAAGAATTTAGATGGGGAAGCTGCACATTTGAGTAATATTTTATTCAAACCATTGGCTAGTTGTAGTTTATGCGTGTAGTGTAAAGCGAACTGTAAACATTTTATTTAGAGAAATTTTCAGGCTTGGGCTTAACGTGTGGAGTGTGAAGGCTGCTGCTCCATTGTCCAGTTTTTAGTGCATGAGCACCACCAAATGTTCTGATATGTGCATCTGCAGCAACTCCAAAGACATTACCCAGAGCTCAAATCTTTCTGGTCGGTGTGCTTCATCGCTAGTGAAAAAAAAAAAAAAAAAAAGCAACACACCCGACAAAGAAAAAAAATAACTTAGCTCCCGGTGTGAAAGGCTCAATAAGAAACCATTGTTTCCCAATTCAAAATCTTGTTCACGCGGAATATTCATGTTATTCATATTAAGATTGACTGAATTAGCTCATGAGTTACTCTGAATTCCAAACTTTAGCCTGTTTTCACATGCAGTGTTTATTTGTTATGAATAAAATTAAATCTCTTAGCAGTAATATCTAGGAGATCATTAAAGTATTTATGATTTCTCCTCCGTGTGTGTGTGTGAGTGGTTGGCTGTCAGCCTGAAACGTGCATCTACAGTAGTATGATTCACAGGCTCTGACGTGTCACTACATTGCTAGTGGCTTTGACCTTTGACCTCTGTGACCTGTCTATACCCAGTCTGCACATCTCTGCCTCTCGCCGCTGGACACTTTAGAGGACTCTGAAGACTGCCATCAGGCAGCTCAGTCTCTCTCTCTCCTTCTTTTTCTCTCTCTCTTTCTCTTGCTTCCTCTGCTGGGCTGTGAGACCCCGAAGCAGCTTGTTAGTGGTGGGCCAAGTATTGATCTGGCAGGTCTGTCGATGCAGGGAGATTGAGCCAAGCTCCACTAGAGACTCTCCACCAGCAGGCTGCTATTGACACACTCGCATACATACACATACACACAAACAGAGCAGCGGCCCGCAGGAGACTCTTCACAGGCAAGTTGCTATCGACGTTTTCTCGACTCGGTCGACACAACTGCTCGCTGTATGACAAGGCTGAGACCAGCCTGAGTCCCCAGAGAAGTGCGCTGACACAGACATGGTGACCCACGCGTTAGTTTTTCTTTTCTTTCAACACGCTCATCCTGTTTTTTTCCACCCTCCGTCTCCTAACGCGCTCCACAGGGAGGGTGGCTCTTCCTCTGACTAGTGATCAAGCGAGTTTATTGGCAGGTGAGCTTTTTTATGTTCTCTTTTTGGGGGAGGAAGGAAGAAACAGACCACTAGGTCAATGTTGCAATTTGTTTATGTTGTACTTGCATGTTTTGATCACATCCCAGGCTCATTGGAAAAACACGCCTGTGGCGACATTGCTGCAAATTGATATTACATTGTGTGTTGCATATTTTACGACACATTTTTGAAGTAAAATGTCCAGAAAAGGGGCATTAAAAAGGTGTTTTTCTAAAATAGAAGAATGTGAATCTGGCAGCATTTACTTCATGTTGATTCTCGTACGTGTCAGTTAAGAAAACAAATCCCTGGTAATTGACGATAAAAGGTTTATTCTCTCGCGTTTGCAAAAAACATACAGTACCACCCACTCAAAACGCAACTGACTTTAACGTAGTTGCTGAAACAACCATTTTAGCTTGCTTCTACAGGTCTTTGAGGCCTGTTATTTTGTCAAGTTTCGTGGGAGTTCTACGCATGCTTTCCAAATTTGCTAGTGTAATGCTGTACCAGGTGAGCTACCAAGCAAGTTTACCATTGTGTGATGCAAATTTTAGTTCAATTTATTTTTTGGTTTACAAGTCACAGCCTATGGTAATAGCATTTTGAGGTCATAGTATTGTGCACAAAAATAAGCATTTATTAATCAATATTCTGCCCTGTTATCACAACTGTGAAAATGAATAAAAATTGCTGGTCTTTTAATGCCCTCTCATGTTCGTTTCATATGTACAGGCACATTTTAGTAATTTGGAGTAAAAAGGTTGGTAGAGGCATATTTTTCCAGCGAGCCTAGGTTGTTTTATCTTTATACGATACTGCAAAGCCACTGGCGTATGCACCAGTTCCATGGGCGTTATGTGTCAGCACTACAGCCTTTTTTGTGGAAAATCAGGATTGGTAATATGGGGGTTTGTGTGTGTGTGTGATACCTAAGCGAGGTCTTTTCTCTCGCCTGTCAGTCTCTGTGTATAGCGTGAGCTGTCACTGTCAGCCACTAATGGCGGAACTACTGTGACGACTTCCTATTACTGCTGTGGCCCTGTCAATACCATAGCCATCACTCCAGTGCCACATGTCAACGTAACAAGCTCATGCATGTCAGAATAATGTTGGGACTCGGTGAGCGCATTTTGAAGAGGTGCCTTTCACTCTCATGTCATTTTATCTGCCTGTCTGAGTCGTGCAGGAAAGGAAATCACACAAAAGCTTACGGGCTGTTGCTTCTGATCTGTTGCCTTTGCCACAGAGTGTTTCCGCTTTGCTAGCCTCAGATAACATTAATGAACATATCTCTCTCTCTCTTTGGATATCTGGCTTTTTATTTCCCCTTTTCTTGCCACAACGTGCTCCAAGCACCTCTAAACTCATTCCCTTCTCTCTTAATGAGACAACAACACTTCCTCACTTGAGGGTCACAACCTGGGAATAACATCACCAACCTATAAGCATTTAGTCCACAGTGCTCCCTGCGGCTTAACGTGTCAGGCCGTGAATAACCCATCCTATGCTGAGTGTCCACCCGCAAACCCTCATCTAGCCCAGGGACCCCCTTCGCCCAGTAGCAGTAGACATTTAATTGCTTGCGTTTATTTGTGGATTCCTAATTATTGACTAGAGGTAAATTATAACACCACAGCCTTTATGAAGAGATGGAAATGACTGTTAGAGCTAATGAACTGAGCCACCCTGCCTCTAGTCATTTATCAACCACATTCATCTCGGCCCGACAGCACAGAGTCATTTCAGAAGTCGTGCCCCCCCCCTCCATTTTCGCATTGCTTTATGACCAACAGAATTTGGATCGTAATGCTGTAGTTCTGGCTGTAATATTTCTGTTCTGTTAGGCTTACACTAAGGACACTTACACTGAGCTTTTCCACATTTTTTGACATATATATGGGCTACATGCTGAAGGAATGTGGCACTATGCAAACTTAATTTAATTGCTGCGGCAATTAAAGCAGTGACTTGAATTGGCAGAGCTGCAGCCCACAGTAATCTTTGTGTCAGCTTCTTTCTTTTTTTTTCTTATTGGAGCCAATACTTAACAGCTTATTTCCCTTGCACAGATTTTCAAGCCCCCATCATTTTTGTTTTTTAATTCTTGAATTTGTTCATCAAAATAATTTAGAAAACATAAACATGTAGTGGCTTGACTACACTTATTCTATGACAAGAATATTTGTAATATCTGAATTAATTTTTAGATCTATACACCGTATGTATTGGGGGTCATCAGTGTTATTTTAGTATTTATATACGTTATAGTAGTATTAATGTTGCATTAGTTTTAATCTGTTGTCATTTTTAGTAATTTTGGTCTTTGTAATTGTATTAATTTTTATTTTTCTACATTTCTATATAGTTTAAGTTAATTTTGTTTTTCATTTTTATTTCTTTGAATGAAATTGATTTTAATAGTATTTTTGTTTTTTGAGTAGAAAAGAAAAATGCAGGTTATGTTGTGGATCGACTTCCCAAAAACCTGGGATGAATAAATAAATAATGATATTTGTAAATACATACATGTAAAAATGTTTTAACATTTATACTTTTATTTTATGGTTAAACTACATGACATTTTTTATAGCCATTCAAAGTCATTTTCTTTAAAATGGTTTAATAATTTTCAAACCTATTTGCAACCAACATAAATATAAAAATTACATATCTAATAGCTTTTAAACTGGAGATTGTGGAACCTCTTGTCCACTATTGCCCAGTACGGCATCATTCTCCTTCCGTGTAATTACCGTCACTCCATATGCATTCATCAGTACCAGTGATGTCAAGCACCAGTGAACCTAACATGACAGCATCGTCAACAGACCACTCTGCTCTGAGCGTGATGCTATTGTTTGATCCTCATTTTGCTCCCTCCCCTCCATCAGTTCCTAATGAGAGAGAAAGGGAACAAAGACTTGGGGAGTGCTCCATATTTATTCTACAGTGTATTTAGGTCAGATCTACCAGCTCAGGTTGTATAGACCTGACGATGTAAGAAACAACATTTAAAAAAAGGAGTTTTAATTACAAGTATCTGTAGCCCCAAGTGTCCAATTCCCTTTCATATTGGTCTCCAGTGGTTTGAAAGGGAGAATGGGAAGAGAGGCATTGCAGGGTGGGTAATTACTGGCACAGAAGAATAGATTGGTGCTACGCTTGATTTTCTTACCTGATCTCTTGTTTTCCCACATGTGACACATTCATTATCTTCTAATCAAATGCAGACTTTAGTAGGTCTTGGGTGTTTTGGTTGTTGTTTTTATTTTTATTTTTTTTGTTATTCCCACGTTCAATCATTTTGATTTCAAATTAATTTTGCGAAGATCAAAGATCAGAAAGCTTTATATTCTTCCGTGATCATAGAACAGCATGTTTTCTTTTTTTTTTTTAATTTAATCATCCACACTTCGTGGTGGCCTAGATGGGGGAGTATTCATCAAGGTGCGTAGAAGTGGCTTCAGAAGAGCTGTTTGCCAGCTGTTTTCTTCGGCACAGGAAGCAACAGTGCTTTTCAGTTAGTGGAGTCAAACTGCAGCGTCACTTTGTGTAGATTTCCAGAAACATCTCACTGATTTTACCCAAATCTCCTCCTGGCTCGCGCATAAATTAGCCTCACGAAAGCTACTCTTAAGGCTGATAACAAAAGGGGCCTGATCAGTCCATTTAGAGAGAGTATCCGTGGGTGTGGGTGTTTGTGTGTGTGTCTTAGCGGGCTGAAGCTCAGAGAGTATTGTGACTGGGCCTGTAGCTTCGCCCCAGGCGCCTTCACACTCTATGAAACCAGCGTCACTTAATTGGACTATAAAACACCTTCATATTGTTGCAGGGGTTTTTTTTCCTTTCCCCACTTCTCCTCAGGCCAGGCCAGTCGATTCTGAATCAACTCCTGGGCGTGTTAATGAAAACGCAGGCCAAAAGAGAGCTTTGCTGAATAGTGAACAGCTCACCAGGGCTGTCCAAAGGGAGGAGATTACCTGCTAAAGCAGCTGTTACATGATAATGACGGAGTCTGCCGTCCCCGCGGGCCTGTTTGAGCGAGCGCAGCCAAGATGTGACTTAGGCCTCCCAGGCTAGCGTGGCATCAGATGCTGTAGCATTTCTGCGTTGTGCAATAAAATGGCAGATTTTTAAGAGTAATTAAATAATATTACATTCCTGTGCCATAACCCCTGCAGCCATTTCCTCTGTAGTTGAAGTTTAGCAGTGCTCAAGCGGGCTTTTGATGAAGTCAGCACGGAGACCGGCTTCTACTCCAGTCTACCTGCCCCAGGGGAAAAACACTGCTCCCTCTCTCCCTAATGAGACGCACACTTTTCTCCCTTCGACTTTCTTTCCTCTTCATTTGCGATGCAACTCTCTTGCACTTGCGTTTACACGTCTCTCTTTTCAGCCTGACACACAGGCTTCTGCCTGAGTTAAGACCATTTATTTTTCTGTGCGAAGTCGCTCAATGAAGAATATAAAAAATGCATGTTACTGTGTGTCTTTTAGAAAAGTTTAATTCAATATTTATGGATGATGCAGGCCTTTGATCCCCAATGCTAATTACCGCAGAGTCCTTGAGAAGGTTTTGAGGGGGGGGGGGAAAGTGAAGTCAGAGTAAAGGTTAGCTTGGCTTTAGCGCAGAGCAGACACGTATGCAGCGGGTTTAGCATCCCTTCCTCGTTCCTTGCATGGCTGGGAGCGGTGGCAGGCCGTGAGTGGCGTGGCAGCAAATCAAACCTCAAAACAATCCCATTTACTGTTTGAGGATATGTGTTCGGCTGCTTTTCCTCAAAATAAGAAAAGCCTTCGTGACCTGTTCCTTGAATTTGTTCCTTGTCATAATTAATCAGAGTGAAGTCTCAAGTTTCATCACAGGTTCGAGTCGTCATCAAAGCCAAAGACACCCCGGAGAAGCTGTCTGGTGTCAAAAAAGGCGAAGGAAGAAAGCCTCTCTCTTCTTTTTGACAGCTTTTCTTTTCTTTGCCCCTCTCTCTCTCCCTAGATCCCCTCTGCAGGCCTGCTGATGGACGCCATGCTGGTGAAGATGAAGGAGGGCAAAGTGCTGACAGAGGAACTGGCTGCACTTACAGCTGCAGTCAGCAAAAACGCCTGACCGGAGGAAAAAAAAAAAGACAGAAAGGGAGCAAGAGACTGTAATACTTCTGTAAGATGGAGTGTGCCCTGCATGGCAGCGGAAGCCCCTCGTCTACACAGTACTCCACCCGTTTTCTGCTCTTACCCTCTTGTAGCCCTGCACCTCACACAACAAACTCTTGGAAAAATGATACAACTTCAAATGGTCTTTATGAAGGGCCTTTAAAAAAAACATTGGTTGGTGGATGAAAAGATACAGTACTTGAAAAGCACTGTATTTTTGTTTATTTAAATTTTAGATTGCAGAAACAACTTTTTGACACTGAGCACCTAATGTTGGTGAGATTAAATTTTCTTATTTGGACTAGTGTTTTACTTGTATGTAAATGATTGTGCAGTTCATTTTTTTTTCTTCTTCTTTTTTTTTTTATCTGACTTGCACATTAGGAATATTTCAAACACGTTAGCATTTCGGTGTACATTCACACCACTGTTTATGTGGCCACAGTAAACGTCAATCAAAATCAAGGCTGAAGTTGCATAATTAACATTTTACGAATATTATATTTAAGTAAATGAATTGTGGTCACATCATCCTGCTTGTCTCTTTCTTGTGTGATTTTATGGTGGTATTATTTCTGTTTAGCTCATTTGTTTTTGTATGCATCCTTGTCTTAAATTATCAATAATATTGCACAATTTTAAATCATGTATAAGCTTGATGTAGATGGAGTATTTTCAAAGTTATGTTTTGTGACTGAATGCGTTGTGGATCAACCATTTTAATTCCACAATAGTAACTAAGGACATTTTATGAGGGTGCGCTTAATGAAGAGGTTTATATGAACATAAACATAGTCTTTAATTTACTGCAGTGTAATTGAGACCAGACCATTTTTCTGTATTTTAGTCATTACTATTCAGTTCACATTTGAACACTGCATTTTCTGGTTGCATATTTGTAGATGGAGATAAGGTGTTAAATAAAAACACTAAGGTGCCTTAGAGGTAGTGTAAATACCATTATACATAAATGATACATACATTTCAGTTGCACAAATAACGACGTGCGATTCATGTATATATAAAAATCTCATAAATCTTAAGACACATCCTTATGTCTGTTTTGATTCTGAAATCTGTGTATTAAGAAAGCATCCTTATATTTTAGGTTATATATAATTTGACTTTCTCCATTGTTATTCACTCTTTTCCCCTTTGCATACAATTAGAAACCTTGTAAAGCCATCCGTTCAAAAATTAACCATAAGAATTCTACGTTTTATCTAATCAGTTTTATGCTAATGATGTCGTTTGCATTTATCTTTTTGTAATGAAGGATTAGCTCAAGACTGTCCTAAGCATCTCAGGGACCAATTTATCTGCCACCCTGGATCAGGGGGCCCTTGTGGTTAATTACCATTCGTTAATGTAGTTTGGATGCTTTCTTCTTTGAATACTCGAGAGCATGCTATTGTAAATATTTGTCCCATATAAATGTGCTGGTTTCTAGTCACTGTCCTCAAGCATAATGTGTCTAATGACAAACATTAATAACTTACAGCTGGGAAAACTACAGAGAGGACCGGCGTGCGCAGGAATAGCTGTGCGCAAATTAGCACCAACTTGATGTCTCCTGCCTTAATGCATACTGCATAGTCAACATGTTTGCGTACCCGCTCCATCCGCCTGCCGCAGCCGCTATTTCTGTGACATTCAAATAGACAGAGCTCCCTGAGGTTTAATTAACATGGCCTTCCTCAGCCACCCACTGAAAATGAAAACATAGAGAAACATTCAACCCCACATCTAAAATCCAAACTTTTTTAAAAGGAGGAATGAAACCTTTCGCTCTCAGTCTCATTGCCGGGTCTTCTTGTGAACGTCTCATTAAGAAATGCACCTTAGGGGACCGACTGATCAGGACATCTAAATGCTAAGATTTTCCTTTTCCTCCGTCCCTTTGTTCCTCTTATCATTTTATCTCTCTCTCTCTCACACATTCATTCGCTCATTTTTTTCCCCTTTCACCCTTAATCTCTCCTTTTCTTCTTTTTGATAGTCTTGGCAGGTTCCTCTGAGAGCGGGGGTTCACCTCCCGCTGTGGGTAGCTGGGTGCCACAGGGGCTGTTGGGAGTGATGATGAGGGGCTGCTGGAGCCTCAACCCGTGAACCTGCCCCCCCCCTCCCCTTCTCCAAAATCAATAACGGAGACTACTGAGGTCTCCTGCAGCATTACTGGAACAGGTCCATCACAGGTCATACCCGAATCAGTGCTCAGATGAAATGACTGAGAGGTCAAATTTGACAACTGAGGCTAAACATGTTCACATTCATCTGTTTGAAGTGCATCTGGGTGACAGGAATATATTTATTCCATCAATTAATATGTAAGACAACACATCTCGCTGAGTTTTGTGAACAAAGTAGGAGGTGTAGCTCAACCTAGATCAATAATTTCTTTCTGCTCATGCCAGATATGGAAGTTGCTTGAAATGGCACATCACAGCAAATCATTGCTGCGTCTCAAATTCCTGTCTTTCTTTGATTTATGTATGCAATTAATTGTATGGAGCTTGTTTTTATTTTGTTCTTCTGCATCATGTCTCAACTCCTCTATCACACTTATCTCAGTGATTAGGACAGTTTTCGAGAGGCTGGTTGTGACACATAAGACTGAACCACACTGGTCTCGATAAACTGCATTCACAATCATTGTGGCTCATTGTCACTATGAATTATATATAAGAATGTTGGTCATGAACTGTAGGTTAGTGTTCAGCAATATCGCACAGATCAGACGCACAATTTGCGTCAATAGGTCGTGTACAATTGAATCTAATTGTATCTTATTATCACAGCCATTTTGGTTTTAGCCACAGTCAGATTTTATATTTTATTATTTGTGAAAATATTGTTCTTTTGTGTGTGTGTGTGTGTTTGGGGCTGAATGATCAGTACCATGGTAAACAAAAGTATAACCCAATTAGCAGATTGTATATCTATCATCTATCATTTTATCACAACAGGGTTGAGTAGTAACCAATTACATAAAATCAGGATTACATAATCATTTTCTGTAGTATGTAATTCAAAATTACTTAATTAAGATTATATTACGTTTTAAAATACTCATAATCAGACTACAACTTTATTATTTAAATGATTACATATCATTTACACAATAGTAATAAATTCATTTATTCTCCATCATTTTCTTTGTCTTTTAAATTTTACTTTTACTGTAAGTATTACTTGGTTAAATAACTGACTTTCTTTAGAAGGTTCTTGTCTTCTTAACACATTAATTCACATTACTTCTTATTTACTTGTAATGCAAGGATTCTTAAACTTTTTGTTGTTGTTGTCAGTCAAATCTCTACATTTACTTCAGAGATTTTAAGGTAATAATAACACATTTGCATTTACAGTTCTCTGACATTGGTTAATGACATGCAGGTGAACAAATAAAATGTTTAATCTTTTTTGTAAGGTTTTTGTTTTGATCATTGTTATTTAGTTTTTATGATTTCATTTATTATTAGCTTTTCATTAAACTCACACAGACTCCGGTTTGGGAAACCTTGGTGTAATGTATGTTTCTGTAGTTCTTGTGATAATAACAACACACGTAATGTGTTTTCTTTTTCTTTGTATTTAAAATTATGTTAGTATTTAAAGTAATAATCTATAAGTAATTAAATGTGGACTGATTATATTATCTAAGATGTGTAGTGGAATGGAATATATTACTAACTAAAATTTTTGTTAGTCATTTGGGATCAGTAACAGGCTAAATTTGTCAGTAATCCACTGACAATTAAATATGCCATCTACCTTATCTACTTTATCATTTGAGAATTAAAAATTGTAATAATAATAATAACATCTAATCAGGTCAATGCAGAACCTTCTGATAAATCAGTGACTGGACTTGATCAAATTTGTTGATCCACTTAAAACATTTTGTATGACAAATTCAACCAAACCTACAGAAACAAAAAAGGAAAACTGCATGACTGATTGAGTGTCTTTATATCTTCCAGCTAAAACCCCAGTCTATGGACTCGCAACTCCCTAAAAAATCAATTTGTCCTGGAACTCCCAACTGGTGCCTTTCATTCTTCATTGAAATGTCGATCTGGAAATGCACTTACAATATTTATACACAAGAGGGGGCTATTGTAAAAGCTCGGACTAACCTACTAAGCGCATTCTCACATAACCTCATAAATGGATGTTCACAAGCATTACACATTGTAATCGTTAAGTAAAAAAAAAAAAATGCAAACGTGGTTTATTAATACCAGGACGTCAAACACTTGTCATGGCCTCCCTAAAACCAGATTAGCTGGAATCAACATTTACTCGTTTTTTTTATAGAGTGGAAAAAGTACTTTTGTTTAATTTTCAAGTTCAAAATTCTAGAAAAAAAATTGTTTAAAAGATTGTTATGATATAATGCACATACTAAATGAGGTCAAAATGTCTGCTTCGGGAGAATAAAAAACTGCAAAAAAAAACCTTCCACTGGGTTCACTGTTCCCTATTCATTGCAGTTATATACACAATTATAAAATCACTATATATATATATATATATATATACCATAAAATATGGTGTGGTAACATAGTTGACGCAAGATTTATGGACATTTTTCTAAGAAAAAAAAATATATTTTAAATAATTTATTGTTGTAGAATTAAGTAACTATTTAGGGCTTTTATAAATAATATGAATACAATGTTGCCAAAAGAAAAGTAGGCTACTATAAAATATTTTAATTGCACATTGATACATGATGAAAAAAACATTTGGACAAGAAGAAATCATGATTTTCAGCTATTTAAGACAATTTTAAAATAAATTATGTTGCTATGTACTGTAGCATCTTGTAATTAATAACAATTAGTAAATAATAATAATAAATTAAAATAATGAAAAATATAACCATTTGAAAAAAAAAGCAGAAAAAATAATGACTTTATTTTTCCGGGCACACCAATATACCCGCACACCAATGTACCAATGAACCACACCAATGTACCCGCAATTATAGAATCACCCATGTGTATATATATATATATTTTTTTTTTTACTGTTGTATTTCACGTATCTTCCATACACATACACTTCCTGTGTAGTGATCGATGTTCCCTTATTCCCTTCCCTATGCCGTTCACATTGCCCTTTAACCCAAGCATCAGCTGGTATCTCACTTAAGATGGCAGAGTACCTTTTGAAGCCCACTTCGCCAGCACTTACAGCAAAAGGGACCACAACTAAAAAAATTTACTTCAACACTTCAACACTAACCATTTTGCTGCCTCTCAAAGCTTTTCCAGCATCTCACCCATACTCTTAAAAATAAAGGCACTTTAAAAGGTTCTTCACAGTGATGCCATAGAAGAACAATTTTTGGTTTCACACAGAACCATTCAGCCAAAGGTTCTTTAAAGAACCATCTCTTTCTTACCTTTTTATAATCTGAAGAACCTTCTTTCACCACAAAGAACCTTTTGTGAAACAGAAAAGTTCTTTAGATATTAAAGGTTCTTTATGGAACCATTTAGACAAAAGGGTTCTTCTGTGGCTTCTATTTTAAGAATGCACAAGTGCCACTTTACGTACTGTATGCAGTGCCTGTGCTACTGTCAATGGAATTACAAAAATAAAGCACATTTCTAAACAACCGTTGCTTGTAAAACTTGTCTTGTTTTACCTTGTTGTATGTAGTTTGGCAACAAGGTACCCCACCACCACCATGTAATGCAGCATCCACGGTCTTACAAAAATCACCCCAAACTCTTGCTATAGATTGATCTGGAAAATGATTAGTGGATCTGGAATGTTTTGATAGTGCCTGGAATGCATAATGCTTGCAATTTTGGGGAAGATGAAGCCATGAATGTTAGTCAATGAACCATAAATTGACTTAAGGGAATGTATTTTAGAAAGAAAATCTTACAAACTTCACCTTTAAATAAAAGGTCAAAATGAAAATGTATTTCAAGACCCTTTCTGTCATCAGCACTGCAACTGGATAATATTCTGTGGCATCTCACATTTTTAACAGCAAAGACACGTTCTGTGTAAATGACCCTTTACGTCTGTCACTCAGAAGTCAAAAAAAAAAAAAAAGTTGTCAAATTAAACAGAAATTGAAACCAAACTGCTTCTCCTTATCCCGTTGGATGAAGAAAACAACATAACATTTAAAGGTCATTTCTGATGACTGACATCACACAGTTTACCAGTATAGAGAATACTGATGTGTGAATGGTATGTAATTAATTTCTAAAATAATATTTAATTTATTGACAAAAATAAGGAAACATAAATAAAAATGAGTAAATGAATGAATAGAAGTACGCTTCACAATAAACATATAACAAGTTAACAACACATGAAACAAAGCTTTATTCAAATGTATTGTTCTAACAATCAAATATTACAGGAGGTGGGACTCACATCCTACAGCTGTGCCAATTCTACAGCTATATTTTGATAAAGCAGCTGACCACTGTGCCCACCTTCTCGTGTTTGCCTTCCATCATGTCCCTTATTGCTGCAGTCAGATTGGAATCAGATCATGGATGGGAAAGAGATAATGTGGCTATCCTAGCCTGAGTGCACCCATCTGCCTCATCACCCCATACAGAGAGTCTTATAGAACCAAGTGCAGGCAGGCTCGTTTCAAGAAGCACTCCTGTGCATGAAGCAGTAGAGTAAACTTTGGCATGCTGAAAACACACTGCCTCTCCATTATCTTCAAGGCCTTAGGTGAGGTGAGCCCTGGCTTTGTGACTGATGTTGTTGCATGTTGCGCTCTGCTTTACAATCCCGCTCTTCTCAGTGGGGACATCACTGAGCCAGAGGATAAGGAAAACTAAGATGACAACCCCCTGAACCCCTCAACTTTGAGGCAAGAGTAGGAAACCATGTGGGACAATCTGACTGCCACTGTGTCTGCTTCAAACGTTTGTGTGCTTGCTCTCCATGAGCATGACTACCTGTAAAACATTTAAACAGGTAAATGTTTTACCATTCATGCTGTCTTTTCATTTCCTTCACAAATTTCACTTCATGTGTTTATTAAAGCTGCAGTCTGTAAGTTTTGCCACTTCGTCGCCATCTCTGTTTGAAAACCTGCAGTTGCAGCTGCTTACGGAATTATCTGCCTTGTGTGGGCTTTGCTCCAGCACATGAATCTAATGTTTTGAGTAGGAGGTGTGGATGTTTACTGTACTTCACAGATTATAGCCTATGTCTTATAATATATAACCAAATATGAATTTTTACCGTATATTGTCATCTGAACAAGTAAGTAACAAGTCTGCCACATTTGTTCTGATCAACTGGGGAAAAGGGCATTACAATAAATCATGCTATATGGTGATTAAATCTAATAATCGGTTAGCTCATATCACATCAAACTGTGAAACTTATTTCTATTGTTACACTTGTTACAGCATTGAGTAACTACAAGTATATTGTGTATTAGTGTGTATATTTCAATTTATGTACCGTCTAATCTAATTGTCATGCCATTCGAATTTCATGTTAGGAAATTCTTTTAACCGAAAAAGCAAATTATATGTATAATGTAATCTCAGACTATCTGTAATCAGAAGCACTTTAAAAACTGGAATATAATTTATATTTCATTCACATGTGTTTTATAAACAAGTCATTTCATAGACAAGTCATTTCACTCTGTGGCCATCCTTGAAATGCCTCTCGGGCATGGAATTTCATATTTAAAATCTCCAATGAAATCTGACAACAATGGCCTCAAATATTGTTTCTTATGCTTTTATGCATTAAAAAGATCTTATTTTTCAGGCTAGAGCAGACAGCACACATGCACAGTCTAAGCAGGCGCCTCAGAACGCACATCCGAATCTCACAATAATTAATACACAACGCAGGTCATTTTCACCTATTCTTTTACGATGAGTAAGTATTTAGTATATACTGTATCTGCTTGCCTAATGCTTTTTGCCTCCTATATGAATCATTGACTTGCCTAATTCATTCAAAACATTCAGTAACAAAACACAACTATTCTGCTGTGATCTTTATTTGGAATTGTTTTTATTAAACAAACTGACCAAAAACAGTCACTATTGACAATGTGACTTGTTTGAACTCCTGTATAAAATCAATGTCAAATTTGCAATCGTACTGGGGCCTGTTCCATAAACCAAGATTAGAGAATAAGCCAGGCTTATTTCGGTTAGTCAGGCTTATTTTTGGTAGATTC
>JAUMHE010000042.1:3073086-3099470 GCA_032359235.1 Enteromius mattozi | reverse complement strand
TCAGCTTTCAGATCATGTATAAATCTCAATTTCGTAAAATTAACACTTATGACTGGTTTTGTTGTCCAGGGTCACATGTGTGCAATGTATAATACTTTCATTGCATTGAGGTAATAAGTATGAGTCTTATATTGTATAGTTTTTTGTTAACTGTTTGACTTTTGTGCTTTTATTTTCTTTTGTCCATGAAGATAGCCTTGCTGGTAACATAAATAATAGCATTCTTTCTTTTCTATTTTTGCATGTTTTCATCTTTAGAAAGTTGACGTCACCTCAAGAGCGGTGATGGACATTTTGACCAAGACAACGGAGTACCTACAGCCCAATCCAGGTGAATGTGAATAACAATTTTTAGTACTATATCCCTAGCTTAAAAAAATGGAAGTATCACTAATGTACATAACATTAATTTTTTTGTGCTTTTTTTTTCGTTGTCTATTCAGCAACTCGTGCCAAAATGAGTATGATGAGCTCCATGTCTAAAATTCGTGGTGGAGATAAAGGTCCTGGCTACACACAGACTGAAGTCATCCTTGGAGAGTCCATGCAAAAGTTTGGCAGGGAACTTGGGGAGGAATCCTGCTTTGGTAATGCTAGCTTTGCTACAAATATACACAACTGTCTTATTCCAAAATCATTATTATCAACAAGCTCTTTTGATGAAATGGTTTCTTAAACAAAATACTTACTTCAAACAAAGTTATTTTTTGTTCTTCGTTTGAGGGCAACGGAGGCAGAGGTGTAGATTAATGTGAACATGATTCACGACGCTTGCATGTAACCTGTAAGTTTCATAAAAACAAAGGTTTACTTATTGTATACCTTTTAAGTTCAAAAGCCCAAAACAAACTAAAAAACAAACTTTGTTTGGCCTAATTTTATTTGAAATTACATCATTTCAGTTCGTTCTTCAATTTCGTTTGAAGTATATCCTCTCACTGGTTAGAGTACATGTGTTTAAGTTGTTCATTATCATCCGTCAAGATGGATTGGCAGGTTATCTCTGTGGGCTTATTGTGGCTTTTTCTGTAGCTGTCGTCGCACCTACAATGTATCTGTCATTCCCACTATAATTGATCAGTTCGAGTGGGAGTCAAGAGAGGAACAGCAATTAGACTAAGATAAAGAGGCGCTCTTTGGTTTCAACTGAGATAAGTAATGTGCTTGCTCATTTACAGAATCAGACACTGCTGCTTTTTACATAACCTGTTTCCTATTAATTATGATACAGCTTCATTTGTTGGTTGGTTGTGTCAGATTGATGTGTCACGACAACTGAACCATTTTAGGAATGTGGTTGGCGGGGGTGCTTAACATCCTGCCAGCAGGCAAAATCTGGCCCATGACAAGGTTATCAATGACCCACAACCACAATCCTAACTGTTTTGACAATGTAATTGCTGTTTTTGTTGCTGCACCACATGGACAGTGCAGCACGATAAATCAGAATGTCCTCATTTATAATAAATGAAGCTGTCTATAATGCAAGAAATCCGTTATAGTGTGCATGTAAAGAGCAGCTTAACAAAGAAGCTCAACAAAACTAGATGCTTGCTCTCAATCTCCCATTATAATAAAGTAATCTCCCGACATTCTTAGCACTTTTGATAGTGATTTAATCTTTTGTGCACGTTGCTTGCTTACATGCAATGTAGAGTCATCAGATTCAATTACAAAAAGGTTTTGCAGTTCCAAAACTCATTGCATATATTTTTTTTTTTTTTTTTTTTAATCATCACACAAAGCTTGAGAATATGTAAATAATGTATTCACTGATTGGTGCATAGTGACAAACTGTTTGCAGCATATTAGCAGGAAAGAATTGTGATAACAGCAGTCAAATATTAGCATACTGGAAGCATTTATAAGTGCAATTACTGTATATAAAAATAAATTTCTCATGTTTGAAAACCATTTTACTGTATATTCTGGAAAATAAAAGGAGGGGAGTCTTTTAAAGAAGTTGTTGTTTTAAGAAATGACTGTGATTTTTGGTTGCTGAAAGATTTTAAACCAACTTAAAACCAGATTTATTATTTTTGTGTTAGTATTTGAATAAACTAAAAAACTTCATTCAGTGCATTGGATTCTCACTGATTTGCCCTTAAAATATACAGCTATATTAAAGAGAGAGATATATTGTACACTTCTGTTTTACAGGTCTGGCTCTGATCGATGTTGGAGAAGCCATGCGAGAGCTAGGTGAAGTTAAAGATGCTCTAGACATGGAGGTCAAGCAGAACTTTATTGATCCCATGCAGAATATGCATGATAAAGACCTAAAAGAAATCCAGGTGAGATATAAGAAATTATTGCAATGACCCCCCAAAACCAGTACGTTTGGGATTTGACCAGTCATCCTGTAAGGCAATGTTTACCCCTCCATTATTTTGTCTTATGACCTCTTAATGGAAAAATTCATAGTTGTGTTCCTTTTGCATGCAATATTTAAAAATCTATTTTATTCTTTAACCTGACACTTAAAAGCTCTGACATAGCACTGAACTGCATTCAAATTAAGTCATTGTCATAGGTTAGTGAAATTTTGAAGACATTATCACTCCTGAGAAGCAGTTACAGTGTCACTGACCATTTCATTTCAACCTTAACAGTTTCAGTGGCAGATTTAAGTGTGGATTGTTTCATGAACCTGACACAAAGAGGATGATGGATGGGGCTGTTAATAAAATATTCTGGAAGCATCTTGAGAGAAAAAGGGCTAAATCTCATTTCACACGCATCAGCAAAAAATAGCTCATTTAATTCCAAGGTCAGAGAAAGGAGACCCAAGTGGTCATAAAAATCAGTTAGAACTGTGTTGCTATACTAACAGTATTTGAAGTGAATATAAACAATAAAAATGTATGTGTGACAGCTTTAAATACTAATGATTCTTTCATGTCAGCCACTGATATTTAGTTTTGGATTTTGGATAAACTTCAGTTGAGGATACAGTTTTTAGATAGCCTGTAATATAAAAATTTTCTTGTGATTATTACATTACAGTGAGAATATTTATCAGCATGTGATGGTGTTTGATCATAGTGCTTTATTGTCACAGCTGTTGATACAGTATAACTGAATGTGTCACTAGAGGTCAGTAACTGAACATTGTATGTTTTTCTATTATGACAGCATCACTTGAAAAAGTTGGAAGGGCGACGGTTGGACTTTGACTATAAGAAGAAAAGACAAGGAAAAGTCACTGAAGATGAGATGAAACAGGCCTTGGAGAAGTTTGATGACTCAAAGGACGTTGCCGAACAAAGCATGTTTAACCTTCTGGAGAGTGATGTAAGATCTGTGACCTGACTGGTGCTTGCCCTTCTTCATAATCCATTTCATGCTTCTGTAGAGTTTCATTTTACTTTTATCTGTCCCAATGTCCACTACACCTTTTCCTTTTATTCTGAAGCAATAACCCACAATAAGTGGCAGGATTCACTTGTTTTCATTGATCAGTTTCATTCATTTTACACAATGGCTATGTCTACATGGTTAATATTCTGATTACTGCCAGTATGTTTATATGACATGGGCAAATTTTTTTAATTTAGTCCCATTTACATGATAATTGCCGTTATTTTCTAAAAGGTGTGATGTTTTTGCTTTAAAATAGGCAGCCTTCAAGCATTCCTGCGTACACGGACCTGTTCGCCAGTTCTAGGGTACACGGTCTCCCTCATTTTGCAGAAGCCACACTTCTGAGGAGCTCAGGAAACTGAGTTCATGCTTCTAGCTTTACACAACACGGACATCATGTGTTTTATTGATGGTCGGAAACACTAGAATGGACACACTTCAGGCACATTTCCAAACATCAATGTACATGATGCCAATAAAGTGTGGCTTCTTCTGTTCCAGCATGTTTTCGAACCCATGCATGAGCGTATAGTCAGATCAAAACCGCAATACTTAATATTTACTGTGATTTATGGTTACTGTAAATATGAACGTAATCATCATCACAGTGTTTACACAAGCTTTCAGTACTTCAGTGCTGCCTTTACTGCATTACAAGGGTGCATGTAAATGTAGCCATTGTTAGTCTTCATATGCAATTAGTAAGGCATTATTTGCTTTCATGCATAATAGCTGCTGATGTTCTAACTTTGTTTCTGCAGATTGAACAAGTGAGTCAACTTTCTGCTCTGGTCCAAGCTCAAGTGAATTACCACAGACAGGCCACAGAGATCCTTCAGCAGCTGTCCAGCAAGTTAGAGGACAGGTCTGTATTCTGGAAAAATTCCTAATCCAGTCTAAATGTTTGAATGGAAGATTCCCTTGTCACAAAAAAAACTCTTACAGGCATCTGTTCTTAAAAAGTATGTTTTTAAGAATCAATTTTACTATTAATTTAATGTTACTTGTACAGTTTTAGACGATTACATACATATCATTTCTGAAGCTCAGGTATACTGTTTTTTGCCCATAACAAAAATTGCTAAATGATTAGCTCTTAAACATGTCAACTACACATGCATGTGACAAATGTAAAACACTATGATCTTCTTCTGAATGTTCAGAGTGCAGTGTAGTGCACAGCATTTTTCTTACACCTTACATTGTGTATGCTTATTCAGTATATATTTACACTGTAACGGAAATGAAGTGCACAAATTAGCTGTAAGTATTTGTTGTACACATGAGTGCTAATTGTAATTGGCAAATTGCTGTGGCATTTTGAATGGCACTGTTTTCCAAAATGAAACACGAGAGCTCTTGTTTTTAAATTATGTGTTTAATATAGAGAACAGTTTTTTTGTTGTTTTTGTTTTTTGGAAAAAGCTTGTTTTACAGGCTTTTTTAACTAGTTATGCAGTTATGTGTTTGCAGTTTTGCAGACTTGTAAGATTAAGTACAGTGACACTATTAAGTACTGTGGTACTATTGACTCACAAACCATACTAAAGTGCAAATAATGGTTAAAAAAAAAAAAAAGACATAAGCCTAAATTGTGTTTTCTGATTGACTGTACTTTGAAGTGTTTTATTAGATTTTGTAATCAATTCGAAAAATTTACATGATGATATGTGATAAAATATTTGTAATTAATCGCACATCACTTCAAATTAATACAAAAATGTAGAATTGTTGTGGAAGACGTATGCGCTGAATGTAGTCATTAGAAAAAAAGAGGATTTGTAGGTTTGTTTTATTTCAATTGTATTCAATTCATAAGTCTATAGTTCATAGCAGTCCATTTTGTAGTTTGCCAATCTGTCAGAGGTAACCTGTGAGGGGGGCCTTCACACAGGATGCATTTTTGTATCCCACCTGCACCTGGGTGTTGCGGTTCATCTCGCTGTATTGCGTCACGTCTCACATCAAGAATGTCACATTTTTCAGACACTGTGTGAAGTTAAAAATAGTTCAGTACATCTAGAGACCCCATTCAGTTCCATTCTGTTGCACTCCATCTGTATTTGAACACGAAAACATCCTGTGTGAATGACCCCAACCGTTCTCGATAGGTGTGGTGTGGTGTGGTACAGCACGTTAGTTGCCTGTAGCGGCATCTATGAAAATACGCAAAAAAAATCATCCTTTGCATTTAGGCTTGTTCAGAAGGTGGAACATTTCTTAAATGAAAATGATTAATTCATGTGGCATGAATGTTTAATTATTCATTTTTAAATGTTTTTTGTGATTTAAAAAAAAAATTATTAAATGTTAATTTTGTGGTTTCTTTGTTTTGGGTTTTTTTGGAGCAGAATTAGAGAGGCTTCTAATAAGCCAAGAAGAGAGTATGTCCCCAAACCTCGCACTTCCATGGATTTCAGTGAGAACCACAATGGGAATATTGGACACAGTGGCCCTTCCAGGTCACCAGGTAAGCAATAATATAATTAAATCTATTAAATGGAAGATTACATTCTTTCTGTCTTGTGAAGAATCTTTTATTGTCCCATTTCAGCTCCAATGGACCAGCCTTGCTGTCGGGCACTTTATGATTTCGACCCAGAAAATGAGGGTGAGCTGGGCTTCAAGGAAGGTGACATCATCACCTTAACCAGCAAGATTGATGACAACTGGTATGAAGGAGTGATCAATGGGCAATCTGGCTTCTTTCCTGTCAACTATGTAGATATCCTGGTAGCTTTACCCCACTAAGTCTTACGCATGTACCCTAATCTTGACCTAACCAATCAAACCACTTCTTCTGCAAGAAGAGAAAATAACCAAAACAAACAGCACAAACAGCTCTGTGGTATTTGTGCATAGGAAATAAGCAACAACAACATTTGAGTGCTCTTTCGTAAATATTATTCCTGACTTGGAATGCCACCACTATGTTGTATTAATTTTCTTGAGGTTGATCTGACCTCTGCATTGCCTGCTGCTATTCCTCCTGTATGTTCAGATGTTATGTTCATTTTTGCCTCTTTCCATTTGCAACAGCAAGCCTTGAATTGGTCTCTTTATCCAAACCCTTTTTAAAAAAAAAATATCTGCATAATGTATTTATGAATGATCAAGGTGATGTAAAGTATTAAACATTTGAAGGATTTCTCTTTCTTTGAAATTGCAATAATTGCGAAACAAAATATTGCAAAACTTCCTGTTCATCCATAGTGTGAAATGTTCCAATGTTTCTTTAATGTAAAATAAATTTTAGCCTTCAAGTGGTGGTAGAGTTGACTATTTAAATAGATGTAATATATTTAGCAACAAAGGAAAAAAGTGAGACAAGGAAAGTTAAGCAAATCATTTATTTGTTGTTACAGTGTGTCATTCATCTGTCATGTAATATTCTGTATGGTCCATGAATCCAGTGGACATTTTCAAGCTTTCATATCACATTCCATAGATGGTAAACCGGTCACTAAAAGGCAACCCAAAATTATTTTGTGTGTATGTGTTACTATATGCCTGAGTATGTTATCTAAACCCATGAAACTGTGCATATCAAAAACATTTTTCAGATTTTTTTTCCTTTTGTAAAGGTGAAATGTGTAGTTTTTGTGCTAGTAATCACAACAAACAAAACTGTACAGAAATGACTTCAAAAACAGGTTTGTCAAACACAGACAATTTGAAATTTGAAAGTGCTACAGAGCAACATTGTTTAAGCTCTTTAACACATGGTTGTTGCACCTCGTCATGTTAAACTAGGAATTTTTTAACATCACAAAAATTACACACATCACCTGATGTCTGCTTTAAGGCAAGGATTCATTTCTGATTGTAAATGATGTATAATTTGGCCTAATATTTCCACAGAAAGAATAAGATAATGTACTCTTAAGATTTAAGTGTGTTTAGTTGATGTAATTATTATTGTCAAATCTAAGATCCCCTTTATATTTGAAAAATAAAATGAGCGTATCTTGTATTGGCAGGACATTCCAATATTTTTTCAATTGTTGTTTATCCTCAGTGAGGTCTGTACAGTCATTTTTGTGTTTTATTTCCTATTTGTGTATAGTCATGTAGTACCATGTGTTACTTTTGGATCAGTGTTAAAACATTTACCACTAGATATAAAATAGACATGGATATTTATTAAAGTGCTGGGGGAGTGTTTAGTCAGAAAGCACTGCATATCAACTCCAGCATGAATTTTCAATGACTCATCTGAATTGTTAGGCTTGTACTGAGAATGAAAAAATAGTGCAACTACAATAAAAAAACAACAACAGTTTAATGGTGCTATGTGGAGTGTGTGTATTTTGTTTGACAAACCAGTAGGTGATGCTGCCACAACACAGACTAAATATTTGTCCTTGTTTATCTTTGGTCAAAAATCTAAATTAGCCACATCAAATTTCACTGATGGTGTAATTGCCCATGGAAGCATGAAAATGACATTTCAGGTTACCATTTGACACCATCTTCATCAGATATGTTTATTTTTGATAAAGAACCACATGGAAAATGTAGAATGCTGGAGCAGTCTGTATCAAAATAAACTTAATTATTTCTTACTGGCAATTATTTACAGAAGGAACACTTTGTCCATTTCTACTACTAACAATATTACAGTACGTTTTGGAAATATTATTACTCCGTATAATTTCAGTTACAATAATATAACAATGGTTGAAAGAATATAAATAACAAACTTTGGTGATTTCCATGTTGTTATCTTTGGGGTTTTGCCATTTTGGCACCCGTTCGCCTGAATTTGAAGATATTAATAGCATTGACCAAACGCTTTTAACTGCTTCTCAGCCACCGATACTCTCCACCCCCACATGGCCCGCCCAGACACTGGCACGCCAGGGATGTGTCACTTCATCCTACAACTGTACTTACAGTCAGCGAGGCATATCATATCCACCCTATGCTCTACCCCACCCCTCCATGAACACAAGCCAACCAGCAAGCTTCACTCTTACACGGCCACAATGCAAACATTTACCCTGTTCTCAGACTCACTGCGTGTCGGCAAACACACCAAAGGCTAACAGTGTGGCTTGCAGATACTGTGACTGAAGGTACATAAATGAAATACAAGTAGATTTACAAATAAGAAATTGGTCATGTGTGTATGTATATAACAGAATACAATTAATCATTATCACGCAACAAACCCTGACAGGGTGATCAGGACCTGAAGATGAAACTCACCCTTATGAAGGAAAGACAAGTGATAATTTATTCAGTGTGGCCTGGGACAATGATCATTATTACTTCATGTCTGAATGTTGATGTGCCATGATATTTATTTATATTAATACATACAATATATCATATACATTGTTATAATAAAATATTCATGTTAATATGATGCAGGATCTCTGATTAATTACATAGCCTGTGGCAGTCTAATCTAATATTAGTAATATTAGTATGTTGAAATTAACTGATTAATAAATGAAAATAAATCTTTTCCATTGTTCGTGATGAAAGTATAAAATGTATATACTGTATTTTTCAGTGTTAGTAATGTAGTTATCTTATGTTAAAAAAGCGCCACCAATATTTTTACACCTCAGAGAACATAATAAGATTTCTGAAGTTGTGATTTGCTCCATTGCTATTTGGCAAAGCATATGTGAAAATCTGAATTTTCAAAATGGCGTAGTGCACTTAGAAGGAAATTAGAAGGCTATACTCAAAAAAGTTGGTTTTTGGTTATTGCTGGTTATTGACAAAATAGTATATGGATAATAATAGACTAAATGTATATTGTCTTATTCTATAGTAATAACAATCCTGCATGAAATCTCTCCAATAGAAATAATTAAAGACATCAAATTAGTCTTGTGACAAACAATACATACATGCATGCATGCATAAATAAATAAAAATAGGTCATTGCATTGCTAATCAATGCCTAAATGTCAGAAATACTTGATGCTAACAGCATGAGTCACTTTTTGGATGATGCAGCGCTTACAGAGAAGTGTATTTGCCTGTGTTCTTACATGTTTAACTTGCTGGTGTTCTCACATACTTTCTCTTTTGAGCAGCAGGCTGAGCTCTCATCACCAAGCAAGGACTGATAATTCCTTGTCTTTCAGCTCCCCTCAAAAGAGCTTGTGATTGGAGATGACAAATGAGGCGGTAAGACAGGTCAGACTGCAACAAGCTCAGGTGTGCTAACATGACTGTTAGTGTGTCAGTGCACGAATCCAACAATCGTTTATAGACTAGATATTTCAACCTGCCTAATATTTGAAACATTAATGTAGGAGACATGATAATCAGAGACTGCTGCAGTAAAATTATCCTTTTTAACAAAAAAGACAGAAAGGATGTGTACTCTAATTTCTCAATCATCAAACTCTGTTTATCTGTAAATCACAAGTAGTGCCAGGTAAGAGTTAAATTGGATGGAATAAAAACGATAAGGGTGAAGGCCAGAAGTGGCAGTAGGAATGTGTGTGGGTGTACAGTGGAGAAAGCTTTCTTAATATTGTGTCTGGTAAAGTGTTTCCTCTCTGCACCAATGCTCTCAAAGTGGGCCTGGAGCCTGTTTTATGACCTAATGTCCAAATCTGTGTCATGTCTCCAGTCAGTCAGGATCTGAGTAGGAATTTAGATAAGGGGCCAAATAGCAAAAAGTGGAGAGAATCCCCCCGCCAATATTCCACACACAATATAATACTACTATAGTTAATATAATTGTACACATGGTATAAATGAAAAAATATATAAATTTAAATATTTAAATATATTTAATTATAAAATTAGGCTATATATACATTTTTGACATGTAGTAGCCTAAAATGTGAGGCCACTAAATATTTTAATAACTATTTGAACAACTATTAAGTGAAAAGTGTGTGTGTGCGCGCGTGTGTGTGTGTGTGTGTGTTTCATTTCTATTAATTTTAGGCACACTTTATTTTAAGCTCCTATTCTCGCCATTAACAAACCATTAACTACTCCTAATTTGTTGCTTATAAATAGTTAGTAAGGTAGTTGTTACAGTAAGTTCAGGTATTGGGTATGATTATGGATGTATAATAACTTCATGTAGAACAAATTATTTATATTTACTAATAAACAAGCAATGTGTATAGGAAATAGGCATGCTAATAAGCAATAATAGTGAGAAATGGTCCCTATACTAAAGTGTTACCATTTAAAATGTAATTTATTCTTGTGATAAATCTCTTTCCGCAGCCAGTGCTTCAGTCTTTAGTGTCACATGATCCTTCAGAAAAATAAAGTGTTAGGAGATATTAAGCAGACAGTCTACTAATACTCTAATGACTGTTAGTTGACATGTACTTGCAAAGTTACTTACTGTTAGCAGAATATCTAAAGTGGATTATCGAAATAAAGTGTTACCAAATGTTTATTATTATTATTTAAATTGATTTTTTTTTTTGAAACATGATTCCTTTTTCCAGAATTATTTGATGAACAGAAGGCTAAAAACATTAGAAATACAATTATTTTGCATTTGTATGTAATGCTTCTTTAATCACTTTAATCACTTGTGTATACACACACACACACACAACAAAGAAAATATCAAATATATTTCTCCATAGTATGAAAATTTATTGCTCTAAAAAACTGGGTGTTAAACTGCTTTACCTTAAATTCACATTTAACATATAGCCTACACAGTGTAATAACACAGAATATGATTGACAGAAATGCAGTGGGGATGAGTGACAGGTGGACACATATTTGGGTGCAGCATCAGAAAAAACAAAGCAGCCGTTCACCCTCAGTGTCAGCTAAAGAAGCAGGCACACACCATGCAAAACAGCTCAGTGAGGGCACCATTTGTTGTGCAAATATACTAGTATATGCAAATAAAGCCACACACACATACACATATACTTTGACATGGCATAGGGAAGCCACAAATAAGCATGACAAGAACAAATTAAAAAAAGAAAAACATTGACCGATTTGCTGATGTGTTCGCAGGTTAAAAAAAAGTGGACTAGATTTTTTTGGTTTTCAGTCAAACATAACATCTTTTGATCGTATCACAAAGTGATATGTGTTTAGTTACCTATGAACTCTGTGAACCAAAAAGAAAGAGTGAGAATAACATGGCTTGGATATTTGCCTTATATGATGCTTTTAAGCCAAAATCACAGAAAAGCAGTAGTTTTTGAAAGGAAATAGAGAATAAAGAGTAGCCTTCCTTTGACACAGCTCCTAACACCTAAGTAATGTAAGACTGTGTTCCAAGAAAGTCCTATAGACAGATCATGCATACAAGTCTAAACCTAGAATGCACCTGCTGTAGTGTAACCCAAGGCGATGGGAGTTGTTTATTGATAGAGATTAGTCTGATTGTCAAAGTGCTTCCCTATCCAGGGTGAGTCTGTCTCTCCAGGACAATAACTCACCTTTTCACCCGACCTTTGAACCGAAAGTCGATAAACTAAAGTAGTGAATCGTACTTGGATCTGATCCACAGAGAAAAAGCATTATTGTGCTTTTATTGTTTGCTGCTGTAACTATTTTCTAGCGTTAGCTCCTCCAAAACAAGGTTTTAGTTTTAAGTAAAAGAAAAATTAACACTAAGCAGTTGAAAGTGGTTAATCAGTGTTTAAAGACCAGGAAATTAGTATATCATGAAATCATAATCAGACTACTGCCAGTAATAATAGGGTAAATCCATCCCACAAAGCAAAGAAAATCAAGTGTGTGAGAGCTTGAATACTTGTGTGCAAGATGTGGCTTGCGTTGGCTCTTTGCTTTAAGAACAGGTAATCCAGTAGTGTCAGTGATTGAGGAGATACAAATCCTGCAGTAACAGACATGCAGGTGGCACTGGAAAAGAACTGCATACCATGCAATTTTTTTTTCTCTCTGTCTTTGTCAGGCATCCCCAAATGCCAACCATCCACTAGCTCTCTCACTCTCTCTTTCACTTTTAAAGAATTGATAGATAGATACATAGATACATACATACATACATAGATAAGACGTTGAAGCTGAGATCTCTCCCCTAATATTTTATGTGTTAAGCTCAAGATATTTTAATAAGATTTAAAAAACGTGTTTGATATATTAAAAGGTTCAACCTGTTAAACAGCCAAAATCCTGCCAACACTTCACTAAATCTGCAGGAGCTGAAAGATTAGACACTGAATGAATGACATTCATGAGAGATGCAGAGCTTTGGCTGTTCAGAACATTGGACACCATGCATGAACTCATAAAGTAAAGGACGTGCACACATACATCTGGATTACATTCAAAAAATCAATGCTATGGTTTCCAGGGCCATTTGAGGTAATTTCTGTCACCACTCTGTCATTTTACACAATATCCATGAATGGTATATAAACAAATAAAATAAATCTCAAGGTTGTGGAACTTCATTTCATCGTCAAGTCCCAGCGAGGTGTGGCCACATCTGTCCTCCTCCAGACAACCAGTTTCGCTAATGAGAGAAAACATTCCATGGAGAACATTGAACCTTCACACTCACAATACAACTGGATTGAGCAACCCATTCAGAAGCAGGCAGGGGGAAAGAAAATGAGCTTTTGAGCCAACTGAAGGCTATATGTGTCTGCAGAAACACTGGAAAAGTACTTTGGTGGCCAATGATTACTTTCAGACATATGGAGCCAACCTAAAGCAATGGAACCAATGTGCACTGTAACCATTCAGGCTGTTTCACTACTGTCTTTTAAAATTTTGAGCACACTTTAAGCCAAGAAACTCAGTTTGCTGCTTATTAATGATTAGTAATAGTTAGTAAGGTAGCTGTTATGGGGTAGGACTGGTCATTGCAGAAGTCATTCAAATGCACTTTAATAAACAACCAATATGCTAGTAATATGCATGGCAGTTAATAGCGTTGGGTATTTTAAGATCTTAATAAATAAAAAAATCCTTCAATTAAAAAAATATATTAGTTTCTATATTCAATATAATACAATATATTATTATGTTCTAACAATAAAGTTAGAACAGTCCCATAATCCCCAAAACCAAATATGTTGTGAAATAACAACTCCACTGAGAGGTGTTATTAAAGAAAATGTTTGGTGAGAAGCTTTATTTACTTGGTAAGAGTCACTTTATTTATATATTTATTTTTAAATCCTTGTCAGACAGATATTTGTACTGGGTCATTTTAATGCGAATGTAGAGAGAGCAGTGTTGATTGGCCGTGTCAATACAGACAGGTGGCTGCCTTGTGGAGGGTCATAAAGAGTGAACGTTAGCCGAGAGAGGCAGCATTCTGCTTCAGTTATGTAAACTGGCCAGGCCTGAGAACCAGTCAACCTGCACTGGAACTTTGCATTGCCACTGACAAGGCTCAGGCTAAATGCAAACAGTATGCATGTTCAAGTACACACAAATAAACACACATACAACCATAATGCACGACACATAAAAGAAACTAAGATAGTTATAGATAAAGATTTATTATCACTTTATTTTAAAGTCCAAATTTCACTATTAATCATATTTATGCATGCCTTGTGCAACATTTAAATGAGCAATACCCTGAGAATCAAGGAACTGTTGAAACATTTCACATAGTCTATTGTAAGGAAGAATACGAGTCAAATATTCCATTTCATAACATTTGATTGAACATATACACATATAAAAAGTTGGCATGTCAGCAATAATAATATATAAATATAACACACACAACCAGACCATTTCAAAATTTGAAATAATAAAGTCTATTTAATTACTTGATTAGTTATTTGATCCTTCGGAAATTATTATTGTAATATGGTGATTTGGTGCTAAGAAACATTAATAATTTTTGCAGCTTAATATTTTTGTGTAAGTTGATTTAGCACAATTTAAAAGTTTGATGTAAGATTTATAGCAATATATATATAGAGTGAGAGAGAGAGAGAAAGAGAGAGAGAGAGAGAGAGAGAGGGAGACATTAAAAAATATAATAAAATAATTCAACATGGATAGTAGTAAAAAAATTATTAATAATTGAGCACCAATAATAACTTCTAGAAAGTGCCAAATCTTCAAATTATTTCTGAAGGGTATTGTGAATATGTATGTAGTCTAAACAATTATTTTAAATGTTAATAATATTTCATAATTTTACTGTTTACTGTAATTTAGATCTAATACAAACTTGGTAAGACTTCTTTCATAAACTTCTTTCATAAATTATTTTCATAAAACATTTAATGATTCCAACCCTTTGTGTATAGAATTGTATAAAATAACTAATATAATACAAGTACATGTTTTTGTTGTACTTGTTTAAAAAGTATAAAGAAAAAAAAATGTTTAAAGGATAACTGCATAAATAAATAAACAAACAAGAAATAAGCAAGATGGAGAAGCAGAAATATCTAAATGATAACATACATACAGATTTGAGTGTGTAAATAGTGACATTGGCAGGGATTAAAACAATTGACATTAATTTAAGAAGACCTAAAAAGCAACATGAAGTTCACAGACATCATTAAAGATACATTTAAAGATAAATACGTAGCTATATCAGAAAGCTAACAAATTCATTTTATTCAAAGTGATTTGTAGCAACCTAGATTATAATTACTACTTTAAATCCTTAGATCTGAATGACCATTATTTATTTAAGATCAAGTAACACCAAAAGCATAAAGAAATGAGCAAAACCTCCAGAATCCAAATGTACCATCTTGTGAAATGCTGAACACGCATTGAGATACACACAGACCATGACAGGAGCAAATGGGTAGCCCTGTTACACACTGAACGCCCGAGCAATTAGTCATGTCTATTATTCTAAACCAGCAAGCATGAGAAACACTAAAAGCAACCCAACACAAATAAACTGTCACCAGCACAGGACCAGAAGGTTATTTAGAGAGCCTTCAGCTACGCGCTAATGCCAAACACCCTGAATAAAACACTAGATTTGTCTGTCCACTGCATTAGCTTTTCTTTAATCAAATTACATTTGGGCTTTTAATAATGCAAAATAATAATGATGTTGCTGAAAGAAAAATAATGAACAGTAGGTTTATTATAGTAGGTCCAAATTATAGGATAGTAGTATAGTATTGTATAGTATAGTATAGAACAGCAGATGTTTACTAAAATACATTACTAATTACAGATGAGTTTGTGACCAGACTAAGAAAACTATGTTTGTGTTTTGAAGCAAAGATGTGTGTGTGAAGTCTTTTATAAATGAAACAAACTATCTAAATTGACTTTCTAAATAAATACTGAAGTTTTCTTTTGCATGTCACCATTTCACCATGAGGGGGATGTCAGAGATTTTTGCATGGCTTATGATGACAAAACTCTAATTTACATATTTCATCAATGGATGCTCTTTTGGACCATGCCGGTTTGTACAATATTATATAAAAAAAATTGTTCTATTGTGAATACATTACTACATTTGTGCAAAAACAGTTTTATGCTTTTCATGACACAACATGTTTCTTCTAACAAACACAGGAAATTCAGTTTACAGTAAAATAAATCTCACAATGTTTAAGGGATTTTTAAAATACTATTTAAATATTTTTGGCAGACATTAAAAATAAACTGCAGGTTTTCTATAATGCAGACAGCAGACATATAGCTAGTATAAATTAAGTCAAGGTAGAGGTTAGACTAACTGATAAATATAGAAAATTATTTGACAATCAGCACCTTGCAATATACATATTACATAAACAAATAGTCCTCTTTTTGGTTTGCTTGCTTTGCTGTTAAAGCTGCTGGAATCCGTGACTGCGGAACTCCAAGGAAAGCGCTGACGATTTCCACAGAATTAAAATTCCTGTCATTCACAAAATTTTACAGATCCTCCACCCCTTGTGTCTTGTTTGCTTATGTCTATGCCGTTCCAGAGATTTTCATCTAATATGAATATCTAATATGAAACAAATAACCAAAAAAGTGCTTCGATAACTCTTCAGTAACCTTTATAAATTGTTCAGCTTTTATAACACAGCTTAAATTTGTATAAAAAATGTATAAAATTACATGAATAAACAGAAGTATGCTCCATAGTCATCCCATCAATTCTTCTAATTACAACTTGCCAACTCCTAACTAAAAAACGTAGTCGTCCTGCTAAGTTCTTTATTTACGAGCTGGCAAGTAGTTATTAAAAGAAATTATAGGATGACTATGTATATATTTTTAAGAGAGAAGAAATTTGATATCTGGTTTACTGGTTATTCTAGTTCATTCTTTACACTGGTAATTTCAGGTCAAGTTAAAAGCATTGTGTTATCAGTTGCAGGATTCCATGCAGCAAGGTGTTCTGTATGCTGTACATTTTGGCAAATGTAGCAAGCAATGTAGATTACATATACAGAAAACACTGCTTTTCAAAATAAAGCATTGTAAACGTATGTTAGGGAAAAAGAACATTATGCAGAGGGTGGAATAATCACAATATATAATTTTTTTATATTCACATACATTTAAAAAGTAAAACAAAAAGTGTATTTTAAAGGAACTTAATAGGCTGATTCTGCCAGCATGGTGAATTTTGTAACCAGCACAGTGGTATCTTTATTAAAATTAAGTGTTTACTACTTGTCATTCATTTTCAGCAATATTCATGGAAATAAAAAACCATCCTGCTTCAGTAAATAAACAAACAATAATAGCTTCATATATTCATTGCAAGTGCTATGATTTAGCCGTGTGGTGCAATACCATTTAGATTTCATGACCCAGATTTCAAAAATAGCTTTCTTGTTAAAGATAAAGAAAAGTATTCTAAATAATCGCTGTTCTATTCATACAGTTTTCCCACAAATTTACAGGAACTGCTTAAGTAATACCTTATCAACAAAACCAAATTTATGAATTGTCTTTTTTTTTAAAATTATGAATGCAATTACACAATTATCAGTAACACTTACGATAAGGTTACCTAGATGTTTTATTGACCCTGATACCGTCAATGATAGAATAATCAAAACACGGGGTATTAAGGTAAAATCTTTTTCTTAAATGTAAAATCCTCTGTGACAGAGAGCAACATTTCATGACTCATCCCTAGAGCATTTTCTGCCAACTGCACAAGGGTGGGCAGCCCTTAGGAAATATCCTTTATAAATCCACCAAGCACAAGAGATTACCCTCAGATGACAGGTGAGGAATCTCTTTGTAAGCTCAAGCAATGTTTAACCTTTAGAGAAAGGCTCGTTGTCTTGGCGTCTGTCCGAGGAGCGACTCATTTCAGCACAACCTCTCAAACTCTCCCAGCAAAAGACCCCCAGTTGGCCTCAAGTGCAGGTTCTCGCATAAGAGGTTTTGCCTGAGTATTTGTTAAGTACTAACTTGAAACAATTCACTGAATATAATGCAAGAAGCCCACCTGAGCAGTGTGGAAGGTAAGCGAGGTTGTTTAAGGACAGATTGTTTTTTTTATTTGCCTAAATCAAGAGCAGCACTAAATGAGAATCAGTCTACTTCCCATTAAAAAACATAATACGCTTATGGGAATACCACTGTATAATCAATTGCAGTTTTATTTCCTTTATTAAACATCTTCCCAACATGGAAAGAGGTTACCTGGCCTAGGTATCAGCCTGTCTATACCCACACACCAAAATGTGACCCAGATTTGCATGCTGTTAAAACAGAGGGAGGCACACACTGTGGCTTACAATAACATATTTACATCTTCTCACACAGATGAAACGGCCTGACACGGCACTGAAGGGAAAAAAAATACTCTGCGGAGGCAATGGAGTTTGTATTACCACTAAACAGGGCTATTAGAGCACTATAATGCCCCACTTTAGCCAAAATGAATTTCAATCTGTTTTGCTTGCTACAAAAATAAACATACTTGTTTTCCTATTACTCGCTAGAGAGCTAGAAAATTAAGTTCTTGAAAAAAAATTTGCTGCATGTAGAGGAAGAAAATAAGATGACAGGAGTCACTAATCTCTAGAATAAACAAAACCAGGATAAGTAGTCAAACAGCAGATACCTTTAAATCTTTAAATCTCTAAATATTCTAGGAGGAAAAAATAAGCGCTTTACAGGCAACAAGTAGAACAGTAGATATTTGCCAGTCTCCAGAATATAATAGAAAGTATTTTCTGAGAGTGAAGAATTTGTAACAGAAAACACACTCATGGACTACACCATTCCATAGAATTCAAAATTTTAGCATACAGAAGAAACCATTTTATTTGTCGGCTCTGAAATGACATAAGTGTTTTTAATGTTCTTGTTTACAAAAAAGTCAAGTAAATAAATGTTAACGATTGAGAGAGCACTTAAAGATATACAAATCTGCAGAGGCATGTGCTTTTAGCCACGTGACGGAGAACCTGCTTGAGGAGGTGGGGCTAATAACTCTTCAGGTGGTGTGTTCCTTGGTTAACACAGCCAGTTATTGACTGCTCACTTCTCTCTTCAGCTTTAGGAAGACTATCATCAAATACGGCTGTTTATGTGAGTGAATATAGGGGATCACAGTGCAAGGACACACCTGACGTTCCAGATGAAGTGCAAAGGAGCTGATATTTCTGGTTGGGGATTTTAAGGTCTGCATTATGACTGGTATTTTTTCACCAGAATACTTCCAGCAAGCAAAGAACACTTGTTGCACCTGACAAAGAACCAAGTGAACCAAAACCGTGACAGTCAGACTATCGTGATTTCCAAGCTCTGCTACCGTTGGGAGTCATTCTAACTAGAGTCATGCCTGTGGTTAAAGTGGAGAGCGATTCTCCCTCTGAAACCACTCTTCCAGTGAATGACAGTCAGAGAGCAGAGCCGCAAAGAGGACGCCGGAGGAAGAGGCCCCTTCAACGAGGCAAACCACCATACAGCTACATCGCCCTGATCTCAATGGCAATCGCCAACTCACCCGACCGCAAGCTCACTCTGGGAGGGATCTACAAGTTCATCACAGAGAGGTTTCCTTTCTATCGAGACAACTCCAAAAAATGGCAGAATTCCATCCGCCATAATTTGACACTCAACGACTGTTTCATCAAGATCCCCCGAGAGCCCGGTAGACCCGGAAAAGGCAACTATTGGGCATTGGACCCCAATGCTGAAGACATGTTTGAGAGCGGAAGCTTTCTGCGACGGCGAAAACGATTCAAACGCAGTGACTTCACTACGTATTCATCGTACGTTCACGAGTCTCCCGTCTTCTCACCTGTACAGATTGCACGCTCAGCTTATGCCAACTCGGTCTACTCCAACATGGCCGTAAGTCCGCCATATGCCCAACAGCTGCCTTCTGCATACTACCAGTCCTCCTCTCCTAGCTTCAGTGCCAGTCAGTCCAGAGTCTTCAGAATCAACTCTCTCATTGGATCACCTGGCAGGATGGGCCAAAGTGCAGAGATGATGCCTCAGCAGACTTGCCGCAGCTTCAGTCCTGAGAGTGGCTCCTGCAGTTTGGGAGGACCGGGCTTCCAGCATCAGTCTTGCAGTGGAGAGACGGTGCTGTCGTGTTGCTCAAGCTCCTCAAACAACATGGCCTTTGCATACTCAAGCCCAGGACACGGACAGACTCAGGTCTCATATCCACAAGGCAGCACCCAGGCCTATGGGCCAACAGGGAGGATGGCTATCTCCAGTCTGTCTCCCATTGCTGGGGATGCTGTGGGGGACCCCTATGGTAGAACCTCCCCTGCACAGCTGGGTTCTTTTGTTCAGTACAATAACTCTGGGCCAGTAGGAAGCTCAGGAGCCTACATCAGGCATCCGGCCTACTCAGGTAACATGGACAGGTTTGTGACTGCCACCTAAACAAGTTCACGGATGATTATTTTCCATTGCAAGACCACAGGCGCACAAGAACCTTTGGAGAGACTATTTTAGAAAAACATTGTGAAAAACAACTGTGATATTTAAACTGATGTTATTGTTTTATTGTGATACCATCAGTTGAGTAAATGAAAATGTTAATCTCAATTTACGCCTATACAGCCTTTTCTTATTACAACATTGTAAAAACAAGTTAAAGACAAACGTTTACAAAAGATTTGTAAAAACTTTGTTCTTTTTTCTGTCTTTTAATTATTGGAGTGAAATGTGTTCATATGCTTTGTACATGCTTTTTTTTATCATTTTCATCTGGAGTAAATTCTTCAATTTACTTTTCATTGAAATAACTTACTGCATTTACTTAATTCAGTGATATAAAAATGTTTCTACAAGAGGCTGTGTTGCTATATCCTTTAGAGAATGATGAGTAGACTTGAAAAAAAACATTTATATTTTAATTTGATGGTGAACATATAAAGAACATGCAAGAACTCATTTCCGTGGAACTCTAAATTTCACTTATTTCCAAAGAGGTCATGCCAAATAATATTTTTCCTTTTTCTCTTATTGAAAATACATATATTACAAATTAATATTATATACTTTGAAAGAACAATCAGCCTTTACTATTATCTAGCACTAAAATAATGAAAGCTATACATTTAAAAAAATTATTTTTAAGAAATTGGTGGCAAGCTTTCAGTCTAAGTAAAACAAATATTTTAGCATGCAGTTAGACAAATAATTAGTGATCCACGCTATTTTTAAGACTTAAGATTACACTGCACATATTTAATATTTAGCTGAGCTTTAGATTAAGATTTAGACTTAGATTTTAGATTTAGACAAAGTTTTCCAGTTCCGCACAATAGCTTGCGCTTCAACAGCACTGGCCACTAATTATGTCTGATCATTCTTCAATTTTCTTTAAAAAGGGTGATTTTAAATATTTGTGCTTATTAATATACACTGTGATGTGACAAGAAAAGAAAAAAATAGTGATGTCAATACTGCAGACTAATACAGAGTAGGCAATGATAAACTAACAACAGGTAAAAAATATAAAGCTACTTTAAAACCACTAAAAATCTGTACCTGAAATCAAATAATAAAACTGAAGGTATGCTGAGGTATTTAATTTATAGAAGAAAGTTATTCGTTATATATGAATGATCAGGTTAGAGTGTAATACTGGCATGTCCGACAAGCTTATGAAGTGGCCAGTATTTGCGCTAAGATTAAAATGGAAATTTTCAACATTTGTCTTGCTGTATTAGTCATAAATTCAGTGAATTGCATTTATTCAACAAAAGGCAAAAAGACATAGATGAAAGTCCTAATATGGTGAGAAGGGAAATTTTAGCAGTCAGCTGCGCAGTCTTAAATGGCAGGCCAAAGAAGAGATGGAGGTATTGAGTATCAGTGAAGCAGAAGAACACATCAGTGAACATTGTGCTTGAATGGGTGGATTAAAACATCACATCGTTCACCAGGTTTTCACAAGCACTGGCATGATTAGAATAACTATGATTAATTGATGGACTGCCTGCTCATCAATCAGCCTTTATATATATGATTTAAACTATGAGTAAACAAAGAAGGATTCAATCAAGAGTTTGTTTAAATTTAATCTGTAATACAAGAATTTAAAACACTGAAACGCAAATGTTACTGATGTCCTGATAACAATTCTAATAGTCTAATCCATGTACAGACCTTTAAATTAAGACAATAACCTTTTTTAAAAGCCTATCCATGCACTAATTTATCGCTTAAAAATATATGAAAAAGAATCTTACAAAATGAGCTGATTGGCCTACAACTTCACCTGACAGCATGTCTGAAGACTATTTCTTAGTTTAAATAAGAGCATGTTCAAGAAGAAATCATGAAAACTGTTTATTTAACAATTATGCATTTAAAAACTAGAATGCCATTTCTGAATTTTCAGTAACTCATCCAATAAATTCTACAAGATTTTGTAGTTCAGGACAGCTCTTGACAATATCAGGAACAGAAGACAATGTCTGTGAACGGAAGAAAACAGTAAATTTATTAATATTTCTCCACAACATACAGTACATTAAATAGATTTTTTTTTATTGATTCTCTCACCTGTCTTACTCTTTCAATCATATCATCAAGCAGATGTAGTTCTCGCTCCAGTTTACTTTGGTTCATTGCATGGACCCTTTGCTACAGAACAATATGTCATTTAATACAAAAAAAAAAAAAAAAAAAAATCAATAAAACATCAAAATACTACACTGTAATGTACATACATATTTTGTCTTATCACTTACAGTCCTTAAAGGCATGATTTTGATACATTTATTTTTACAATTACTGTTGCTATGTCCAACAAGCAATGCTGCTCTCATGCCTCTCAGTTCAAGCAGCACGTGAATTGACCATCTTTTCATTTTTACTAGTTAAAGTACATAATAAACATCCGAAAGCATTTTAGTTCAACCGCTAAAAGATGTCAGTACACACCATTTTCAAGTTTAAATACACCGAATTTTAATCTACTCTCCCGTCTGATTTGTTTGTCAGACAAAATAACAGATTCTGAGTTATGACTGGTCAGTTCACCCATCAGTGAAGGTCCTTGCGAAGGGTCGATTGCTGTAACTGTGAAATCTGTGTCTTTACAATAATAACAATGATAATGCAGGGAAGACTTACATGTCGTTTTGCCCTCTCCAAGACCTTGGCACGATTTTCCTCAGTTTCCATTAAATTTGCCTTGAGCTTCTCAACCTAAGAACAGAATGTGTATATCTGTGACAATGACTTATTGTTTTTTTAGGCTTTTAAAACACTTAAATCTTAAGTCTATGAAATATCTAAATGGAACTGCTTAAAACAGTCTTGTGATCATAAAACAAAAATCAAAAGTTCACTAAGTTTTGAGTGTCAGGGGGTATACACTTTATTTAATAATATAGTTTCATGCCAGCTAGAGAGGAAAAACTGGATAGACTGCCATACCTCTCTGAGCAGTTTGATTTTTTCATCTAATGCATTGGCACTGGCAGCTGATTGGACACCAGTTCGGTTAAGCTCCTCCCTCAAGACCTGAGCCTCCACCTGTGCCTGCTGTTCCAGCCGACGCAAATCAGCAACTTCTCGACGCAACTCCTGTTTCACACAATAGAGCAAAGCTTAGTTAGTTATTATACAACAATCTAACAATAGCACTGACAACCACAGAAATGTATCCATCAATGATCCATCAGTCTAAAAACGTGTATGAAAATACAGTCAGCGTAATGTCTGTGGCCAGTGATTGCACTGTGAAAGGATACTTACACTATTCTCTGCTCTGTATTTGTGTGCTGCCTCCAAATTGTCCTCCATCTCGCTGCACAGTTTCCTCAAGTTTCTTTCATCCTTTAAGATGACAGACAAATTACTTATACATTTAATCCTCTTATTCTCCAAATCCTTGAGAGCTAAATTAGAGAGTTCTGCCATTGGGAAACTAACCCTGAAAATCTCTATGAATGTGGCTTATTAACAGTGAGTTGAACCTTTACCTGGGCTTTTTGCTGCAGGACCGCAGCATCCTTCTCCACCTGAGCCTGCAGTCGGTCTACATTCTGCCTCAGCTCTGAGACCTCCAGTTTGTGTCTCTGAGACTCTTCCTGCAGCGCCTCCTGCAGGCCACATCTGAAACAACAGGTTGTCAGAAAACATGGAATTCTTCAGGGTAATTTTTTTTTTAAAAAATAGGGCTGGGATGAGGCAATAGCATGATGACTTTGTGTAAATACTACAATTTGGTTTTCCAGTAATGTTTTGTTGTAATAAATATACAATTATTTTCTGCAACAAACTCTGTGTGACATGACTTAATAATGATATATTTATTGTTGTACCAGTAAAGGTGATTTGGGTCAAAATAATAACACTCCCTTTCGGTGTTACACTCCAGGTGATTTACAGGCACGTGAATCTGAATTTTAAATGACAAGCAACATTTAATTGCTTGCTTGCTGTTAGAGCAAGTTCTTTTGCAAAAGACTAAAATTGTCACATCAAATAGTACAAACAAGTGTTGTTATTCAGTTATAGCTTTTTACTACTTTAAACTAACTGAAATACATTATGCCTGAGTGTAAAAGATTTATTAAGATATATTAACTTGAAACAAAATATAAAAATGACCTTCTTAAATATCATCCAAAAATTACTTTTGTACATAACGTCCCATCCAAAAAAAACCAAAAAGACACCTCATACAGACAAGAAAAAATTTGTTAATAAATTTGTGGAAAGATAAATCCTAACTGAAACAAATAATACACATTAAGACAGGTACGATTAAGGGATTTGATGTTTAACTCAGAAATGAAACATGGAGTCTATTTGCGTGTCATTTCTGGTTTGTGTGGTGTACTCATTTATACTATATTAAAAGGAATAGTTCACCCAAAAAGTTCATTTTTCTGTGGAACATTTAAGATGCCATTTTGAGATTTTTTTTGGCATACAATGAAAGAAAAAAAGGCTACCAATTCATTTTTTTGTTAACACCGTTTTTCAACCTGTCATCTTTTGTGTCCTGGAGAAGAAAAGGCCATAACTTTCAGAATGGCATGAGGATAAGTACAATTTTAATTTTCAGTTCAACTATACCTTAAGTTATGCAAAGACCAAGTGGAGAAGCTACAAAAAGTTCAGCTAGCAAACTGTAAAAAACCAACAACTGTATTTTAATATGACTTTACATCTACTGTTAAACTATTTAATTAATTTTGAATGTTTTATATACACATTGCAGATATTACATTTACAAATTAACACATATTTAAGCCACAATTAACTGAAAACTCAGTTCATTCCCTGCCATTCTTCGGTTCCCCAGCAAATGAGCATTACTGGGTATACATGAGTTTGAGTAACTCACATGGTCTGCTTCAGAGCCTGCTGCTCCGTGTCTTTCTGGATTCTTAATTGGTCTAAGGTGAGTTGAAGATCTGAGACGGTCTCATCAAAATTAGACAACAGCTCCAACATACGGCTCCGTCTTTCCACTAAGTACACAAGATATTATTCTCAAAACCATTTCACAATTTATCTATATGGAGTAATTGTATTATTACACTCACATATCAACATGTATAAACGCATACATATATACATTTGAGATTGAATCTAACATAAGTACTAATATATGAATCTGTTTTCATCCAGTAAGGAATGTACCTTTCACTTCTGTGTGTGTGGTGGGTGGTACTCGAGTAAAAGCACTGGTTTCACTGCCAATGCCATCTTGTTGCACCTCCCTCTCCTCTGCAAAATATTACACAACATAAGAAGGCTGCATAGTTATGATGAATACATCTCAATTTTACCTTGATGTAAGTAATCATTACAAAAAAAATGAATAAAAGTTTTATAGAACTGACATCAAAACAGTTTTGTGTAGAGCTGTATTCCATGTTCTTAAATGTACACATCCAAAGCCTTTTGAATCACCACTACATTCTCACACACAAACAAAAAAAGTTTTGCAAGTAACCAGAAACCTTTGACACTGCAGGAATAGATCCTCAATAAATTATGCAGGATTAGAACTGCTTTCCAACCAGCACCAAACACTAACGCACCTGTACCCTTAGGAGACTCCGTCTCAGGTTCCTGAGTCTTCATCATCGCCACCATAATAGAATCCACAAAAGAGCTGGAGGGATGCCGAAGAGACTGCAATGTCTTATCAGAGTTCTCTGACTCCTGAGAAATGCAAAACACTGTTATTAATTAAGGAAAAAGAATACTTGAATTAATATAGCATACACAATAAAACTAAATTATAGCCATTAAACTGGAGTGATGTCAATTAACAACTAATTTATACTATTCTATATCATGATTTTCCACTTAACGTAACAAGAAAAAGTAAACCAAACAAGCACATTTAAACTTTCTTGTGTAATTGACCAAAGCTTCCACTGCAAGTGCAAACTACTGCGGTTACTTTTAACTAACATTATTAAAAAATAATTGTTAAAAATTATGCTGAAATAAAATAAGATGTAAATATTTAACTTAAAAATTAGAAATGTTGCCATGACAACTAATTATTTTTCTTAAATAAAAAATATAAAAAAGACATACACACACACACACACATTATAATATATATATATATATATTATATACACACACATATACATATACAGTACAGGCCAAAAGTTTGGACACACCTTCTCATTCAATGCGTTTTCTTTATTTCATGA
>JAUMHE010000042.1:3048056-3062822 GCA_032359235.1 Enteromius mattozi | reverse complement strand
TTTCTGACATTATATCTCCCACATCTTCTTACAAGCTGTAGAGATCAAGTCTACTTCTCCACAGAGAGTAAAGTTTACATAGTTTTGCTACTTAATATCTTTAAAATAACATTAACGTCAAGACATAGGCTAAACATCACTACTTGCATCCTCTCAAGAAATGTCAACTTTGTTGGGGTCTCAACGCCTAGCCAGCTGCCTGTCTTCACATTTTAGACATCACAGACACATAGCAAATCTTGCTTAAATACAGTTTAGACTGGTAGGCAACGTTATAAGTTCTAAAACACAGTCGTTATTTATAGAGACTAACGTAATACTGTAAACTGGACAGCGGCATCGCCAAACCCAAAGCATTATTAATCATTTCATTTATATTAAAGTGGGTTCCTTCTTTGATTCTTACCTTTGCCTCTCATAAGCGCTTTACTTAACGTTACTATTTATTTTAATCCGTACTTGATACTGTAAAAACAAGCGATATCAACTTAACCGCCACTAGCAAGTTCAAAATAAAACGCACGATCAACTGATTGGATAAAACCACCGCGTAACATGCGGAAACACATTTCTTCTTCTTCTCTGGTTTATTGGTGATTTGCATTTCATGCACATGGCGCCACCTAGTGAACTGTTGTGAAATTAAATATTTTCTCTCAAGCTTTTTTTTTTTAAAGGAACGCAATTTACATTATATAACTGTTGTTTACAAGACGCACCCTGAAAAAATGTACATTTTTGAACAAATGTAAAGAACATCTAAGATTTTAAGAACCCCAAAAAAGGTTAATTTGAAGGGTGTATTGCTTATGTAGCCCCTAACAGTATCCTAGCTACATATTTACACACTAATCAGACAAGTCATATTAAAGGGAAATAAAATATTTATAATAATAATTATTATTATTATTTTATTTATATTATACTTATACCCCCGGTTTAACAAAAAAGAAGCCTTATTGCTTAAGGCTGAAGCCTAGTCTTAACATTAGTTTGTAAATCTGAGTGATGAACTTGTACTGACTGATCTTAAAACATGTGTCTTTGTTTTGTCTTAAGGTGTAGCCTACACCATTAATGCTTTTTCTAAGGTATATTTATCAAAAATTACTTAAATGTAATTGAACTATGGCCTGATCCTGGCTTAGACTGAGCCCTGTCTTTGAAACTGGGCCATAAAATCTGATTAACTGAATAAAAATGTTGGCATTTACTATACATAGCTCTTTTCATAGCCTTTTATAATCAGTCCCAAAGGCATGTCCTCCAAGAAGCAGAGGTAGACATTGCACTTGGTGCAAAGCATGTTGGTGCAGCCTTTACTACAGTGTCTACAGTGACATTTAAAGACATTTAAAACTTGTGAACAATCAAAAACATTATGTTTCTATTCATCCATTTTCTGATGGTTCACAAGCATATTTTGCCACCCCTTTCAACCTGTTGAAAAAACTAGCATATGCTGTTTAGGTATGCTAAGGACCAGCAAAAGACCAGCATAAACCAGCAAAGGACCATCTTAAACCAGCTTAAACTAGCATCCCAGCTTCAAAACATAGCAAACCAATCTCTCTCTTTTTTGGGAGTCTGTTTTTGACTCACTTTCAACTACCATATCTTTTAAACTTTCTCCCTCTCCTCTAATTGGGTTGTTTGGAGTCTGATTACTCATTACCATCTCATTTCACTGAGCTGGTAGCTTTTCTCACTTTACTAGCAAGAAGTTGTATTCTGATGCATTGGAAAGGTCCTCACGCCCACTCTCACACTCTGTGGATAAAAGATGCTTTATTTTTTATTAAATTTGAAAAAATTAAACACAATCTTTGTGGCTCCAAGGTCAAATTCTAAACAATTTGGTTACCCTTCCTTAAACATGTTAGAACTTTGCAGCTGTATGCAGTGTCTCTTGAATCTATCTTTAATGTTTGTATGTTTATTACTTTCTGTCTGTCATATTGTTTTGAAAATTTAATAAACAAATTAATAAAACATACCTAACCAGCATATGCTGTTTTTTCAACAGGGAGTGTTGTAAAATTACAACACTGACACAACAAGCTCAAAATATAATTTTATCAACTCATTCAATGATACCTTAATATATACACAGAATACCTGTATTATTATTTTAATACTTGAATATTGATTTATCCAGTCCAGTAAAACAAGAAGATTTACTTTAAGGCATGTTCGTAGATAATGCGAGTTCATGGCCAGGTGAACAGGTCTTTTTACCATCCAACTAGCATTGACATATTATGTGGTGTCATAGATTGATAAAAAAAAAAAAAATGTGCAGGTTTATTTTAGTAAATCTAAAATGTATGCTCTAATAGCCTATGACAACAGTGTTGTCATATACAATTGTATATTTAAAAAGTGTGAAGTACTTAATCATAATTTAAATTGACCTAAATTGACATTATTTCAATTGTCAATATTGAAACCATTCTTTTTTTTTAAAGAAATGATGTATGGAAAAACTAATAATAATAAAAGAAATAACCCAAAATAATTTTTACATATATATTTAATATGGCCCGTGTTGTTTGTACAGTGAACAGTAGATGGTGGTATGTCACTGCGGTGCTATATTTTCCAGTATCTTAAAGAAGAAGTGTTATTCCGTGAAAGTAGTTGGTCGTCCAACGCGTTCCTCCCAAAAACAAAACACGTGCTCGTATTGCAGTGGGCGCAGAGCAGCTGATGGAACAAACCAGTTAAACATAGCATAAAATATTCTCGAAACTATATAAGGTTTTCAGCTATCACAAAAATGTCGCCTCCAGTATGTAGTTGTGCTGAACAAGTCAGGAAACTCACACAGCAGGCGTCAGTAATGAGAAGAGAGATAAAAAATCTCAGGTAGGTTCTTCAATCATCATGACTGTAGTATATGAGTTATGATTATCCAGAAAATAAGTTTCCTCCATTTATTGATTGGTTTGTTTATCAAACACAGACAGCAGATGGATGGAGCCATACGAGCACATAAGAAGCAGATGTCATCGCTTCAGTCCACGCTGACAGACTATAAACACGAAGACAAATTACAATCAGTGAGCAAAAGGCTAACTCAAAGCCCGTGTGAAATCAGTCAGTTATTAGAGCAAGGTAAAATGGATTCAGTAACTCATTTTCCACTTTCACTTTTGATTCTACAGTCTACTTTAGTAGATCATATAGGTTGCTACAAATGTACTCTTTTTGAAAAACCAATAGAAACCATCACAGAAATTCTAATGGTTTCCATCATGAACCATTAACTTTTTTTCAGTAAAACCAAATTACAAAATTAATTTTTTGTAGTGTGTTTTGGGCACTTTTCCAATAGGATTTAACATCCCACCAATAGAATCCATCACATACTAGTGTACTTCATGTACATTATACTTTCCATTAAAACCAATACGATTCCCATCCTAACCATTAAATCCATTACATTTTCTATTGTGTTTTGGGCAGGATTCTGTTGTTTTTTTCAGGTAAATTGCTGTCGGTAAAGAAAGAGCACCTCTTTGGGTTCAGATGTTGCCATGTTAACTAGTCTTAACTAGGACCCCTTGGTCACAGCTTAGTTTTCATGTCAAATAAACTGTATTTGTCTGTCTTTACCGTCTCAGGACGTATTCAGACGGTACCGATTGGATACATCAGCTCATGTTTCGCAGTCAAAAATGGTACTCCCCGACAACCCACCATATGCAGTTCTTCTCGGGCCAGCTTAAAGATTGAACCCTCAGTCTTCAATAATCCTGAGCATTCTCTAGTTGGCCTGGAACAATACTCCCATATCTGGTATGTAGCAAATGGATGGAGAGACTGATTTTCGTGTGCACATCTCCTTTCCTCCTTGACTGCCTGTCAGATGTGTCAACTTTTACCACATTCAGAACATGCTGATATAATAATTTGGTCTCAGGAACAAAATAATAACAGTCCTATATATAAAAAAGTTCGGAATTTTGGTTGTTTAATAGCAAATTACAGACACAGTCACAATTGCAAAATGTTGATCCATTGTTTGAAATCTGCACTAATCTTTCTCCTTCTCGCAAAAATTCTGACTGAAAATGACACATTTTTTAATTTTATGTATTTTTTGAAGTTTTTTTTACTCCTAATTATTTTTTTAAGTGAAGATTATGTAGTTTTGTTTGTTTTGTTTTTTAAATAGGAGATATACACTTCCACTTTCTTACACATAATATAAAAAAACCCTCAAAAGTCATTTTAACTTATGTATTTCTCAGAATAATAAAAAAACAACCGTTAATAATAACAATAACCATTAGTAATAACCATTGCAACCCTAGTACCAAACGCATAATGTTTGCATGTCCTGGAAAACATTAAGACAATGGAGAGAATTGTTTAATTGAGATAAATAACAATGTAGCATTTGAGACTGTTGATCAAGCTAAATCAAATAAGAATGGGTTTAGTCATTACAAGAAGTAAATTTGATGGATACGTCGAGGTAATGTTTCTAGACAGGTCTGACAAGTGAGCAGGCCTAATTGATGACACTTGAAAGTTCCTTGTACATTTGTGTGAAGTGAACTCTTTTGTCTTTTCTTCCCCATTCTCAGGATCATTTTCCTCTTCCATAAGAATGGGCAAATGAGCTACAAAGCCAAAGTAAAGCCACCCCGTCTAAATGGCCAGAGGGTGGGGGTGTACTCCACTCGTAGCCCCCACAGGCCAAATGCTTTAGGACTGACCTTGGCTAAGTTAGAAAGAATCACAGGTACCACATATTTACAAGACTGAGTGACCTCTAGGACAGTGGTTTTCAACCATGTGGCCGGAATCCACTAGCAGGTTTTAGAAAACTTAAGCCAAAACAAATTATATTATTTTTTAGATTGTGTTTATTTATTTGAGGAATCAAGGCTCCCAGTTTGTTGACAAACCTGAATATATGAGCCAAGGTAGCCTAATTTAAAAAGTGATTTTTTTTTTTATAGCTGGAAAAGTTCCATTAAGTTTTTATAATGATTTCACATTTCAGTTATGCTTTGCTCTAAATTATTTTATCATGTGGAAACAGTGAGTAAAAACATTTTTTTAAAGTTGTTAACCTTTATCTTTATGTAGTAAATCACCAACAGCTGGAAAATCATGAGATCTTTAAATATTCTTGTGGACTGCCTCGGAGTCCAAAAGGTTGAGAACCACTGCTCTACTACAGTAAATGATTATTATGTGGTGTTTACAGTATAATTTTAACAGGAAGTATATATTACAGTAGTATTTATTTATGTAGTATTTATTATTCATATATTGTGAATTAGCTTGTATTTTCATAGCGATTTTGTTAGCAATTTATATTAAATATGTATTAAATTATAGTAATTTTATAATTTATATAAATGTTTTTTTCTTTCAGCATTTTATTGTTTTTATTTGATGATGATGTTGTTTTAAATTAACTGTCTTTAACTTTTTTTTGAAGTTCATTAATTACTCGCCCTCGTGTCGTTTCAAACACGTAAGACCTTTGTTCATCTTTAAAACACAAATTAAGATTTTTTTGATGCATTCTTGTAGCTTCGTAAAATTAGGGTTGAACCATTGATGTCACATTAATTATTTTAACAATTTCCTTTCTGATCCTTGATCATGTAAGGATATTTGTTTTCTATGGGAAGGTCAGAGAGCTCTTGGAATGCATCACAAATATCTTAATTTTTGCTCCAAAGATGAACAGAGGTCTTAAAGTTTTATCCCTTTAATTTACTTGCCTCAATCTCAAACCGCTTAACAGGACAACTAGTGTAGCATCTAGTTTGTTATAGTCATATGCCATATGAAAATGTGTTCTTTACCATCACAACTTGTGATTTGAAAGACTCTTTAACATGCTGGATATAGCAATATAGTAATCATTTATCATTTGATTTTCAAGATGATACACTTCACCTGTCTGGTGTTGATATGATTGCTGGAACACCTGTGCTAGACATCAAGCCATATATTCCAGACTACGATTCTCCAAAAACAAGAAGAGAGGATACCAACAGTGAATGTAGACAAGCATCACCATTCAAAGACTCTCAGATTCCCCAAGTTATGGATCTCGACGAAGAAGCAAACATCTCAGGGACATCATCTGAACCCTCCTCAGAGCTCAGAGTTTGTTCAACTGGACCTTCAGATTTCTCTCAATCAGAAAGGTTTGGATCCAGTGATGTGACTGATGTGTTAGCAGAGGTTAAAAACTATGTCAAACAACAGCAGCTTTTCACTGAAAATTCAGAAGACAATCAGACAGATTCTCCTGAATGCACTTCAGGGACAACCAACCGTTTAAGTTCATCCAGTCTTAAATTTGGATGTGAGGACTACAGTACTATCGCTGCCTGGGTCAGGGCACCTCCTGTCAGTAACCTAGACGTGCGGTTTACTGCGAATGCTGAGAAAGAGCTCAAAGAGTTTGTTCCCTGCAACAGTACAGGTATTAGGTCTTTCTGATGCCTAAGGTTTTTTTCTAATGAAGGCTGTTGAAATATTTCTAATTGATTTTTGATTCATAGACAGCACAAGACCAAAGTTCCAGTTCTTGAAAGGACCAGAAGAAGCAGTAGCAGCCATCAAAGGTATTCTGTCAGCTGACCCTAGATCAGTATATCGTCGCACGCGTTGTCAGGACCGCCTGTTCTTCTTCACCCTGGATACAGCTGACATCACCTGCTGGTTTGGAGATGGTTTTGCTGAAGTTGTGAGAGTCAAACCTATGCAGAGTGAAGAACTCACAAATGATGTCTGAGATTTGTCAGATTCCTGCATTTGCAAGAACAAATACCAATGGATAATTTACCAAACAATTACTCACCCTCATATCATTCCAAATCCATAAGACTGGATTTTTCTGTGCAACATAAAAGTTTGGTTTTTTTGTGTGGTTTTTTTTGGGGGGGGGAGACAATATTTTTTCTTTTTGTCCATACAATGGAAGTCAGTGGTCACCAAAATTGTTTGCTTACCATGATTCTTCAAAATATCAGCTTTTGTGTTCCACAGAAGAAAAGGTCAGTGATATCTTTTTTTAATTTTTGGGTAAGCTATCCCCTAATTCGTGTTATTGATTAATGATTAACTGATTTGTTGTTTGTGTGCACTACTAATAGCAACAGGAAATTACAAATATTGTCAAACTTGACAAAATTGTTGGTCTTTGTCAAACCAGACTGATCTAGTATCCTCAAATAATTTACTTTTTTTTTTTTTTTTTAAATATCATTTTATTGATATTTTTAGAGTTCACAGCATAGATCTAAATTTTAACATGCTATCCTTAGCAAGCAACTGTATTGCTAGAATTTCCTAGTTCCAGTTTTTCTTTGTTTAATTGCATAGTTTGTGTACGATTAATTATTGTATTTTAATTTGTTAAATGTTTTTATTACTGTGCTGGGTTTATTAAAGGTGCCATATGAAATTTTTTGACATTACTAAAGCATAAAATACACAGGTACTGTACTTAGGAAAGATGCTAAGCTCACATACATGTTCCTCCACAAAACACTTCTGCAGCTATTTATGCAAAAATGGCATTTCTCTCAGAAAGTCTGGTTTTGTTATGGTCTGTGTGATTTCACCCACTGCCAGTTTAACCAGTATTAATTTGACACCCTGGGTGAAAAAACAGCATATTGCAGCCATGGAAGCCAGCAAATGAACTATGTCAGAGTTTCCAGATTCTACCAATCTGGCAACCTGCGTGACCATCAAAACCGTGGAGGAGAAACAACTCTCTTGTATTTTGAATTTGGACTGCAGTACCCATTTCAACCGTTAGCAATGAATAAGTGATGAAATGACTGCAAACAAAGACAAAATATAAAACCAATTTATTTTTAAATATTCAGTTCTACAAACTAAACAAAGAGTATTCATAATATAGGCTTAAGGCAAAGTTCTAGTTGCTTTAAAATCATAAAAAAACAAAAGTATACTGTAACAATTTCAGTTCTTTATTTTGTTAACAATATGACTTGAATGTTTTTTTTTTATTTGACAGAGTACTGATAAGTGGTATATATACATGGAGACATGAAGAATTTTTAATAAATATACATTTTGTTCTTGTTTTGGGATTGAAAATCCTTTGTAGTAGAAAATTAGATAAAATTATTTTTTCTGTAGAAAGAGGCACTCAGATGATTAAATTCTCAGGTAGACTCTCTGGTTGAGAAGGAGCAGATGCTGGAGGATACACTGGAATTGAAACTTGACTGTTCAGCTCAGCACATGGCTGCTTGTCATCACCTAAAATCAATGGGCATTATTCATTTGTTCTGACAAATAAGTAAAATGCTTAATGTTATAAATGAACCACCCATTAATTAATGAAGACCTTGTTAAAAACAAAAGGGGAATTTCTGCAAATACCTGTATCAATGAGGCTTTTTTGAGGCATGTCTTCCTCCTCTTCAGGCCCCAGATCCTCAATCAGAAACTCCAGAGGTTTTTCACTAATTGTTTCCATTGGCGCCAGCTCTGGTTGTGGCTCTGGTTGTGGCTCAGCTGGTACTAAAGGCAGTATCTCTGATATCGTGGGTAATACAGGTTCTGTAATAGGAAGTGTGATGGGAGAAGGATCTGTTTCTTGAACCAGACCGAAATCTTCAGGAATAACTACAGGCGGTTCTTTTCTTGGTCGACCTTTTCTTCCTGGGGTACTGCTGGTCTTCTTTTTCGCTCTTTTAAGGCTTTGTGCCCTGTGTTCAGAGACATTATTTGAATGACTAATCCAAATTTGCACATTTGCATCATAATATCATATGGATTGAAAAAATAAATACAGTGCTCTAGGCCTTTTCCAGTGCCCAATTGCCCAATTTATTGGGCCAATTCAACACTAGCTTTACCCGTAAACCCACTGGTTGGTTGCCTTTTCCTCTGCCTCAGCCTTTCGTTTCTTCAACATGTCTCTGTCTCTCAATCGCAGCCGAATTCCACCTACCAAACAAAGAAATCACTCACTCCTTTGCTGCTTTTCCTGCTGCAGGTATTGCAGTTTACTTTGTAACATTAGCTATGGTAAATCCAACCACAAGTATTCAGAATTCATGAAAAGCCCCTCAATACGCTTCAGAAGAAATGTAGAGGCATTGACATAGATAAGAATCACGGCAGTTGTGGTTGTTGCCAGCTAACACAAAATATATTTTAAGAACATTTTGCTATATTCTCATTACATTGTAAAATCATTATTTATTGTAAAATGTATTATTATTAACATTCAAAATGTCTGGGTTTTATGGGGTTTTTTCTTGGCTATGATAATGTTTAGGAAACATTACATCTTATTTATTTTGCAAACATTATGAGAATGTAAAATTGTAATGTTCTTAAGTGTTAGCATTTAAAAACATTAGTGAAGTGTCCAAATAAAGCATTTAAAAAAAACATTCCACGAGTGCTGTATAAATGTTTTTGTGCCAACGTTACTGAAATAACTTTTGTTCTTAATTTTGCGAGAACCTTGCCACAATGTTAGACAATCTTTTGAGAATGTTCCCTGTTAGCTGGATTTCAACTTCAATAAGTATATATGTATAATCCTAACCTTTTAATCAAAAAAAAAAAAAAAAACCTTCAAAAGTCACTATTGGATAAGCTGTGAATAAATTCATAATGAAAAAAAAATCAAGCAGTCATGCTCTTTTTAAAAGTTATTCATTATAAAGTTTTAATTCAAAAGTCATACCTTCATTAGAATCTTTTACTTCAGATGACGGGATCTCTTTCTCTAATGTCTCTTCCATTTTGTTGTCCTGTCACATGAATATGAAGTATTGAAATGACAGGGCTGAAAAAAAATTGTGCCCATTTACTTTTCCTGCTGCTAAGAGAATAATTATCTGGTTAAACATTACCGTAGTGCTGGGAGAGTTCTTGCAGTTGTGCTCTTATCTTATTTGTAAAGGTGGAGAACTTGGCACAATACTCACAGAAGAAAGTAAAAAAGGAGGTCATGGCTCTGACAGCCTGTGCATTTATGTGACTGTTTGCCTGTCGTCATGAGAGATGACCACTATTTCTAACCTGGTCAAGGGTCATAGACAAACATGGAGCTAAATCATAAGTAAAATAAATTAATGAATTAATACATACATATGTAAACTAATAAAGATTAACATTAAATTTAAATGAATCTACTGTAAATTGACCAAGGCAAATAACAGTACAATAAAATAAATAAAGAGGTACTCTGTGGTCTATTCACAAATTAATGGATCCTTACACAGAAAGACTGTCTCTTTAATTGTTAGTGTTTGTAGTTTAAAGACACCACAGTGAAAAACTTCCCAGCAACAATAAACTATCCCTTTTCAAAGTGAGAAAAAAATGATGCTGACATTAAAGGTGTTTCTGCATTCAGTATTTCCATGTTATTTGAAATACTCAAAAGGGCTGCAAAGTGCCTGCCCTCTCTGGCCACTCATACATTACCATTTTATCTCCGCTGCTCACTTTCTGGGCGTTCACAATCATGTCAAAACATATTGAGGTCTCTTCTCCCGCCACTAAGTAGATACTCTGCATCAACAGCCTTGAACAGCTCTGAGGTCAATGAATTAAATATTAGCATAGTCATCCAAAATTTATTCTAAATTAAAATAATTTCACATTTATTTATCAATTTGTTACACTTTTCACAACAGGTTACTTTCCCTCATTTCATTAAAATTAAATACCTATGTTCTTCTCTCCCACTGTTATAATTTAGTTAACCTCCACCATTTGTTACAAAACAACAGCAACACTGAACAACATTTTAATATCGAGATGACTACAGAACAGTTGAAGCGTGTGTGGGATATTGCATTATTCCTCACGAAGAAAAGCCTCCGGTTGTTTGTAGGATGAAGTACGTTCAAAGATGTCAGTAGTCAGAGAGGCCATGGAAGGAGTCTGCCCTGTTAAAAAAAAATGTTTTGCAGTTTATTTTGAGTTGTTATCCTGGAGCAAATATCATGAGAGAATAGTGTTTGCACCATATGCATTGTGTACAATCAGCCTCATATTCTTTGGCCAGTATGCGACTGTGCAATCATTGGACTTATAAGATAAAAATAAGATGACCTCACAGTTATAAATCTCCTACCATGTTGACATACTGGATAAAACTAGGTAAGGGATTCTCATATGGTGCAAATTTTATGTTCCTTTAAGTTATTTACCAACAAATCAGGGAAGTTTGAGTGTCTTCAGTGAGCTTTGACCTTTGTTTGTCTTTGTTGGTTTGTTCATGCCTAGCAAACGGAGTGCATATTTTCTAAATGGTTTCTCTTTAAATATTAAAGAAATGTAAAGTGTAATATTTAAAGCTGGAGTTGACTCTGTGGCCCCTTTGGCTCTACTTTTGTAACTGTTGTAAGTTATTACACCTTAGTTTTATTCAGTGGTTATTCAGTGGTTTTAGTTAGTATAATTGTTGTCTCTGATATTTCAGGATGAGAGAGACCTGACAATGTAGAAAACAAGAAACAAAATGATGCCCTCTTCTGGCAAGTTCCTACACAGCAAATGAACTTGTTGAACAGCACACAATGTGCACAACATTAACACAGGTTAAGCAAATAGGAACATTATATAAAACAATATTTTAGCTTTTTGCATTATATACTGTATGTGTAATTTAAATAGTATAACGTATAGACACCCCAAACTTAAAAAAAAAAAGTAAGTTTGTTGTCTCTGAATAGCAAGAACAAGAACAGCTAATAGCTGCAGTGTATGTGAAGAGAACACTTTGTTTGGCTGTGAATATGCAATTATTTCTTTATTGAAACATTCAAGTAATATCTTCCTGTCTATGTTTAAAACTTTATTTGCATTGACACATGTATGCTGGCCAAGCTAGAATGACTTGATGTAACAAAGAAAATGCAATGATGTTGAAGTTAACGCATTTTATTGCAGATACACCATAAATAATAACGAGGCCATTTTAACCCAGACAGATAAAAACAGGGTTCTCCAGATAAAGCATGCATTTTAAAAGCCATACTACACATTATTTATTATGTACACAATACGTTACATAGAATTAAAAATAAAAGGCATATTTCCAACGAATTGACTTAAATTACAACATTTCGACAAACTTTTGATGTCACACTGTAATGCAGCACTGTTCGAGCCTGTGTTTGTGTGAGTGCAGTGGGCGTCGTTGACCAGAGATGGCGCTATTGAGTATATATTTGTTTCAGTGCCGTTTCCCTCCATGGTTTCTGCTCTCCCAGAGTAACTTGGCGCTGGGCTCAGATCATTATACAGTCCCATATTCTCCCTCCATTAAGGCATCTTTCTACCTTTTGGGCTGAACAGAAATTCCTCCAGAACCCAAGAGGGAAGAGTCCAACTTTTGAGGGGCGATATGGACATGAAAAAGAGGATTCATTTGGAGCTGAGGAACAGGACACCATCTGATGTGAGTAATTTTGAGCCAAACCTTTAGTTTTGTGCCCAGCCATGCTAGCTGTGCTACTTTCCACTGACCTGTGTGTAGTTTAATGTTAAGCACATGGGTGTAATACCCCTGGTACAGAGTTAGACGAGAAAGTGCTGCGTGTATATTCACAGCATTAATGTTCGTTCGTCTGTTTTGATATGAAATGGTCCAGACTGTGTAGCGTTAAGCCATACTGAGTAGTTAGTTTGGAAAGCTCAATGTATTATTGCAGCATTTTAAGCCCCCCATGCTGGATGTGTGTATTCGTGATCTGGCATGCTTTTATGCTTAATATTTGCTTATTTTAACATCGGCGTGGTAGATATGGATGGGATGGTTTATTTCACCGTGGTGGCCATGTTTGTTGCTAACATGAGGCGCCCTTTATTACAGGCACTTAAAAGCTAAAGTAATAAACGAGCTATACTCCGAATGTAGCCACACACTAACACATTTTCTTAAATACGGTCACATTTTAGTCTCCATCACTATAAAACACAGATCATCCTTTGCTTTGATATTCCGGTATATTAATAATAAGACCACCAGTTAAAGGAAAATAGAATTTGACGAGCATTCAGTCGAATTATGAATTTTATTCTTAAGGGGAAGGAGGCTTTCCGATTGTATAAATAAACTGATATTTAAAAAAAAAAAAAAGTTTGCCAATTTTGCTCTATTCTCAGAAGTAATATTAAACAATGTAGTATTTGTACACATGTATTCGTTAAAACGATCGTGTTGAATTATTGTTAGTCGCTGCTGCGAGGCGCTGATTCCCGCCATTACTCTCCACGCGCCACTACCGATTAAACTAACACTTATACTCCATAAATACTCGCTCTGATGATTTTCAAACGTTTTAAAGATACAATTTGTAACATAACGTGTGCAAAGACGGAACGAGAGACAGTAAATAGAAGCTAGCGTTACATGTGCTAGTTTGGTTGGGCAATCCGGCGGAAATGTTTAAGTTCAGTTTTAAAATCAAGCAAACGTCGCGTAAAATATTATCCTGTGACATGAATAACAGCACAGAGTCAGGTTATCAAACGCAGCGTTGAGTTTTGGTTAATGTGTAGAGTTTTTTTCTGTCAATGTAGTCTATCTGAGGAGGCGCCATGTTGTCATGAGAGAAAGAAACTCTCCATTTTTGTCTCACTAATTTCCGCTCTGTCTTCGTCTTTCGCAGCAGGAATACGCCATCGACACATCGTTTCCATCCTAAACAAGCTCATAAATACCCTCCATTTGCAGTTTGTCACACAAAATGTCACAAAAGACCGTGGTGTCTTTAGGATATGTCCATGTTGTCTGGCTGTCGGCGTGTAATCTGCTGTTTTCTCATTGGTGACTCGCTGCGACAGTCTGAGCCATAGGGCCATACAACAACAGCAGCAACCGCTTAGAAAACATTATTTAGTGGTTTTCAGATGATTTTCTTGATTAAACTCTTTCCAAACGCGTATGGCAACTTAAAACCCGTTAAATATCCAAAACGTTTTAAAAACAAGTGCATTTGCGAGGCTCATCGCCTTGTTTTTGCACCAGTTGAGAAACTTTTTTTTTTTTTTTTAACCAGTAAGTTATAGTTTGTCGCCTCCATTGAGCATGTCCATGTTGGCCAACGTGTCCAACTCCCCTGCCTGCTAAAATTTGAGTTTCTGCACTTATGAGTCCATATTGTAACCTTATTGTATACTCCTAGTATTTATATTTTCCCTTTTATGTTGGTTGTTTCTAGGTACGAGAACTTGTCCTTGACAACTGCAGATCAAATGAAGGGAAAATTGAAGGCCTCACAGCAGAATTTGTTAATCTTGAGTTTCTAAGTTTGATAAATGTTGGTCTACTCTCGGTCTCCAACCTCCCTAAACTTGGAAAACTTAAAAAGGTAATCAGTGTGTTTACAGGTCTTTGTTAACAATGTGCAATATTATCTTAGTTGTGTTCTGATATGTATGTATGCATGCATGTTCATTTTCAGTTGGAACTCAGTGACAACAGAATCTCTGGTGGCCTTGATGTTTTAGCTGAAAAACTCCCCAATCTCACACATCTAAACCTAAGTGGCAACAAACTGAAAGACATCAGCACATTGGAACCCTTGGTGTGTATAGACTTCCTGTTTTATAAATTTGCATGTTGTTTTACACATTTACAAGTTTATATCTTAAGCCTACTGTAAAATATTTGATATGCACACTGTGATCAAAACTATGCTGAAAACCCTGTTGTACACTTTAGGTCCTCAGTGTCTTTTGTGCATTAAATCTTACGTGCGTGTTTTATAT
>JAUMHE010000042.1:3006191-3046812 GCA_032359235.1 Enteromius mattozi | reverse complement strand
TACATACGTATGTATATGTGTGTATATAATATAATATAATATAAAGTTAGCAAGCTTAAGAAAGTTATACTCTTGTTAATATTAAAATGAACACTAACTGGACTGAAACAACTTAAGTTTACTTGACTATCCATATATAATGTTTTATAAAGGTCATGTTAAAATACCTACCTGAACCAGTCTGAATATAAACACTTATTATAGGTGTATCTGACTAATTCAGGGCAAGCCAAGAACAGTTTGGAAAATGGAATCATGGTGTACTCGTACTCTTATAAATTGAATACAATTTTAAGTTACAGGATGCAGCTTTAAATATGATTTTATTGACTGACTTTTTCCTGTGATGATATTTAAGATATCTTATTATATGCCTTTAGGTGTGCGTGAAATGTTTTAGCTGTGCTTAATTTTGATGACAGTATAACCCAAAATTGGACTGTACAGTTATGTGATTCATCTGTTCACTTTGGCAGAAAAAACTTGACCATTTGAAGAGTCTCGACCTTTTCAATTGCGAAGTCACAAACTTGAATGACTACCGGGAAAGCGTCTTTAAGCTCCTTCCACAGCTCACGTATCTAGACGGCTATGACCTAGATGACCGCGAGGCGTCTGACTCTGACGGAGAAGTTGATGGAGATGGGGTTGATGACGATGATGATGAGGGTTGGTGTGGCCAGCCTTTTTTTTTTTTTTCTTTTCTTTTTTTTTTTAATAACGTTTCAGTGTTTGAACAACTGTTTTTTGAGGTGAGCAATGTTTAATATCACTTTTTAAATACAGAAGGAGAAGAAGAGGAGGATGAAGATGGAGAAGAGGAGTTTGATGAAGAGGAAGATGATGACGATGATGAAGATGAGGTTGAAGGCGAGGAGGATGATGAGGATGGCAGTGGAGAGGATGAGGTACAGATTCAACTTTATGCGTTGCTTATGGAAATTAACTACAGATCAGCTGATTTAATTACATGGGCTCATTGGTTTCAGGAGGAAGACTTTGGTCACGATGGCGAAGTAGAGGATGATGAAGATGATGATGATGACGACGATGACGACGGTGAGTTGTACTGGAATGAGCAATTTATTTATTTATTTTTTCATTTTATGACTTTGCGTTCCTTTGGTGTGTGTGTGATTTATGAAATGTCTCATCTCGCTCAGAAGAAGAGCAAGGAGGCAAGGGTGAGAAGAGAAAACGAGAAGCAGACGATGAAGATGATGACGACGATGATGAGGAGGACGATTAAGAGCCAATGAACAACTGTTACCAACCCTACCCTCTCCTTCCTTTTCAACAACTTGGCTATCCCATCAACCTTTCTACCCCTCCACAACTCCCCCCTTTACCCAAGCGCTAAGCTCCCTGTGGGGGCAAGACTGTACTGGACGGGTGGAGCTGTTCATATGGAGCCTACGAGCTGAATGAAAGCCTTCTGGATCGGTGGCTTACTCAGCATTCCACTAGTCCACTGTCAATCCCCTGCCCGTTTGTGTTTCAAAACCTCTGGGGACTTCGGGGACTGATATTTAGTTTTGGGTCTGTGCTTTTAATATTTTGTTGAAAGTGTTTTGTTTTTTTTCCCTCTCCTTTCTTATTTTTTTTTTTTTTTTTGTTGACATTTCCTCCCCCTTTAGTTTTTGTTCCAAATTTTCCAATAAGATTGCTATAGCAACTGTGTGACAAGCGGGCCATAATTTTAGTGTGGCAGCCTGTGGCACAAATCAAGGTTGTAGCTACATTTTTACTTTCTGTAAGACAAAAACTTTGTAAATAAAATAACATTTTGTGCTTTGCTCACTCTCCTATTTCTCTGTCCTTTGTCTTAACATTTATTTGAGGTCTCCCAATGAGCATTTGGGAGACCATGTCTGTCTTGACGAAGTGTACAGCGGCTGCTGATCATTTTCAATAGATTTAGTTTAGGATTGTTTGTATTCATGTTGCAGTGCCTTATTTTATTTTCATTTTATTATTTTCTTAAATACAATCAAAACAACCAAGTAGGAAGAGATCATTCAAGTTCATTCTTCAATAATTATTTAATATAATCAAAATGCAAACTTGTATAGTTATAAATATCAAAAACCCTTTAAAAACAAAACACAAGTTTTTGCACTGGGTTGTATAAATAATTCTTTGTAAAATCTAATGGAGTTTGGGGGTAGTTGTACTTGATATTTCCTATGATAGGTTTGATTTATTCAGTTTCTGCATAAACCCAAACCTGAATGCCTTAAATAAGACCAGCTATCATGTATTTTCAGTTTTTTGCACTGAAGAAAAAGATGCAGTTCATTTAATGTATAATGATCTTTTGTAACAGGTGGGGTAATTTTTCACAAAAGAATCCTACCATTAAATGGCTATTAAAGGCTATGTTTTCTATGTTCGATAAATGTAAACAGTAAAACAGATGTGAAACCTTTTAGACAAGTTATGATTTAGTTTTTTTGTTACTCAAAGTAGGTTTAAAGACAGATTCCTTCCAAACTACCTTCACTTTCTGTAACTGATGAGAAGTGGTTGCATTTCCTCTCACAGCAACATGAGGGCACCACATCTTTTGGTAATAATCAGTGGTTGCATAGAAATGTGAAATGTTTGTGCAGGGATCTTGTAGAACAAACATCCCACAGGTCACAATACAGTCCCACTGGTGTCCGCATACTTGTCCTGTTGAATTTCCTAACATCCTACAAGAAATAATATATATAATATATACCTACTGTGAAATGTAAAAAGTTAATATGCTTTTGTTTAGGACTTATTACTATTGCATTGCCATTTTCTGTGGGTTGTTATATTTGTGGTAAGGAATCATGAGGACTGCATATTCTTATAAAACGGACAAACTGGCAAGACTGCAAATTATACCTCGGTTCTCAACCAAGGGCCCAAGGCACACGTTAGGGTGCCCGAGTGAACTTCCAAAGAGGCCAGAAGATGTCTCGAAATGATTCAAATAAAATATAAAGTAATTTAACAATGAAAATGTTGAAAATCAGTAATGCAACATGTAAACTGATTTGTGTTTTTCAAAAAAAATCAGGAACTTTACATGCACCTCTACATTCTCACTCCCATAACATTTTAATTTGCCCCGTCAAAAGTATATATAATTCATACTCTGATTCTAGTAATACTTAGATATAAATGTCAGACTGTCTGCATGTCAGCACCTCTTTAGTTTTGTTGAACATGGCATTACAAGAAATGTGTTTGTGTCTGAATTTGTTACAGTAAGATGAATTAGCAATTTAAATGACATGCATTTAAATAGCATTTACTTAATTGGATAAACTGCATATATTTTCAGATCATTTTGACCAGTCTGTCAAAGCTGTGTGTGTTTCAGAGACAGACGTAAATAACACCCAATATGCCTGGAAATGGATACCAGTCACAATTTATTTTAAATATGAGAGGCAGATGGAACTGAGACTGATAAAATCCAGTGAAATTCCTGCAATTTGTGAAAAAAGAAGTGTGTGTGTGTGTGTGTGTGTACATGAATCCCTGTGCTACAAACGTGCTCATTTATGGAGACGTTTTGTATAATATGACATACAATTGAAAACTGCATATCCAGGCATACATATGTACTCTTTCGCCAATAAGTCTTTGACCAGAAATTATGAAAATGTATATTATTTAACAAAGTGGCCCATTTTAGATTTAACTAGAAAGCAGCAACCAATTTTTTTTATGAAATAAAGATTTGTTGGTTCTTGTAAAGATCAAGGTTTTATCCATGACACATTATTTTCAGATTTGATATTTTTTAATCACATTATGTTTTTCTGTAACATGACAGCATATATTATCTTCAGCAATATCTGTTAATAAAACAGTTGTTTATTTCTTCTTGTTAGTTCACAGTACATTAACTAATGTTACATCTTTTGATTTTAAAAATGTATAAATATTAAATGATTAAAATAACGTAAAGGTTAATAAATAATGTAGAAGTCTCATTGATTGTTGTTAACAAATTATACCTACTCTCAAGTATATTTGTGGCAATCTTTATTTGGCTATTTTATCTGATAGCCCAAATTATTGTATTTGTTTAAGTTTAGGATTAAAAAAAGAAAAGACTGGAATCAAGGTTGTTTGCACAACATTTAGTAAATATCTTGAAATATTTCAGCAACAACACTTAAAATAGCATCTTTAACCTCTTATTCGATTATATATTCTGACATGTGCATATACAGATCCATACATAAACAGAACATTATTAAAATAATTAGTAAAAAGAATGGCTTGTTCAAATTTGTGAAAGGCTCCTAATGGGCAACTATTTTTAAAACTGTCATTTTGAGTGAAACACAGTAAACCAATAAAATGTGGTGGTATTTTCATGCATTTTGTACAGTTTGGGAGTTCATAGCAAGCTTGTTGCAGTATGGGATTTTGTCAGTGAATGGCTCATATGCTTGAAGGAATTACTGAACCTAAACCCAGTGCAACCCAGCCAGTTCCCACAATGCTACCACTTCAGTGCATGCTGGGATTTGTTAAACTCTTTTATCCACATTTGAACAAACAGAAAACTAAATATCTTAAACATAACATGATAATGCACATGTGTAGAACTTACATTTTCAAATTTACCCCCCTTTGTTCTAAAAATGTTGCATTTGCATAATTACAATCAACCTTTCATGCCACATCACTCATCCATTTTCACAGAAATTAAATAGAAAAAGAAATCTGAAAAAGAAATCTCATTACAATTATATTCAAGCAAGATCTCAAATAACCCAGTTTATAAAACAAAGCACGCAAATGCTTCTTTACGGCATTTTTTAAAATAGTAATAAAACAAACATTTAAACAAGTCTGATCACAAGCTAAAAAAAAAACGTTTGCATAGTGCTAAAGTCTAATAAAACTTTCCACAAAGGTTGTACAGTATATATGTGCACACAAAATGTGCATACAAGGAATGACTTTCCATAAAGAGATGCTAAATGTGGATGTAGCCCATGTGTTTCCTCAAGTAACAGTCACATTAAGTTTCACGGGCAGAAAGGTCTATTGTCCATTGTCAAAAGTGTAGCGATGCATGAAGTCTCTTTCAATCCAAGCAGCTTTCTATTGGTCAATGGCTCAAATTTGTGTGACCACCTCGAACACAAACACAATCTCAGAGTTGAACTGTTTCACCGTCAAACAAACTTTCCGATTGCAAGGATTCCTCTAGAAATGACTGGACTTCAGTAAATGTGACCGCACCTTTACAGCATATTTCACGAGGCAGAACATTTTGCGAATGTTAGTGAAGCAGACAAGGCTTTTGACAGTGTGATGTACTATAGTCTCTTTTAAAGATTAGCTTGTGAGTTTCTAACATTTTTGATCTCTAATTCCAACTGTTTTATCCGCACATCCTTCTGGTTAAGCTGCTCCCTCAGCCTTCGGATCTCTTCCTGCTGCTTATAAAACATTTGTCGTAGCTATATATTCAGAAACACATACACAAACACACATTAGAGGGAAGTATGGAAACTTTTTATGCAAGTAGCCAATTGGCTAAGCTATAAGCTTTATGTAGCATACCTCATTCTCTGTTTTAGGTGGTGAGCAGTGCGTGGAATCTAGTTGTCCATTGCTGACATAGGTTGTAGAGCTGCTCTTTTCATCTGTGGATAGGAGCAGCGAGGTAGGGGGCGATTCTTTACGTGAATTCCCTTCTTTGGCATCCAGCCGTTCCTGAATCAGCACTGATAGTCCTGGCCGACTGTGAGAATGCTGTGTCTCCATCGAGTCTGCTGGGTCTTTCCCTGAGCCCAGTTCCACATATGAGTCCAGTTTACTTCCAGGCCTCAGAGACATCATCACAGGACCTGCACAGCAAGTAATTAAGTTTTATTCTCTGAATCACTAAAAATGACTTCTACGACATTAGAATATACTATCAATCATTATATATATATATATATATATATTAGATTTAATGACAGTAAAAAACCTGTTACAAAAAATATATATTTCAAATAAATGCTGTTCTTTTGAACTTCCTATTTATCAAAGAATCCTGATTTATCAAAAACATTAGACAGATATAAAATAGGAAATATTATATTAGTATATTTCAAAATATTACTGTTTTTACTGTATTTTTAAAATAAAATAAGAGACCCATAACAAACAACCGATGAATATAGCAAATAAATATTGTATTTTCTTCTAATAATAATTCCTCCTGTTTTGTTCCACAGTAAAAGGACATGCTTGTTTGAGGGATATTAAATGATGACAGAAATCTTTTTTAGAAGGCCCTAACCTTTGTCTAGACCACCGATCCACTCATCTGCTGTCATGGAAGGCTTGTTCCCAGCTGTCATGGGGTAAATGTCCTCTTGATAGGACTCTGACTGCAGAACAGAATAGAATTACATCTGTGAGACTGCCAAGGATCCTCATCAACAAGGATAGCATAGTCAAGTGAGAACAAGTTCTATGTTTTGTCATTTTGTTTTTGTATTTGAATGCATGCATGAACAGAATTGTGTATATACCCTTCGTGGAACAATCATGGATAGAGGTTCTATGAGACTCTTGATTGTCACTAGCTTGTAGAATCTGAAGATTTCACAGGAACATACATCAAGACCTCTCTTTGGCATGACACCTGGAAGAAAATGCAAAGACATGTTCTAATTTACAATTATTTAAAATATAGTAACTGTATTCATTTATTAAAAGTAGTATCAAATAACACACTACAGCTAAAATTGCAAGCAAGTATTTTGAATGAGCTTAATTATGTTAGCCAGCACATAAATTGATTATTAAAACAATGATTTGATATGTACTTTAAACATTTTTTATTTGACCTTACTACAAAGTTACTACAAACTCTTTGTGTACACATAAGTGGCACATACATTTTTTGGGTTTCATAAAGATGAAACTGAACATTCTCTAAAAATGTACAATAGTATAAATGTCTCTGTGTGTGTGTGTGTGTGTGTGCTCCTGAAGGTAAAATCTAGTACAGTACTTCTCTGACATCTAAAGTATTTAAACCATTTACTTACCAAACCTGATAAGTAAAAAAAAAAGTGCAACGATGATGAACCAGTTTCAAATGATTGCAGACGCTGATTTGTGCTGCTGTTTTGACTACTTGTGCAAAGGAAGGTTGAAATGAGATAATAGATTTATGATGTTGTTATGAGAATGTTTGTGTGTGTGTGTGCGTATACATGTATAGTACTCACCCATTCCCTTCTGTGGTAGAAGAGACCGGTATTCAGTCAGATAGTGCACATAAGGCTTCTCTGGGCTGATTTCATAGTATCTGATATTTCCATCACCCTAAAGATTAAAGGATTGTGTTATTCATTAATAACCCATATCATTCAAACAGCAGTTTCGTTTAGGGTATATGTACTCACTTTTCCAGCTATGTAAAGCATGTGTGTGTCAGGGTCATAAAACGGGAAGAGAACACCAGAGGAGCCATCCAAGTCCTCTGAATAAGACGGCTGAGAGAGGTCCTCCTGCAGAACACGCATGTACATGTGATTTTGGCACTTAATATATCTAATACTGTTAGATTACCATTTTATTTCAAGAAAAAACACCAAAAATACCAATGTAAAGTTATTACTACATTGGATCTATATTTAACTCATTTCAGGAAGACAAATGAGTTGCATTGTAATGGTCAGTAAAATAGCTGCTATGTCATGATTGTAACACTAGGGGGAAATCTAAAGTGATCATTAGCTCATTACTTATACTGCGTTTTAAAGATGTCAGTTTGAGGATGGACATGTCAGAACAGAGCTTGCATATAGATGACAGGTCCACTCCAAACAGTCAGAAATTAACCAGAGTTTAGGGCACAAAATGACACAAAAAGTGAGAAAAATGTCACAGATATTTAAATGTGAACAGATAACTCACCCCCAAAGTGAATTGTTCTGTATGTGAAAAGTCAAAATTAGGAGTGCCACTCCAATGCCACTACTAGTAAAAACATAATGTTTAAAAATATTAAACTAATTAAAAAAAAAGTTTGACCTCTTTTGAACTGAATTGCATATACTGTTCAAATTTCGGGGTCAGTGCATCAGTAAGATATGCTATATGTGCCAATATGCTATAAATGATTCAAATTTTAAAACATTGTTACAAAGCGTTTCTTGAAATTTCAAATAACGCTGCACTTTTAAACATTTTGTTAATCAAAGTATTCTAGACTGGGAAAAAAAAACTTAATGGTGCCAAACTACTGAACAGTGTAGAATTCCTATTAAATTCCTGTTTTTTCCCCTCACAAATTCCTATAGTTGTGTTAAGTTTAATGCACCCAAGGTTTCAGTTTCTACAGATAAATCTTCTGCCAGTTAGAATTTTTTTTGAAAATGTACTTTTTTGAACTGGTAAGGAAAGCTAGCCATCTAATAGCACTTACCAACGTTAAAAAGATCAAAGTAAAGTTTACTGTTCACAGAAGCAATACTAGCACAACTTACAATAAAAATCTTAAACAACCAACAGTAATATCCTGTAATGCAAACTACTTGATATTTATCTCAAATATGTTTTGGTATCATTTATATATACACAGTACACGCATACTGTATATATTTTGCACACTTAATCATTGACAGCAGTAGTATATATTTTAAAATATTGTTTGCAAATGGTATAACATGATTACTTCCCTACTAGAATTAGATCTACTATTTCCTTTGTCATTCTATTATTTTATACTTTATACCATTATAGGAAAGTGGTTCCCTAATGTTCAAGACATGGTTACGATCTTGTTTTATAGGTGACAGGCTAACCATAGTTGCTCAGATCAAGAATTTATTTCAATTAATGAGCGAAAAAGAAAGAAAGAAAAATAAAGAAGCCTATTTTGATAATCACGTACCTGATCCCAAAGTGAAATCTGACGATGGTTCCAGCGTGAATTGCCCGTAGAGAGCAGCATTTTCAGGTTTCCAAGAAATAGCACTTTACTGGCTTTGTGTGATTTGCAGTTGGTCTCCTGAAATCACAAGTTACCCTTCAGTGAGATTTAAAAATAAATGCACATTCTCTTTCATGAAAAATACTTTGTAAAAAAAAAATCAATCCGCAATGTCCTATAAAATGACATAAATCATGAACTGAAATCTTTTGCTCATCTGAGTCACATGAAGAGACACTAGAGTGTGAATGTAAGACTCTGAGGTGATGCTGACCTCTGGGTAAAGGTTTTAAAGGTGTTAGTTTTGGATGTGTGGTGTCAGAGGGGCAGCCAAGGAGAAGTGCATTTCTGTGCAAGTACACACATGATATGCTGCGTGTGTACCAGCTCATAATTAAAATTAAGCGTAAGACTAATTATTGGGTTAAAGTTGCATGGAATAATAATAAATTGAGCCTTAAAACATGCATGACATATAGAGAAAAACATCAGGCTAAAGGAAACACACCTGTAAAATGTTGCCAGTACGTGGGTCAATCACTCTGATCTTCTTGTCCTTGCAAGAGGTGGCGAGCCTGCTGCCGTCTGTGTTGAAGGACATGGACAGAACCACATCTGAGTGCACACTGATGGACCTCAGAGGGTTCTTGATCACCTGCTCAGGAACATCCAGCTTCCACACCATAACCTACACATCAACACACAAAAAACACACTTAAAGGGTTACTCCACCCCAAAATGAAGATTTTGTCATTAATCACTTGCAGCATGTCGTTCTAAACCCATAAAAGTTTTGTTCACTTTCAGAACACAATTACAGATATTTTGGTGACTGTCCCATCTGCCATCAGTGGTTCAATCAGAATGTTAGAAAGCAACAAAAATACATTTTGTACATAAAGAAAATAAAAATAATGACTTTATTCAACAATTAGTTTCCTCTGTGTCTCTCCGTGTCACCGTAGCGCCATTTTTGAGACTGCTGGACACAAACTGAGAATACAAAAAGTTTTCTTATCGTTTTATAACATTCCAGTTGAACCACTGATGGCAGATGGACTATTCTGACAATGTCTTTCATACTTTTCATGGCCTTGACAGTGTTCATCACCTGGCAGTCAGTGGGACAGTCACAAGCCTCACAGTTTTCATCCAAAATATCTTAAATTGTGTTCTGAGGATGAACAAAGCTTTTACAGGTTTAAAACAACATGCAGGTAAGTGATTAATAACAAAATTCTAAATCTTACCAGCTTCAAACTTCTGAATGGCACAACTGGAAATCACATTTCAGCTGTATCTTTCTTTAAAGAATATAAATTATTCCTTCACACAAAGATTAGATCTCATTGATTAATCAGCTTAAGACTGGGGCAGAACATTACGTTCTTTATTATAGGCATGTTTTTATACATACTACACACTGTCATTTTTTGTAGAGACATTTTACATGTAAGAGTCCTACAGTTACTGCAGAAGCACTGCAAGGAATGCGAGATACTGTGTGTGTGTGTGTGTGTGTGTGCACATGTGCTGGGAAGGCTGTTGCCCTACACCCACCTTCACTGCCTGAGGACAGCACAAAAAACACTCAAACAGAAAAAAAAATTAGGAAAGGGCGGGGGACCATGGATAAGAAGATTGGGAAACAGTGATGCTTAAAACCACTTTTGTTCTATAAGGGGGGCTGGGTGGAGGAGAATAGGCAACACATGGAGGTGGGAAGTCTCAAATGCACAGAGTCAGCGTAAATTTACATAGACAAGAAAAAAGGATTTAGAAACAATGAATCAGTCTGGCTATGAGCATCCAAGAAATGTACTATAATATTGACTGAAAACACACCCAGACACAAAAATGCATCAGTTGTTTAGAATAACTTAAATCTAATTTAACTTTAGATGAACCTAACAGTTATAGCTTTGCTTATCTGTTTCTTGATCAAAAAGGAATCTGTAATACTTTACAATAAGGTTCATTAGTTAACATTAGTTAACAACATTTAGTTAACATAAACAAAGAATGAATAACACTTCTACAGCATTTATTAATCTTAGTTAATGCTAATTTCAGCATTTACTAATGCAATATTAAAATCACAAGTTGTGTTTGTTAACGTTAGTTAATGCACTGTAAACTTACATGAATAAACAATGAATGGTTGTATTTTTATTAACTAACATTAGCAAAGATAAATAAATACTGTAATAAGTGTATTGTTCATTGTTTGTTCATGTTAGTTAATACATTATAACTAATGTTAACAAATGACCTTATTGTAATGTGTAACTAAGGAATCAATAAAATTAAAATGTGGGTGTACAAAATTAAAATGTACACTCAAGGTCAACAACTATTTAATCATTCTTTCTGATTATATTATATCATAATACTATTACTATAGATTTTAAATAAAATAAAATAAATTCTCAAATGGCTGTAAAAAAGACAACAAAAAAGTACATAACGAGTAATATTAGAACTCAGTGATTAATATAAAAAATCTATTATATCTATTATAGCTACAATAAAAAGGCGGTGTTGCCCTATTTTATTTCTCTTGACCAAACAAGTTTAATATAGAAAAACTGACTCAGGATGTAATGTTTGAACACTGCATACTATGAGGCACATTCCCTGCTGATACAGCTATATTAAAATTAGATACTGACTTTAGCCTTTTTAAAGTTTGTAATGATATGTTTAATAAAATAAGTGACAAACAAAACTTTAGGTAAACGAAAGCTTAAAGAAAATCCTTTCAGAAACATTAATTCAGTGCTTTTGGAACTGCTTGTCTAACTAATTGCTGTATCATTTATTTAAGAGATCCCTCAGCTTCTCTTCCAATATTAATAAGGTCACTGCAGATTTTTGGGTCTCTTTAAGGTTATAAATTAAATATACAAAAACTCAGCTGATGGTTTACAGTTGTAACATTAAATATGAACTCCTACTGGTATATAAAGACTATTAAACCCTGATATTCCTAAGAAGTGCAAATTTTACCAATGAATATAGTGGTATTTTGCCTGTTTTTGTTTGGTTTATGTTTTATTTATTTTACTTTATCCTCTGATGGAGAGTTGCACTTATTAAAAAAAATTACTTTTATTCTTTTTTTTAAAATGCATTTAAGTAATAACTAAACCGTTGTCCTTAATTACTGAAGTATTTTATTTGTTTCGCTCACACACTGAAACAATACAACTACTTCGACTTTGGCCACTGGAAAGGACGTTTAGGATTAAAATGGTGATGTGTGCTAAGAGCTTATTATCACTGTGAATATTTTAAGCGTCCACCTGGGGGCCAATTCACAGAAATCTTGTCTGTCTTCATTCCATGAGAAAGTATGTGTTTAGTTTAAATACCTGATAGTCATAGCCAGTACTGAAAATGATGTTGTTGGCAGTGGGATGCCATTCAATCAGTCCGACACGTCGTGAATGACCCTGCAGCTCCTTCCGAGGCACTGTGATGTTCTTTAAAACACCATGTTCAGGGATATCCCAGATCTTTACCTAATCAACAAACAGGGGCAACAAATGAAAAGCAAGTATACACGTGAAAACAATGTTAAAATGTATCAAGAACATCTGAAAGTTGGAAAGTGGGATATGGGATAATCAGATCCAGTTTAGTCAGTAAAATGTGAACATGCACCAGTCTGAATTTCTGGAATGAGTGTATGTCCACACTTACTGTGGTGTCCTCTGAACAAGATGCTATGCAGAAGTCATTAAAGGGATTCCATTTGATGTCAAGTACATTGCCTCTGTGACCAGAAACCTTCGGATGATGAGGGTCTACCTTGCCAGTCTGAGAAGACACAAAAACTATTACACACCAATATTTGTGTAAAAATAGAGAGGACAATCATGGGGGCAAGGTCTGAAGTATATTTAGCACGGCCTATTTAAATTTATCAACTGATTAAAATGCTGTAACCAGTGATTATCTTAAATCTTATAACCAAATGTATGTAGTAGTTGTAGTTAAATAAGTAATGTTAAATAATATATTTGACTTTCATAAAACCAGTTAATTTTTTAGGTTGATATTATTTTCAGTGTTAAAAAAAATACAAAAAAATGTTATTAGAAAAAGTACAGTTTAAAAAAATTAGGGGACAGTAAGATTAGTAAAAGAAGTTAATAATTGTATTCAGGAAAGACATTAATTTGAACAAGTGTAATGGAAAAGACATAATATTATAAATGTTACACAAGACTTCTACTACATATAAAAGCAGTTTTTTTTTACTTTATATTTATCAAAGAATCCACAATGATATAAGCAGTTCAGAAACATTATTAAGAAATGTGAATCAACATAGAATGCTTTTTGAAGGACTAAACTATATAGCATGTATAAAACATTCAGCTTCAATCAGTTTTGCCTGTTTTAAGTATAAATCTCACTAAATTTATATTAAAACAAGTGACAACACTGGTGAGAACACATAATCAGTTATACATTCAAGCGTCATAACATAGAAATGTGTTTGCAACAGACACAAGTCTCAACAAGGAGAACATCCTTTTGTAACCCAAAAACTATTACATAACACAAATGACTCAGTTAACAGGTGACGAAACTTCACTTTATCATTTTTCATATCTAAACTGGAAACTGTGGGCATTGGTTCTAGGTAAAGGCACTAAAATGTTGAAACATGCATTTTATTGCTTGGTCAGACCCCTTTATTTTATATGTTGTTTGCTACAAAAGCACATTTAATTGTGCACTTAGGTTAACAATAATATAACAATACTTTTTTAGACAGCATTTAATGTTGGGGGAAAAGAGAAGAGACAGACAATACAGAAAGATGCCTCAAGGCTTTCATGTAACCTGTGCCATTCTTGAGACATGAGGTCATATCTGACTGAACATGAGACAGTCAACAGACCAATAAAATCACACAGAGAGCTAAAGTGTGTCAGAACAGGTAAGTGTGCAGGAGTGTGTGTGTGTGTGTGTGTCAGAAGAAAGAGTGCAAGAAGATGTTTTTGCATGTAAGGCTATAAAACAATAGAAGCTCACACAAAAAGGTCTCCATTTGCCCTGAAGAAAAAGGGAAGATGCTGTAACTTACGTTACGTGCCAGATTGTCCTTTAACCTTTCTAATATGTTAAAAAAAACTGGGTACAATTTTTGAGTAACGAGTCAAATAGACCTACATTTTTTTCCATTTCAATTTACCAAAAATGATATTGTGAAAGCAGAAATGACTTACCTAAAACAAAAACTGTAGCTTTTAACCTGTATTGTAGCTTTTCATATAATGAAAAATATAACATTTGTGGGGGGGAAAAAAAGTACAATTTCACCCCAACACAAAAGTGGTAAAAATCGTAGTTTATGTCGAAACTTTGGAAGTAGGTCAAAGACATTTAAATGTCTACATCAAAAAAGTAAATAAGTAAATAAATCAAATAAAAATTACTAAAGTGATATATATATATATATATATAGGAAGCACATTAAATTCAAGTAAAGTTTCTAGTTTTAAGGTTTCAAATAAGTTTTCTGAGAATAAAATGTCAAAATATCGGATCAATGTACATTTTCATTCAGTGTAACACTTACATTTCTGTAAAAACTTGTTCTGTCTTGTACATATTAAAATATATAAAAGAATAAGTGAGGATACAAAATTGTATTGCATTGTAAATTAATAAAACATTATTGCTGACAAAAAGCCAAAATGCAAGAGGGGCAAAGTTGAAAATTTTTAAATTGCAAGTTATTTTTGGAGAAAAACGAATTAGTCGTTTAAAATCATAAGTCACAAACTGACTCTTGTGGTAACTATGCCTGAATGATATTTTAGTGGCCTGTTTTCTGTAAATCAAGGAAAAAATGTATGATACTTACTTTTTGTCCACAAAAAAATCACTATTTAATTGAACAAGACACTTTAATGTAATTGTTTTGATGCTTGAATACCCTTTTCTGTCTTTTCCGACACATGCACATTAATCATCCTAAATGAGAAATATCCAAAGAATTTCAAGAATAACTAGTGTTTCAATCTCAATCTTCAGTCTGAAAATTGAATGTGGGTCTCAATAATGCAAATACAACAGGAGGGTATTAAAAACAATTACAGTCCATATATTATCAGTGCTAGTCACAGATATGAGCGTGTTTCACTCACGTGATTGATGGACAGTACCAGGAAGGCCCCACCCCCTGCACATTCAGTGATGACGGCGATAAAGCGAGGGTTGACGGTGCAGAGGTGATTGTCATGAACACTCCGAGTGATGGGGACACCATCATAGCAGTTCTCTTTTGTGGCCGCTTTCCCAAACACATGGCGATACTTGGAACTACGGTACTGAGGACGCCATGTCATCTAGATTGAAAAAGAAGATGGATATGCAAGTTTTTAAAGAGACATAAACAGGCCCACAAACATAAAAGTTACTTGGCCAGCAACAATTATTCAGTAAATATTATGGACATAATATGACAATACTAATTTCTAATCCGCAAATGCCCCTCCTCCTAGATGCTGTCATTATGTCTTTTTTTTTTTTTATCTTCTTTTTCTAATTATTATTTCATTTATTATTTTTCTTAAAAGAATGAACTGGAAATTAATGTCCATGAAGCAAATATACAGTAGCAACCTCCAAGTCAGAGTGAAATATGCAGTTCATGCAATATATCCAATATGCAGCATGCAACAAAAAACATCAAATTAATTGAAAAAAACAAAACAAAAAACAAACATCTGCAGATTAAGCAAGTCAACCTTTATTGATATAGCACTTTTAAAAATACAGATTGTGTCAAAGCAGCTTTACAGTATCAAACAGGAAAAGAGAGTGTCAACAATGCCATCAATTATCATTGGACATAATCTTAACCTGCACAATTCCATGGAAAACTACACAGATTTCCATAGAATTCTAAATCTTATTCAAAAATACCTACACATATCCATCTGATACATGTTTGATTATTACATTTTATAGCTGATTTTTGATGATACACTCAGCTACCCATAAAGGCATCCATGTGGGCATAATTATCATCCACCTCTGCAGGAAACAATGAAGAAAAACCTCACTAGCCAACTTCAGACAACTTTAAAAACAAAATGCCTGTCAGAAATGTCTGCAACAACCTTGATGACTGTAGATAAACGCATTGTGAAAACAGCATGACTGGTTTTGATTGAAGGATAAAGTTAAAGGTATTAGACAGAAAAGCAAGATCAAATTGCAGAAAGTCTTCCAGAAAGTCAGAAAGGTTCCGCAACTAGATCGTGTGCAGTTGAATTCTGAGTGTATAGATCCGATTCTAGAGAATAAGGTGACTAAAACAGATAACAGTTACAGATTTGATGGTTTATATAGCTGCCTGACTGGAACAGCAACTATATGCAACCAAAATGTTCAGGTTATTCCATAGTATACCGACAACACAAAAAAAACCAAACACACATATATTTAAACACACCTGAGATTAACATACTACTCTTTCCTTTAAATGCTATGCATGGAAAAACACTAAAACTATATTCTGTTACTGAAAACTTCTAACATCAATCTATGCTAAAATATGCTGAAGTAGAGAACAAACACGCAACACTGTTAGTATATGAGCAAATCCTACTGTGGCAGGATTTGTATATGTTTGAGTTGTACAGCTTTTAAAGGCTGGTGTAATAATTAACCGAGTGATGGATTATCTAGTGTAGGTGTGGTAGGTAACAAAAGATATATAAAAACCAAGACAATACCACAACCTTGTTATTAATGTTTTTAAACATAATGAATAAAATAACTGAAATATTAAGGGTAGATGTCATCCACACACAAGCCTTCACATGCAGATATTAATAGCAACAGTACAAAAGTATAGTATTCATTATAATATCTCTCCAAACTCCATCTGGCCTAACTAATATAGTTTTTAAAGATCTGAAAGGTTCATTTAATAGGAATGCAATATACCTGAATCACAAAGTAACATCAAAATAAATTGTGTAAACTACTCACCCTGTCTGTGCTGAGCACACGAAGACCTGAGAGAACAGAGGTGAAGATGCAGATATAAAACTGGAGAAAATATCCCTATTTGTCAATTCCACGGGCTGAGTTATTCCATTTAAGATATCTTTTAAAACATCACAGACAAAGAAAAGATGACAATAAAGGGTGATAATCCTAAAAACAGATGTTAAACTTCTGCCCTGCAGCTTTAGGAAATGTGGACAGAATGCCAGCAACACCTCCAGTGTTTGTGAGCGAAGCAGGTAAGAGATCATGTGTGCACACTCCCTAAATGGGTGGCGCCTCACAGCAGAAAGCACAGGGGATGGGGAGGTGTGAAAGAAAGATATGACAAGTTCCCCTCACTGATTTCCTGTACATTCATTACTAGGGCTATAGGGTGTTAAAATGTCTTTATTCTTCTATATTCAATAAAGTAATTGACATTTATGTGTTTGCTTTAAGATTGCTTTTAAAGAAATGTTTTTATTCTGATGTTTATTTATTATTTTACTAATTTTTATTTATTTAACTCATGCACTAATATAACAAACTTCAATAAAGAACCAAAGGTATCAACATTTTCACTGAAACATTTACTCAAATAAGTCACACAAAGACTTTAGGTCATTGCACACTGAGTATAACATTTTATAAATAAATACGATACGAATCAAGTCTACATGGTGCCCCAAAACTTTTGTCCATCATAAAAAAATTTGGATTGATTTTTTGCATTTTCGCATCCGTATCAAGCATTTTGAAAGGAAAGGATGGCGAATACAAAAACAGTAAATGAAATACATACAAAAATGTCGAACTAAGTGTGCAAGGAGCATGCATACACTACTGAATCAGAATATGAATTGATTCTGTGAAACAGACCATTCGAATTTATTCACAGGAATGAATTCCACAAACATTAATGGAATTTTTACTGCTTTAGTAGGAATCAGAGAAGCAATTAAAACACACTTCAAAGATTAAAACCACTGCAATATTCACAAAATTCTGTGAGATTTTAAATAATTACTTATTCCATGGAGCTGTACTGTGATAAGTTATTTTCAACATTTAGATTTCTATTTTTGCCCAATGACCTATATTTAGCTTCTGTTCTTTTGAATGTGTGTGCTTTTGTTCATTTTCTTTTCCAAAAGAATGCATTGTGAATATGTGACATATCACCCATTCTTTGTGGTATTCAAATATGAATCTGTCTGTTGCAAGACAGACATTTCATGTGAGCCGAAGCAAAGGATGTTTTTTACTGTACAACAAGGAAAGTGCAGGAGTGTTATCTAAGTACAGCAGAGGCTTTATAGAAATATGTTTATGCTATGTAAATAAGCAGGGTAGAGCAAATACACAGGAAATGAAGACTGGAGTCGTAAAAGTGGTAGAGTTACTGGATGCAGCTCAATATGAGAAGCGTAAACACACACAGGGCCAGAGTCCGGTCCACAGGTCAGGTTTAGTCTAAAAGAGCAGACGGAAGTCAGAGAATCGTAAGTATCACTTCTATCAGATAAGTTCAAGTTTCACGTGGAAGGTAAGTTAGTAACATAACACCTGCAAGGCATAAGCGGATAGGAATCAATGAAAAACCTGCTAACTGCGTCTTTTTGCTGACTTATTGCAGGCGAACATCTATCACTAAAAAGAAAAAAAAGAAGTTCACACTACCATTAGCGATGAGGTCAGGATCTATTATCCAAGCAATTAGAGAGCAGCTTGACATACAGCTTTCTGGAGGCCTTTAGAGCTGACTAATGTGCAGAGATTACAGACATTATGCTAATAACCATCTACAACAGAGAAAAAAAGCTCTATGGGTCCAGATCTTTCAGTGTGGAAAGGTGTTTGATCTCAAATGAGAAGATCTGCATTTTGACAATACATCGCCTGGTTTCAGTTTCTGGGCCATTGAGGCCTCACTAAATCCTGACTGTGAGGATGGGGCACTGGCATTAGTATTGTCTTGGGAGTATCCAGGTCACTGAACTTTGTTATGTTAATTGACCCCAAAATCTTGAGAAAGACTGTGTTTTGATATGATAAATGTCAGCTATGGGCTCTCTAGGAGGATCTGGTTGAGTTTGTTTATCTTGTCTCATCTCTTGCAAAGAAGGTCTTTAGGTGAAGTTTGATCTGAAATAAGGACATGAGTGCATGTCCTGAGTAAATAATGATAAAATCAAACAACTTTATTGCTTTATTGCACCAACGCAAGATCATGAAACCGAGTCAGTAACAGTATCTGTTAACTGACACCCCTAAAGTCCAAAAATAAGCCAGTGATGTGACAGCAGTTGTAGATAGCAATAAAAGCTTGATCACTTCTCAGCTTTCAACACAAAATGTTACAATAAAATCTTGTTCTTAGCTGTGTAAGTGTAGTAAAAAATGCAGTTATTTATGTATGATTATTAGAGTCTAAATAAACGAAATAAACCAGCCCAGGTACAATGAAAAACAAGATATTTTTGCACAATGAAATTTCATTTTTTCTTACATGTTTCAAAACATTTTACAAAATGAAAGGCCAGTCAGTAGCACTAAAGAGAATTGGGTTTTATCAGAAAAGAATTAACGTGAATCTGGCAATGTTATATTACATTGGTTGTTGTAAATATTGTGGCAGTTCTGAAATGAAATGTCCTGTAAGTGGTGCAATAAGGATTATGCTCTATGGCATTTAAAAAATAACATACCAATTACACTAAACCCTAATCTAAACCTAATAAAAGTAGTTTTTCTGAACACATTTGTGTTAGAACACATTTGTGTAAACATGTTTTGCATATGTCCATCCATACATTCTGTCTTCATGCAGTTTGCTTAGCAAATACTCAAAAAATCTTTATTTGGGACGGGTAGGAGGGGATCTACTTTTGGGTTTGGTGAAATCATTAAGGTGAGCAACAGTTTGTCAATGCATGTGTTGAGTAAGGAAAAATTTAAATTTATTAGCAATGTGCTAAAGCTGAAGGACTTGACTCATTTGCATAACTCTTTTTTTTTTTCTTCAAAAGTGGGACGTTCAATTTGACTTTCAAAGCTTACATTTGAATTTCCCTCTTAAGAGAGAAAATCTAGTTAGAGGCTCACCAATCTCCGGGTCCTGACTCCTGGATATAAATATCTCCATTCCTCAGAGAAACAAAACAGTCTATGATGATGTATTCAGCTAATATTACACAACATGAATAGTAGTTGCCTGTTAAGTCAAAATTGTGCAACATCACTCGGAGCTCACAAAGTGAATCACAGGTTAGAATAATGTTTGCAATATGGGTGGAAAGTATATATGTGTCACATGGCTTTACTCTGCTAGCAGACACGTTATTGATTTATATAATATAAGTAATATGTTAATAAGGAACTACGGCTTCCTCGAAGACTCAGTTGTCAGTATTTTTACAGTTTATAAGTTAAGTGTGCTGATTCTTAAATATATGTTAACATTACCAACATAAAATTGTAATTTCGTCCTCATACCGATGATGAAAGGGGAACTTATGTGGTGTATTAGTGTGTATTATAATATTATGGCACTGTATATTATATAACAGACAGTGAACACTAAATAGATCCATAAAATTTGTTTATATAAATCATGAATGCCTATTTAGGATTTGTTGACCTGCCTAAATTTGTGAAATTATATACCCTAATACTGCAAACAATACAGCCATCTGCTCATCTAAACATACACCATTCAGAAGAGTTTATGAAACCTGAAACTAAATCAATATGTTTATTGACTAATACAAAGCAGGGATGTGCTGTACACACAAACTGTATAATGACTTGAGCATTACAGAGGGATGTGGAGTCAGGAAGATTGCCTCCCATTCAATAACCCACTTAAGATCAGAGGATGCTGGGAAAATCTCCGTGATGGGTTTCAGAGTGGGTACAGTAACTGTAATGTGAAGCTAAAAATAAAACAAACTGGTTTGTTTTTGTAGATGAATAGATAGATGGATGGATCTCTCTTTCTCTCTCTCTCTCTCCACACACACATATTATATGTATATACTGTATATGTGTACATATATTAGAATAAGCAACATGTGTGTATGTATATAAGAGTTGTTTCATATTGAGTGATGTTGCTTATTTGTTAAGGGTTTGTAAGCTCCCAGCATGCACTGCAGCATGAATAAAAGTGGCCAAGATTGTTTTGCTGTTTGCTGACTTGATTAATGTTGCTGTTTTTGACATCATCGTAATTTATTTGTTTTGTATGGCTCTGTACGGGTTACGAGCACATATTTTTTTCTTTGTTATATTTGTTGATTGTTATTGAGGTCTGTACTAATTGTTGAGGCCTATGTGTTTATATTGTATTACTGCACATTGTACCATTCTTCAGAGGTCAAGATCACAGTTCAAATTTTTGTGTGTAAGAATATTTGCGGCATTGCAAATTTATTATTTGCTAAACAAGAATTATGTAGTTGCTCTGACATCAACTTTTTAGATGAATGAGAATTTTTTATTTATTGAATGAACAAATTCAATTAAAAAGATTTAATTTAAATTGAATTAAAAAGAGAATATTGCGGTATTGCAAATATGTCAAGAGAAACTATTATTGATGTGCATATGTTGACTTGTTTCTTTGCTTAAGAGCTCAACAACTGAGTGATGAACTGCCATTCTAAAAAACAAAACAAAACATTGAATCAATATAGGTCTATGGGTGTGTGCATTTCCATCCACAAATGTCTAACTTTACCAAAAGCAAGACAAAATGAAAGACAGTCCCTGTAGATTTCCTGTCAGGTCGAGACGCAGCTAATGTGATCAATTAGGGGTTTTTTTGTACAATACAGAATCAGCAAATTAGAATGATTTCCGAATGATCAAAACAGTTCATTTGTAATATTATTTCACAATGTTACTATTTTTTTAAACCCATCAAAAAAGGATTGCGTATTGTTTAACTTCCTTAATTGACTGTGCAGCAATAACTTGCTAGTGCATTAGTTGACCACCATAACTCATCTATGACCTTCAAATAAGGTCATCCACTGAAAGTCAAGAGCTAGAGGGGAAAAGTTAAAATAATCCAAGATCTTGATGCAGCTTCTTATTTATGTTGAGTAAAAAACTTCTACAGTTTTTTTTACAGGTACTACCAAATACTAAATGGTACTACCAACACAAATATGTGATGCAAAACAAAGAAGCAAAGAATGCTGATGGGGCCATAAACGCCAAACAACTTCAGCAACTCTTGACACGTGACTATAAGCTTAGATCAAATTACTTCATGTATTTGCTAAATGAAAAATAATAGTAAACAATAGAAAAAAATTAAAGAGTAAGAATGGACAGAGGAGTCAGAGTCATATGTGTCCAGTTAAAGACCTAAGCTAAAGCATGTAGCACTCATGGCTCACGGACGTGTCTGAACACGACCACACCTCTCTTTGACATGTTTCACCCTCAGGACTTTGACACCTGGCAACCCTTCTGAACTGTCTTTCTTTACCTGGCCTCCCCTGAGTGTCCGTCTGTCTCACTCAGCAGCCAGGCCATATTTTTTATTTTTATTTTAAAGAATGACAGTATTAAAATCAATTCAATATAATAGAGGTCTGGACATGTGTTTTATGTTAACTGATTATGACAAAATGATTATTTGCATTATTTGCATATTGTATTCAGATTATCAAAACTGTGGTTGTGGTTTTAATTGTCCCAAATGGAAAATGGACTCTTAAATTGATAATAAACTTTTATCCTTCCTTTTAAAGATGTGCAGTAAAAGCATTGCAGTACAGAAATCACTGTCAGTACAACACTAGAAAATATTGAAAAAAAAAAAGTCTAAATAAAATAAACACAACAAAACAAAGATCACTTTACAATAAGTTTTCATTTGTTGACATTAGATAACTAGAAATGAACATAAATAGTTAATATCAACTAAGAATTAAAATAGGCCTACCTCTAAAGCTTTTATTAATTTGAATAAACTAATCTGGCTCATGTAGCCTAACAAATGTATTGCTCGTTGTTAGTCAATGCAATAAATAATGTTAACTATTGGGACCTATTGCAAAGTGTTACCAAAATTAACACAGTAGACCGCATAAGATGATCTGAAATATAAAAGAAAGCCTTCTACAATAAATTGGTAGAATTATCAAATCTACTTCTCTGGCAATTAATCAAAGTCATTCATATTCTAAGGTCTTCTAAAGTCGCTTTATCACCGTCAATAAAATAGCCTCTAATAACAGGCTAAAATAATAAAATACATAAGTAACAGTCTGGAAAACTACAGCTAAGAGAACATGTTATTACAGGTTTTCTTACCTTTGTGATGGTCATACAGTATGAAGAGAACTGAGAATAACCCACGGCTACTAGATCCGCGTCTTTTTAAACACTCACTCGCAGAAATGTGTCAGAGAGAGAGAGAGAGAGAGGGAGAGAGAGAGAGAGAGAGAGAGAGAGAGAGAGGGGGAGAGATTATAGGATGATGCCGCAATGTTTGAGCTAAGGTCTGAGCATCAGCTGGCATCTGTTAGTGTTCATTATGGGACGCAAACTTGCCTTCCTGAAGGGGCGCTTGGGAGCTCAGAAAGACAAACGCACCATTGAGTTTCATTCAAATCCCACAACACTGTTCGTTTAATTCGATACATTTATACATTGCAATGTGTAATCGTTTAAATGTATTACTTAAGAGAACTGTTACCCAGGAAAGCAATCTTTATAAAATCATTAAATAAAAGTCTTAGTCCGTAATCACGAAACTACTATGATTGGTCTAATCTTCTACAGCGAAGTGAAAAGTAACATACACCACGTGACACCGCGGTGTGTGTGTCTTACACCAGCATTTATCCGGACAATAAATTTCCACGATTTAACACATTCCCGGCAAACTGTAATACTCATTTAGTTTAAAGGTATGGTTAAGAGTTAAAACAAAATCCAGACTTTTTTGCACTAATTAGACCTGTCCAATTAGAAAGTACTTGCTCGCACTAGGACCCGCCCATTTCGACTCTGTGTATTCCGTTCACCATCCGTCCCGTTTTTTCGAAGTCTATGGGTGTGAGGCGGCGCTGCGGTGGAGTAAAGGGTGGGGAGATGATGAGAGATGATATAACCCATAACCTGTGTTTAACACTGTCCCTTCCCCCATCCCACAGTAAATAATTAGAGGGCCTAATATGTACACAAAACATGCAAATAAATAAATGAAGTAAAGTTACATGTCAAGTACAAAATAAATCCGGTAGGGCACTGCTTTTTTAAATTTATTTACAAGTAACATCTGCAACTAAGGCTGACTTAGGATTTTAATCTTATTCATTCTTGCAATACTGCATTTATTATTTTTAAACGTATTTATTTATTTAGGCGTTTGCTTCTGCAGTATGATAACGAAGCGGGGTTAGTCAGTGTTCTTTTACTGATAAGCTAATCACAGAATACTCTAAGCTGAGGATTTGGCTGGTCAGAATGGTCCCGGTAGCCCCTACTGGTAAACGTCAGAACTACACCAGTTTGTTTCACTCTTTCTTCACTAGCAGCTATTCAGATTTATATTCTTATTCTATTGCTTAATATTTCTATTTTAAACAAATGCTGTTCTTTAAATGTTCAGTAGAACTATAGGAACATGGCCCCAGGCTTATGTAGGCTTTCTATAGTACAGTGTATTCAATTGGTATAGGTGGCCACCCATAAAAATGTCACAGGACAATGAATTTTAGCATGGTGTCTCTGATATACTTCATCAAAGCCACTCACTTCTATCTGACCTGTTTGCTGAAAACAGGGCTTTGCAGGTAAATGCTTTAAAATATACATAGCAATTGTGTACAAATAAGCATATTTCGAATAATAACATTTTTATACTATTTGTTTGGACTTTGATTTTAATGCTATCTTGAACAGAACAAAAAATGTAGAGTACAAATAGCAAATATATAATTATATAATAGCATTTTTTTTCCAGTGCACAATTTTCAATTTATGGCATTGTCGTCTGTAAAGCAGCAAAACGTCTACTTTATTCCTAAATAATTTTGTATAATTCTTTATCTAACATGACCATGAATGCAGTTCATGGCAAAATTATATTTGTGGGTATGAGCAGTGGAAAAGTTCTCTGTCAGTCCTCAAATATAGCTGTATATTGAACAACACACCTATTAAGAACATGAATTAAAAACGTTAGTTTAAAGCCAAAACATCACAGACAAGCATTGATATAGTTTATTCTAAGGAGGCTCATTTATCCATAAATTAACCAAAGCTTGAATCAAATTTTGCAAAATACCTCTTAAGTTTTTCCAGGAACCTGAAAGTGTAGCATCCCAACATTTAGTGGGATTTCAGAAGTGTTATACTGAAGAACACACGGGTAGTACAAACACAATGTAATGCAAAGTGGGTTGAGTGTGTTTGATCATTTGAAAACATGAATGTATGGATGAACAATTCTGAAAACTGCTGACATGGAGGAACAGATGACAGAAAAACAACAGCCATTTGACCAGGCAGCAATCTAACACAGAAAAGGAAAAGGAGAAAATTTGAATGAGATGTTAAACAGAGTTCACTATGCACCTGAGCAGAGAAGGCATATCTTACAGAACACATCCATCCATCATAAAACACTCAAACTGTATGGAAATGCAGACTGAACTTTCTCTGTGGTTTTGCACTATGAATAAAAAAAGAAGCAAATCTTTTCTTTATTTTCTCTTCTCCTTCATTAGTGCAAATAGCTCTCCAGAATCCTCTACAGTAAGTTACCAGGATATAAGCACTGGAAATGATGATCAAAAAGAAAGCATCCATCTGTATTTATTATCCGAATAAATTCAAAGCTTCTTTAAAACGAAATGGGTCTGGTTCAATTAGGTGGATTGTTTTCCACTGCAAAATAAATTCTAAAAATTAAAATGCAGTTATGAAGAAAGTAAAGAAATATGTGATTCTTCTAAAAATCAGAAGATCAGCTCTACTGTCCAGGGCTTACAATCTCTTTCTCTAAGCATGTAAGTGACAGGTTAATATTAGCAGTCTTTCACTTCCACTATTAAGTCAATACTTTTTTTTTTTTATTCATCACACTCTTCTTCCTCCTCTTCATCATCTTCATCATCATCAAACTGGTCCCTTGAATCCAAATCATCATCATCTTCAATCTGTGGGGAAAAAGTCAAAACGGAACCAAGAATAAGAAGAAATCCAAGAAGCCAAAAGGACATTTAATGAATACAAAGCCAGTGAAACTATGTTCTGCATTGTTGTGAGGAATGTACCGTCTCTCCCAAGTCCTTGAGTTTCTGTTTCAAGCTCAGAATCTTCTGGTCCTGGTCAGCGAGTAGCATGAGAAGATCGTCCTGCTCCTTCTTGGACTCCTGCACTTCCTGCTGAAGCTTGCTCTTCTCTCCCTGCATGATGGCAGCTGTGCTCGTGGCTGAAGCAAGTTCTTTCTCCATCGATTCCTTACACTCTAAAAGAGATTTAACTTCCCCCTGAAAGACAGGATAGGACAGAAAAAAGAGCCAGTGTTAAATGGAAAATTATGTGAAATGTGAAAGCACATAAAATAATTAAACGAGTGAATAATGAAAAAACCAAGGCGGCCATTCTAGGGCAAGTCACCTTGAGTTTTTGTGACTCTGTTGTCTGAGAAGAGAGCCTGCTCTCTAACTCTGCAATCTTCTCCGTGTAGACACTGTCTTCTACTGGAACTGCAGCCTGAAAGAATGACAATACTGAACTAATAAACACAATCACAATTGTTCAAAAGTTTAAGGTCATTTAGCTTCTTTTTTTTTTTTTAAAGAAATCATTGCGTTTATTCAGCAAAGGTGCAGTGGCAGTAAAGACTTTTACATAATTTTTTTTAATAAACATTAAAATTGAAATATTTAATTTCAACTTCTACGATAATCCTGAAAAAATATTTTTTCAACATCAATAATAAAAAATTATTCTTGAGCACAAAATCAGCAAATTACAATGATTTCTAAAAGAGCATGGGACACTGAAGACTGGAGTAATGAAGCAAAAATAATTTGATATCCCGTCACATAAATATAATACATTTAAACAGAAAATTTAGTGCAATTTGACATGTATTGTATATTATAGGTTCAGGTGCCTTGTGAACAATTTAGTTTTTAATCTTACTTTGTAGTTACTTAATAAAGTTATTAAAATTTGGCACAAATGCTGTCTCTGAACTGGCATTAGTTGCATTTCTAAATTAGAGTACTGAAAAATTAATAATACTTTAAATATGAAACTAAAACCATTAGTAGATGGTGGTAAGCTCTTGTCTCTATAAGACATGATGCCTATGATGACTCCATAAGACTGGATTTTACGATATGGAGATTGAAATACAGGTGATCTGTGGGAATGCTATCTGAAGCTAAGACTACAGTGTGGTGGACTGTACTGTCGCACTTACCGTGGTCTCAGATCCTCTGAGTAGCTCCTGTCTTTCACTCTGTAGTCGTGTGATCTCTGCCGTCTGGCTCTGCAGCTGGGCTTTCAGCAACTCCACCTCCTGCAATCAAACATTTAAAAAAACAACTCAGTTCAAAGTGTTTTGTACATAATATTAGTGTTTTGTATGTAATATATTGAAGGGAAAGGCTGGAATTTTACCTTCTGTAATTCTGTGACCTCTGAAGTTGACCCCTCTGCTGATGGTACTCCCTCAGATTTCTTTTGGACAAAAAAATAATAAAACACACACAGATATTTCCAAATATATTTCTATGAAAAATGTTCTATGAATTTTCTATTTATTAGAGTATCACAAACAAAATATTAAAGCAGTTTCCACAAAAATATTACATCACAACATCGTTTTTAATACTGTAGTGAATAATTCTTGGGCAACAAATCAGTATACAAGATGATTTCTGAAGGATCATGTGACACTAAAGATTTGAGAAATGGCTGCTGAAAATTCATGTTTACCATGACATGAATAAAATTATATTTAATATATATTAAAACAATAACAATTATTTTAAATTGTAATAATTCTTTCAAAACATTACAATTTTATTGTATTGATCAAATAAATGCAGCCTTTGTGAGCATAAGAGATTCATTATAACAATGACACCGAACTTTGAAATTTGAATTTTTAATTTTTGAACCCTCTCTTACCAGGCTGGTTATTAGAGAGTCCTTTTCAGTCAGCTGTGTCTGCAGCAGCTGGTTTTGTCTTTGCAGTTCCTCAAGTTGTTCTCGGAGTTGGCTCAGCTCCTCTGGTTGCAGGCCGTTCACATGTGCTGCCTCTGCCTGATTACCCGTCTGCTGATTATCTTTACCTACAGAATGTGAAGAAACAGTACACCAATTGTAACAGTAACTTCGACTAAAATACTGCAAAGACTACTGATATATATCGGATATTTGCTCAGTACCTAGTTTGAGTTTGAGGATGTTGTACTGATCCTTGTGCTGCTGGATCTGAGAGAACTGCTGTGTTATGGTGTTCTGCAGCTTTTCATTCTGGGTAGTCAGCAATGTTACTTGCTCCTTCAGCTCATTTATTTGAGAATCCTGCAATTAAATGGAGATGAACAGAGGGGAAATTGAAAATGAATGTGTAATTAAAACATGCCTATTTTTCCTTCTAAAACTCTATAGAGGAAAGAGAAACCAATGTTTAAACGGGGTAACCCACTTTTCTGCAGTTAAAAGATGAATATGTTTAGTTATCCTTATGACAACTATAGTCCTATAATACTATAATCGTATTAGCCATATTCTCAAATAAATATAGGATTCAGTGCCTATAGTACCTATGGCAGAAATCAGAGAAATGTATAAATATAGAAAATAGTTATCTGTTAGTCAATTCTTCTTGGTCAGATCTGCACATTTTTGAACATCATATTTGAAGGTGTCATTTCACAAAAGCTGCTCAAGGTGCATTGGCTGGATCACAACATTAATAATTAGAATTTAAGTATATTAGCATTTCAGCTTTATGATAGGTACAGATCATCAAATATTCAATAAACAACATCTTCTAAAACAGAGAGACTATTATGTGCAACATTACTCTTTACATGTACTTGTACTGAATTTATTTAATTTTTTTCCAAACAGAGTTTATGATTTTCGCTTAAAATAGAGTGATAAGTTGTGCTAATTACTGTTGCTTTAATAACCCATAATAACCAAATATCCTACATATTAATAGGACTATACTGAAACCTTGCTCAGACATAAATGTGAGAATGGAATGTAGTTTGATGTATTTTTACCTGTTCTCTAATCAGTTCTTTGTACTGGGTTACAATGCTGTCATGCTGTTCTAGTGTTTTCTTCACCTCTTCTTCCTTTTTCTCTTCCTCGCTTGACCTAAGCACTGCTTTTGTTATCATACCTATGAACAAATAAAAGCAACAACAACATTTTAGATGAGGTAAAGAGGTCATATTATGAAATATCAAATTACAGAAAAGGCTCAGCAACAAAATGGACTGTTTAATTCAGAGAGTATGCAAGATTAACAAAATTAACATTATGAAGCCCAGAATGAAAAAAAGGAATTTAAAGAAAAAACACATTTCGACACTGATACTAAACACAAAATAGCAGTGGTAATAATGCAGTTAATATGTGTGTGTGATAGTGGCTATATGCACCCCTAGACTCTAAGTAACAATACACCCCAAAAATAGAACTTTTAGAATTTTTAAAGGGTCTGCATCACATTTAGACTTGATTTAACACGGTGCACTGGAGATCAGATCACTGACAGATGCTAATAACGAGAGAAAAGAGGTATTAATTTGTGTTAAAGGCTCCAACACTGACCTTCCAACTCTTTAACAAGTTTGGTGAACTCGTGATCAAACAGCATGTGTTCTGGGGTGGAAAAGGCTGGCTGAGGTTTCTGAGCAGCACGAGAATACAGTTCGTGTTTGGTTATAAAGCCCAGCTTTTCCACAAAGTTTTCTTTTCCTATGCGCTTCTCAATCAACTGCTTTAGCTTTTCTCTGTGGAAAGATAGAGAAAATATTTTGTGAAACAGTAAGAGATAGAAGAAGGCATAACTGACGGCATAGCGGCAGATGTTATAAGAAGGGCTGTCAATGGTAACGTGAATTTGATTTATCACAAATACAGCAAAAGCAGTAATACTGTGACAATTCACAATAACAATTTTTAAGTTTTATTTATTTATTTCTGTGAGGGCAAAAAACATTTTACTCCAGTCTTCAGTGTCTAAAATGCTGATATATTGCTGATAAATAACACGTTATTATATATGAATGTTGAAACATGTAAAACAAGTCTTCACTGGCTTTTATGTTTACGGTATATTTAACACCAATTTGTCCAATTATCTATTTGTCCAATTTTACTCAATATAAGAATATCTGTTTTCTAAAAATGTTCTGTGTTCATGTAATTTTACAGTAATAATACAACAACATTTAATTATATGTACATTAATTACCATATATAGTTTATCAAACGCATTTCGGGAGGAGGGAGCGAAGGCAGTTATATAAGATCTCTGCATCCCTAATTTTCCAATTATCCTATTTTCCTATCAGATTCCTAAGCTCGCCCTATAAATAACCGTAGTCCCTTTCCTTCCTCATCTCGATCACAGTATCCCCCCTCCTCCTCCTTTTCTCCGGGGGGGCACTCAGGGTTAGGAACCGGCTGTCCGCCTCTTCCCTCTCGCAGCCCTTCTAACCCTGAGTCTCCTCCCTTAGCAGCACGCCAAACAAGCTTCGCTTATTTTATGCCGACAAGCTCGAACTCGTGAAATAAAGATTAATCAAAATTTTAAATCAACCGATGGCTCTTTTACAAGGCAAGGAACTATAAATAAAAGAAAGCATGAGTGGAAATACAGCAAAAAGGGTAAAAAAAAACATACTTTGTGTAATTCTCTAAGCTGTTGTCATTATAGTAGATACAAATGCCCAACAACAGAGCACAGAGACCCTGAACCAGTCGCTCATCCTCACCCAGGTTTTCTGAGATTTGACCTGTCAGCTGAAATTATAAGTTAAGGATAACGCACAGAACAACAAGTAACTGTACTTATAATGACACGAGCCATCATAATCACAGACAAGCCCACACTGATTGTAGTATAGTCTGCAAAGAGTGAAAGATGTAATGTGGTTGCTCTAAATGTGATTCAAAGACTAGCTGTAATCAGAATTGGTCACCTTAAAGCCCATAGTCGCATTGTGAATTATTAGCTAAGATTCACACTTTATCATCACTGTACAATGAGATTAGTCACTGTTTCTGTTTACATCAGCTTAATAAATCAGGTGTGTTCATGCACGCCGATAGAAGGATACAAAGGGAACATTGTCTTGATTGTGCAGGAAGTGCATGACAGCAATTGGACAGTTGCTGATCCAGGTGCAGAGCAACATGAGGAGGCCAACCTTCGTCTGCACCCTACTGCCCTGTACACAGAAACAAAAACACACAATTATAAAGATCTTAATCAAACACTCATGCTGCCATACATATTTATATTGAGATACACACCATCTTTAACATCTGAGAAATGAGCAAATAAGTCAAAGAAGTCACATTACATTGTACAACATCTGTTATTTTTAATAAAACTCATTTTAAACAATGTCCAAGGTGCACCAAATCATATTTGCTCATTTCTGTAGAAATACAGTAAACAGCAAGATTGCAAAGGGTTGCTTTGTTGAGTAAGAAATGTGCCGAGCAGTTGGAGCCCATCTAACCCTTGTCTTTGACCTGTTTTGCTTGCAATTAGACAGTTGATTATACAAAAGAACAAAACTTTAACAAAAGGATTTTTTAATGTACAGACAATAAAAAAGAATTAGAAAAAATTTTTAGATTGAAAAACGTTTGAGAAGGTCAAATTATACTCAACATCCACAAGCTTAAGAAAACAGAGGAATTGTGTGTGTGCACCATTTCAAATTTCAAGTTACTTTTTATTCAAAAGTCAAAGCAGAATGTTAAAGGCTTTCCAAGATTTGACAATTTTCTGTACTACAGAACACACTCTCACTCTCATACACACACACTTTTAGTTAATTAGGTTTTGAGGATAAAATGCCATCAGGATAATCTAAAAAAAAATAATAAAAAATTAGATTAGGTCTATGACTTCCCATTAATAAAACAAAGGTGTAAAATATTTATAAGTTATGAGAAAAAACAGCAGTAGGAAACATCAAACACAAGCTCAAGTCCACTGAGATACTCGGAACACAAACAAAAAATCTGGAGTGCCTCAAACTGAAACACAGCCTCTATGGAAAAGACCAGAGTTGCATCCCAAATTATGTGTTATTGCACTATTATAATGCTACCATCTACTTGATGATTTTTAGAAGGGTAGTGTAAAGCCCCGTTCACACCAAGATAACTATGAAAATAATAACATTAGTGTCCACACCAGCAGATATCATTTGTTTATTCTAAGTGCATGCACATCTGTCACTTAAAATTCTCCAGCTCGTTATATCAGAATAGATTTTGATTGGCTGTCAATGTTTGTATCACTCATCAGCTAAAATCTTTCTGAGAGTAATTTGAACAATATTGTTTCTCTGTGCCTTTATTGTTATAGTTATGGTGTGGACTGAGCTATTCTTTATATTAAGACTTAATATTAAGAAGATTTTTAGAACTATATCTTTATCGTTGTCATACTTGGTGTGAACAGGCCTTAACTCAAATGGAACACTTAACATGTACATGGACGTACATGGAAGCATTAGTTTTCCAGTTGCAGATAATTATGTCCCAAATGAATGTTTAGCCTCTCCTCTTCTTAAAGAGAGCTGTTACTGAGTTTAAAAAGTTATTAAAATTTGACTTTGTATTTGTAGTTGAGAAACTAGATCATCCAGATATTTGTATAAACTACACCTCACTGCATATTTCAGTGTTAACACACTTTAGGTCAATTCATAACGCACAGACAAAGGCCAGCAAACATTAACTGTTGGACATCTCAGTCAAGTAAAAAAACTCCAACCAACTGCAACAGACGCTGACACTGTTAACACACTGAACTAAAAAAACCCCAGTAAATGTGTTTGTTTCCATTTGTCTGTACGGACTGAATTGGCCTTTATATGCATTACTTATACTATCATTCAATTGTTTGGTTTCAAACAACTTTGTTTATGAACAAAGTCTCTTATGCTTAGCAAGGCTACATTTATTTGATCACTAATACACTAAAAATACACAGTAATATTGTGAAATATTATTAGAATTTAAGACAACCATTTCGGTTTTAGTATATTTACTCAAGTGTTAAACGTTACACAATAATTCAAAAATCATTATAATATGCTGATTTGGTGTTTAAGAAACATTTATTATTTTATTTAAATTAATATTTTCTAAAAAATCTTAATACGATAAAACAAAATTTAATTTCAGCACTATGCAGTAGGTTTTATTGTTCAAAATATCCTTTAACTTTTCATACATTTTTCAAAGAAACAGCATCAGTAAATGTGAGCTTATGTGAATTATGGGTTAAAAAATGCATACCGGAAATTTGAAGTGACAAGCAACTTTTCTCTGCATTAAACTGCAGTTCTAAATCATGACATAAGTGTAACAGAGAGGCCGGGATGGGAGCGAGTTAATTGCTCAACAACTGACAAAAAATAATAAAAAAATAACTAAATGAAAAAAAAGAATTGAAATTCACAAATAGCAAAACAGGAAAGTACTGGGCAGCAGAAAAAGCAGTCAAAAAATTAGTTTTGAATGAATATTTGCTGTCATAAACTCATTGGACTTGCAGACACCTGAAAATGGGTGAATAATAGTACAGATTTTACAGATTGAGTCCGAAACATCTGTATCTTCCAGAACAAGCCCGAAAGACCAGAGCATGCGGTCAGCAGTTGAAAATCAAATGGTCAAAGCCAGGGCTGCCAGGGTCAGTAAGGGGACACAACAAACAGGGCAGAAACAGCAAACAGAAAGAACACAAAACACCTAATGAACCCCCAATGTGGAAAATGAGGCCAAGCCACACCATCACATTAAACTGTCCACACTGAAATACTCACCCTCCGGTTGAGCTTATCACCCTGCAAAAACCACAGCACATTTCATTTTGAAATTTAATGACAACCACAAGCTACCATTCCCACATGAGTTCCCAATGTCTCCAAAATTTGGGACACCACCCCACACCTGTTGAAAAAACAGCTTAGACCAGTGTGAACTTGATGGTCCAGGCTTGTTTATGCTGGTTTGGTGCTGTTCTACCCAGGGCCGTAACCACCATAGAAATTAAAGTCAAGTCATAAAAAAAAAAAAAAGAAACAAACCAAAAAAAAAAAGTGCACTCCTCTGTGTTTACTGTTAACAAAAAGAGAGCACAAATTCCTGCATGACAGTTCTATTTTTAATGGTGAAAGAGTGTGAATTAAGATTTAAAAAGCTAAATATTAGATTCAGCAATTGTTTTATTTTTAGCAATGCATATTACTTACTGTGATATATACAGTAGCAAAAAAAATGACAAAATATCTTTATGGAATGTGATCTTCACTTATTATCCTAGTGATTTTTGGAATAAAAGAAAAATGTAAAATTTTGATGCATACAATGTATTGTTGGCTATTGCTACAAATAAACCTGTGTTACTTACGACTGGTTTTGTGTTCCAGGGTAACTTTTAAATATTTAACTGATTAAAATGAATGTGTCGAGACAGGAAAACGTTTTTGTGTGTTTACAACATTATGTATACAAAAAATTAATATGGTTCAAATTAGTGTTTCTTCCAAAAAAAAAAAAAAAACCTTAAAATGTTTTTCTTTATTCCCCAAGTTCATTTAAACTTGTTATTTAATTAATTTCAATTAAAAGAACATTACCAATGGGGTATTTTAAAATACCCTGAAAGAAAATCCCCCCCCCCCCCCCCAATGTTCAAGACATGGTTATGGCCTTGGTTTTGAACAAACTAGCACATCAGCACTCCATGCACTAGACCAGCAACCAAAGCACAACATAGTCTGGTCTTTTCAACAGTGAATGTCTGAAAAAAGCAGATACAGTAGAATTACTGAGATAAACAAATTAAAAACCCAAATGTTTCAATACCCTTGACTGAAGTCCACAAACTCAGAGCCTTAAACCCAAAATGTTGACAAAACAGCCATGAAAACACAATTGCGAGATAAGGTGAGAGAGGGTACCTGGGACAGGATGTTGGTACACTGCTGGAGAAGGGAAACGGGTGGCTTGCCGAGACTGGTGGCTAATTGTACCCGTAGCAGCTGTTCTTTCTGGGTGAGGTTATCCTGCAACGCATGAGCTAGAGCCACAGCGGCACACCAGTTTGACAGAGAGTCCGCTGAAAACAGACCTCCACACAATAACTGTCCCGCTGAGATTGAGTTAGCTGAGGGACAGAGAGACATGATATGGGTTATAAAATGTACACAAATGACAAGGAGAAAATTATTCTGAATGTAAATGTTTGACTAATGAAATTTAAACTGTGTAAAACAGACTACATAACCATCCAAAAAACAACTATCAAAGTTATTTTAGTTAGTTAAATTAATCACACTATATGACAATATAGTGTGATTAAAATAGCACAGCTACACTGGGACACCGGTTTCGGACAGATATTGCTCTCCTGCTGTTCACATGTACACAACATAACCAACTAAACTCAAGTAATCCATGAATTGTCGACAACAGGGCATCCATGAATGGCACAACTAGTCAGGGCAATCCTTACCATCTATAGTGGAGGGCAGCAGTGTGGCTACAATCTCCCCCTGTCCTTTATGGTTCTTGTACAGGAAGCATTGGAAGCAATAAAGTACAGCACAGCGAAGAACAAAGGGCTGTCTCTCGTTCACCATCGACATGAGAAGAACCACAATCGCAGGCCTGGAGGAAACAGCCAAAATGTTCATATTAATGACTCTTCTTTTTTGGTTACTGTTTCAATAAGCAGTGCTATGAACAAATCAGACCTTGGTGGATTGGATGGTGCGTTTACTGATGCAAAGTAGTCCTGATTCACTTCAGAGCCACGTATGACTTCTGACACAGTATTGATGGTCTGCACAAGTAAGACAAATAAAAAAATATTTTACACATTTCAGTAGGTACATGGTACAGTGATGTTTTATCTCTAAATGTGCAGCGGTACTCAGAAGCACTGTAAACTTTGAAAATAAGGTTCTGACAGCAATCTGACCTCTGTAAGGATGTCTGCAGGAACACCTGTGGCCATGAGGATGGTGCAGAGCTGCTGGAGGAGACCACACTGGAACATGGCCTTCTGACAGCTGGCGGTGGCCCCTGGAGAGTTCACTGGAGAAACCATCACTCGTACCAGCTACAGAGGCAAAACAAGAGATTTTAATTCATCTTCACATAACAAAACAATGCTCAGTGAATGCTGCTTCTATGCAACCTGAATTTATTTTGGAATATGAAAGAATCATTAGCTAGTATAGGTAAATAACCATAAGAACAACAAAGTGCAGTAAAGTTATGGGTTTTAAAAATATAATTTATGATTTTGCTAATAAATTAAAATAATATGATGACAGGATAACAGATGACAGGTGGCAATATAAAAAAGGATAACAGACTGCTTTTATATAAGTCAAATAAATCTAATGAATCTAATCCGATGAATTGTATGTTCAAATTGCCAAAATGCCTGCTTTTATATTAAATATACGGTGGGTAATATTGCATGATCATCAATATAATAAAAAATAAAAACCAGTAAATAATCAAAAAAAAGTTGGTCAATTTTAATTCCACAATAAATCTTATTGTAATTAGTAACCATTGTAATATAAAGCACAACATATTAAATGGATTCTTCATATCAGACCTGTAGCATTAGATGGAGGTTGGTAACCTTCTGTGCTGACCAGCCAGAGTTGTCATCACCCACTTCAAACCACGACTTCATCTTTTGGATATATGAGCCTTCTTTAAAAAAATTCTGGTTGGAGCTATTGTTCTTCAGGAGGTTGAGCAACAATAAGAGACAGTCCTCAACCACAATCCCTGTGAGATGAAGATGTAGATTAATAAACAGTCTGTGAAAATTCTTTTTCTATTTTAAAAATGAAAACTGTATACCTCCGTCACTTGAACCCTCCTCTGTGATAATTTCAAGAAGTCTTTCAAATGCATTTTCAAAAGCCACAATTTTCTGTATTGCAGTGTTGCCTTTGGTTAGCTGCTGCAGCAGCAGAAGACCCTTAATGGGGAAAAACAAGTAAATGGTTTAATTCAATTTCAAAAAGCACTTCCTCTATGAACACTCATGTTAATGTAGAGTAATAACACTTACATCATTACGGATAACTTCTCTGGAGTCAGCAAGAAGATCCATTAACCTAGACACTCCTATTGAGTGTGAAAACACAACAATATTAGAAACCAGGCATCTAGAAAACAATCCATACAGCTTGAAATAATGATAAAGTTGAATTCTGAGCAAAACACATCAGATATTGACCTGTGAGAGTAAAATTATTTATCTTCCGAATTTCAAGCAAACAAATCAATGGCTGTAAATAAATTTTTGAAAACTATTAAGCAAGGCTGCAATCATTTGATCAAAAACACAGTAAAACAGTAATATGATGAAATATTATTAAAATAAAATACTATTTTCAATTTTAATATATTTTAAAATGAATTTTCAGGACCATTACTCCAGTTTTCAATGTCACACGATCCTACAGAAACCATTCTCATGTTTGTGTATTTTAGGAGTCTTTGAAGAGAAAGTTTTGAAAGAACAGCATTTATATAAAACATTAATTATTTTATGACGATGTATAAAGTCTTTACTGTCAATCTAGTACATTCTTGCTAAATAAAAGCATTTATTATGCTGCACATTAGTCTTTAACCACTAAACCTATCCTCAAGCCACATATAAACAGCTTTTTGTGGCTGCTTAGATTTTTGGGAGTGGCATTTATTCAAGGATTAACTGAACAAAAGGGTGCTGGAGTTGTCACATTGTTTGCATGATATATTGTTTGTTACATTGCAAGCAAGCAATCCAATACCTAGCAAATACAAAATCATTTCAAATGACCATCAACGCTTTGGCTCTAAGACTTTAGCAATCAGGAGATCTTTTTAGTTCACCCAAAAACTAAAGTAAGCTGAGACCAGTTCAGAAATAAAGTCAGTGAGACTGAGTAAATGAAGACATAATCCTTATTTTTGGGTGAATTATCTCTTTAAGTACTCCTTTTCAGGGTACAAACGTGCACATGTGAAACCCTGCGTTTTGTTTCATGTGTTGTCTATTTACAACAAAGTCCAGTTTGAAATTTTAATGAGAATGTGTGGGCTATAATTTTTGGATTACTATTGGATCACACTGGTTTGTAGTACTTGATTTTGTTGTAATTTATTTTGTAGATATCTCAGATGATATATAATTTCATATACAGAGTTATAATGCACATTAAGTTAAATAAATTTTTAACATATACACTCCAATTGAAACATCATATTTTTCAGTCTCTTATGTTCATCAATGCTTGTTTTAACTAAATTACAGTAAAACTGCAAAATTGTAGTTTAATGTTTTCTGGTTTCCATGACTCGCATGATTCTTCAGAAATCTTTCTAATATTCTAATTTTGTGCTCAAGAAATATTTGTAACTATTTTCCATGTTGGGCTCCTCGATATTTTTGTGAAAATGTTTTTTTTCTTATATGAATAGATTTTATTTGAAGCAGAAATCTTTTGTAAAATGATAAATGTGTTTACATACAAAAAATGTAAAAAATTGACAAACATTGGAACAGTAATTTTATATAAACTGTATATGAAATGTGATAAAATAATCACTGTACATAATAGGCCACTGGAAATTTCTTTCAAAAATAAACTGTTCACAAGAAATTTGCATGTAATTATCAAAAAAAAGCACACCACTGGTACCAGCAAATAGTTCTAAACTATCAAGGCACATTAATTTTTCAATGATGCTTTCCCTTTTTTTTTTTTTTTTTTTAAATAAAAATTGTATTATATATATATATATATATATATATATGGGTGTTTTTGCCTTTATTTGAAAGGACAGTTGAGAGCAGACAGGAAAGCATACGGTGAAGAGGGGAGTGGGATCAATCACCTTTATTTATATAGCGCTTTTAACAATACAGATTGTGTCAAAGCACTAAACAGTATAAAATTGTGGAATAGAGTGTCAGTAATGTATATAGATCAGAAAAAGACCTCGAAATGGGAATCAAATTTAGGTCACCGCGAGCAAAGTTGCGCTATATATCAGCACACTAACCACTGGGCTATCGGTGCCGAACAATGACGCTTTCTTAATTACAAGAGAAAAGGAAATTTTAAGGACTAACCCATTGGGCTGACAAGGATGATGCCTTGGACCTGAGCACACTGGCTTTTCAAAAGTGCAGTTAGTAGCTTAACACCTGGCCAGCGAACATGGAAGTCAAACTCCTACGGCAGGAAAAACAAAAAGTAAAAAAACATTAGGAATGTGTTAGAGAAATATGGAAAGCTAAAAGACAACAAAAGTAGGGCTGTGCGATTAATTGAAATCGTATCGAAATCGCGATGTGAACATGCGCAATTTCTAAATCGCCTTACAGCACGATTTTTTGTGCGCTCCCTCTTTCCGCAGTATGCTATTTAAACCAACCACAACGCAGCGCACCTAAACAGAGCAAAGATATGATCATAGGCGGAGTTTCACATTTTTGCCTGGGGGGGCACCTACCGGTAGACCACAAACTCAGTTTTTTTTTTTTCTTTTACATACAGCATACCATATTTTCCACTTTCAATTATTTGTAGCCTTTATAATTTATTCTTAAATTAAAATACATTTAAAATGAACAATGACTGTTAGGCTACACAAAGAGTGGAATAAAAACTTACATCATACCTAATGTAGAAGAATCCGCCTCTTTTTCCGATTTGCGTAGATGTTCAATATCTTCTCTCCTGATAATTCTGCAGTCAACTCGTTTTCTATGTGCAGTAGGGAAAGATCGGAAAATCGGTCCTGAGTCATTGCAGATCGGAGCCAATTTCTGATTCTTCTCATCACTGAGAAACTTCTTTCTGAGGCAGCAGAACTAACGGGCTGTGAGAGCGAGCTGAAGGAGTTGGTAAAAGTTTGGATATGGATCCTTCCGCACTTCATTTGTAAGTTTTTCAAGGGTGATCGGCGATGGGATAGCACATTTAACAATGTCCATTTCAGCTGCCACAAGCTGAGGGTGGATCTTAAAGCTGGCATACGTGCTTAGTAAAGGGCCGATTCCGTTTTTGTCGCAACTGAACACAGCGTCACATGCTACGATCAGGGCCATTGAATCAGTTGAGAATCGCCTGTCCAGTTCAGCCAGCATAGTGTCTAAAACAGGGAAATACAATTGACATTTAAACATCTGTGATTGTGATTCCCAGTGCATCTCATTTTCATCACACTGGCCAAGTGTGGATGGTACTAAGTACTGCAAAAGCCCGGGAGGTATTCGTGAGGTTCTTTTTCGTTTTCCTCCAGTTTGAGGGGAACTCTCTGTACGAACACCTGAAAAATCCTCACAAAACTTTTTCA
>JAUMHE010000042.1:2966468-2997657 GCA_032359235.1 Enteromius mattozi | reverse complement strand
AATGATCCAGGATCATGCAAAATCGTCAACAATCAAATCCAGCTAACTGAGTTAGCGAGGTACGAAGAACGAGCCCCTGGATAGCCCCAGTAATGCAAACTGCTATGAGCCCCATCCTGTGAGGAAAATATATATATTAGAGGTGTGACGAGCTCTCGTAACTTGGCGATATCCTCGCGATAGTGGTAAAAAAATTGCCTGCACCCTGTCCGCGAGCCCTCCTGATGACGGAAATGACTTAATGCAGATGGCCGAAGTATACTTTGGCCTTTAAGCTGGCGCAGCGTTTGCTGTAGACAAGTTTGTTTTGGTATTCGGCTTTTTTGAAAAATCGCTTACCCTTCTTTTAAAGGAATATTTGTGTTATTTGTTTTTATTTATTTATACTATACATTTATTTTGTTATTTATTGTTAATTACTTGCCTGTCAAGTTTGTGGCAAAATATTTTGCAGTGTTCACATGTTGTTTATTACTGCATGTAATTAATTAAAAGAGTTTAATTTCAAAAAGTTGATTACAAAATGCGCCTACATTTTTTGGAATGTTTTTGTTGAATAAAATATATTGGGAAAAATAGTATTTTATCATTGAGGATTTATTGTAAAAGTTTAAAAATCAGCCATTTTTCTGGGCATTGCTCAATAGGCAGATCCTCTATACTTGTCTCGCTGGGACAGATGGAACTATAGGTTCCTCACATTTGCATGCCTCGTCGACGACTTTATATTTTTCACATTACCTGTCTCACAGTGCTTTGTAATAATTCTGCAATTCTTTTTGGTCATTTATTTAGAGAAAACAATAGAATGTAAATAAAAGCCATTTCTATGTTATTAGCCCAAACATGAAAACAATTATTATTAGCTTATTGTGTTGGCTAGAACTGTAAAATGATTGTAAAATAGTGCATTCCTAAAAATTGTTTTTAAAACCAGATGGATCAAAATAAAAATAGCTTTCCTTACTTTAACTCCTAAAATTCTTTGCACCGGCTCAGAATCATCAAAGACAACAAAGCCAAAGTTGGGAATCTTTCCTCCAGTGCCTTTGGTGTTGATTCGCAGCTCAACAACATTTCCAAATGCTTAATGGGAGAGATAAGAAGCCAATGTGAAGATGGTTGATTAATATATAAGAGAATGGATTAATGCAATGGTTACCACAATCTTTCAAAAAAACAAAAAACATACTCATAAAGAAGTCCTTGAGTTCAATCTCATCAATGTCATGAGGGAGATTTCCAACAAACAGCTGATGACTGTCTGGATACCTGACAACCCTTCTGCTGTCCATTTCACTTGACTCATCGCCCCTTCCTAAGCAACACACAAGATTTCATCTGCTATGACTATGCAAGTATCAACAACATTAACCTTTCTATATCCATTCACAGCATAACTGCCCAAACAACAGCTCTACTAACAATGGGAGGACATATTTACCTTTATTCACAAAGCTGAAGTGTGGCTTTCCAGTTTGAGGGTCAGAGGATGAGACACCATCTATTGATATAAGACAAAAGATTCAAAGAAGAAAAGTCCAAAATTGTTTAAAAAAAAGTTCTAAAACATTAATAACAAATGAAAGTTACATGTAATTAAAAAACAATATATACAAGAAATCTGAAAGTATTTGGAAAGGTGAAAGTATTCTAGATCCACACCAGGTCTAGGCCCTCTCGAGGTTACTAAAGGTCTGTCACGGATACGCTGGTCACGTGGACGGATTGTAGCTGATGATACCTCCGGCTTGGTCTCAACTCTGGCCTGAAAACATTAAAAATCAAGGAAGTGTGCACATGAAGCATAGTTCAGGGAACTTTGAGTCAACAGCATTATGGTAAAATGAGAAAGATATTAATGTATTCATAAGTACTTACCTGTATGTTTGGTGCTTTAACAACATGTGGTTGAGCTCCAGAGGATGGAACAGTCCCAGCAAGAGGCAAATTTTTACTGGTCACAGAGGCCCAAGATGAAGTCTGCCAGAGATATGATCATTAAAAATATAACAAGATATACATAATTAAAATATTAATAAAAATAACACTTAACACAATCTAGAAAACAACAACAACAACTTCTTTAACCAGTGAACAAATTATACTGGACTTAAAAATTAAGTATCAAACTAGCAGTATCATTCAAGCTCTTTTATCATTTGTTTAACTTAACTTACAATAATAATAACTTACAATAGTTAATGCATTAATGGCATTAAAGAACTTAGTAGGTCTTCCAACCAGTTTCATCAAATCTTTACTATTAATACAGAATGCGGCTGCAAGAATAATTTTTAATGAGCCAAAATGATGATAACACTTCACACCTTCACACATTTATCACTTTGCACTGGATACCAATAGCTGCTCGCATAAAATTCAAGGCATTAATGTTTGCCCAAAAAACCACCTCTGGTTCTGCACCCCTTTACCCATATATATTACTTTGGTTCCTTGCCGCTCTCGTCTCTGGCTTGCTTAGTTGTGGGCACCTAATTTCTAGTGATTTTCGTCGTTTTGATTACAGAGACCATCTCTGCATTTAATAAATAAATAGTTTAACCTCGTCATTATACATTACCATCACTCTATTCTCCTATTTGACAATGTTCAGTGCTTTGCTACAATCTGTATTGTTAAAAGCGCTATATAAGTGACTGATTGATTGTATTTGACCCTCTAACCCTAGCACTCTCTATTCTTAAACATATTTTATCTATTTGGTTTCTTTTTTACTTAAAAAAAATATAATAATAATAATATATATAATTTAAAAAAAGTAATAATTAAACCTTGCTTTGGATAAAAGAGTCTACTAAATGACTAATTGTAAATGTAAAAAAAAATGTAAAATCCAAATTTACTTTGGGTGGTTCTTGTATGTTAGGTGGCGATTCCATAGGAACAGGAGACGGTGCCTTCTCCTCAAACTCCTCTACGACCTTCTCCTCTGCCTTGAGCTTCGGCTCCTCAGTCTTGGGTTCTGGGGCAACTTCAGGCTCTAGTTCCATAACTGCTTCCTCATGAGCTTCTTCCACACCATTGTTACAGCTAAAGGTGAAAAAGAAAAGTAGGAAAGTAGGAATTTTACAGTGTCATACCAGAACAAGAAATCTATAAAATTCTAGAACATTACAGTAAGCTTTCTTTTTAAGTTCCAACTGAAATGTGGGTTACCTCACAGGATGGGGCTCATAGCAGTTTGCATTACTGGGGCTGTCCTGGAGGGGTTCGGGTGATGGTTGCCTGTCTTCTGGCTCATCGGTTTCTTCTTCGGACTCTGTCCCAGCATAATACATAAAGTTAAAAAAATATATATTGAAAAACATCTAAATGATAAAGTACCATCCTGTTGCTTTAAAACATTCCTCTAGCTCTAAAACAACAACAACAACATTTTCAAAGATGAACTTTTGAGTACTTGAAGTTAATCTGTTACACATGTCTCCACGTGGGGATTTTAATGCAAATTTTAGGATTTTAGCTCAAATGCTGTTGCTGAGGTGATGTTTGGAGTATTGCAAATTTAACTGCTAGTTGCTAGGCAACCATATATCAGATCCATCTCAAAACGACACAAAATATAATTAGTCACAGACCATTTATGCATTTAAAGTACAATGAATTTTCACTAAATGCATAAAAAGTACAAAAATTTAAGAACAATAAATGAAGCAACAAACAGAAACTAGACAAGTAAAGTTTGTAGACAAACTTTGAAGTTGGCTTGAGAAAGCCAGAGTTGAAAGGTTAAAAAAGTTTGAAAAGTTTAAGTTAAAAATGTTGCTAGCATGTTTCTTGCATGATTAGCAAGTTACTAGCATGTTGCTATCATGTTTCTAGCATAATTAGCAAGTCACTAGCATGTTTAGCATGTTGCTAGCATTTTTCTAGCATGATTAGCAAGTCACTAACATGTTTCTAGCATGATTAGCATGTTGCTAGCATATTTCTAGTATGATTAGCATGTCACTAGCATGGTGTTAGCATTTTTATAGCATTAGCATGTTACTAGCATGGATAGCATGTTACTAGCATGTTGTTAGCATGATTAGCTAGTTACTAACACATTGTTAACATGATTAGCTAGTTACTAGCATGTTATTAGAATGATAAGCTAGTTTCTAGCATGTAATTTAGCATGATCAGCGTGTTTGTAACACCATTAAGTTGGCTTGAAAAAGCTGAGTACGGTCCCACATGCGGGACTTAGAACGTTCGGTGACGTCGCATAACTGCCAAATTCAAACTGGGCTTCTGCGCATTTGCTGGCGCTAAGCCAGAGAGAGACATGCACTGTGCTTGTCATATTATCACAACTACACAGTGTTCTTAACCACATAATGCATATTTTATGTTTCAGACATTTAAATACACATATGTACTAGTAAATGATGTCTATGGAAGGAACAATAACAATCCATTCAAATTTAATTTGCCAATGTGTTTTATTAATATCAGATACACATAGTGTAATTAACTATAAAGTTCACTCTATTCTTCACCCAGTTCTCTGGCCACTTACTATCATGTATTTCGGGAGAAACTGATGAATTTGCGTGCTGTAAATACGACTCACGGGACTCTCTGAACTGCAGTGCGAACAAACATGGCGGCGCCCATCTCATGTTACAGATCACGATCAAGATCATTTATAAAGGGGTTTAATTGACAAAATGCACTCATTTACACATATTTGTGAATCAGAATATCATATTGTTCATGACATGGTAAGTAAGTTTGTGAATATTTTAAATAAAAATGGAAAAACTAAATAAAAGCGTTCAATCCGTCATGCAGCGTTATTGTGGTCGCGGTGTATCACGTTACTAGCATGATAAAGCTAAGTTAATAACATGATTAGTATGTTACTAGCAAGTTACTAGCATGGTGTTAGCATGATTATAGCATGATTAGCTTGTTACTAGCATTATTATAGCATGATTTCCAAGTTAATAGCATGATGAGCATGGCACTAGCATGTTGTTAGCAGTATTAGCAAGTTACTAGCATGATTCCAGCATGATTAGCATGATTCTAGCATGATTAGCGTGTTCTTAGCATGTTGCTAGCATGATTTATATAGAGTGGAAGCTTAGAGTTTAAATGGGTTAGAAATAGTACATAGAAGGGAAGTCTGATTGAGTCTAATTGGCTGCAAGTGTTCAGATTTGAATGTTTGTCAGTTGGAGCTGGCAGAGTCTTGGCTCTTCTGAACATTCCGTGAATGGGAGTCTATGGGATTTTTTCCCGTTTTAATTGTAATTTTTAGGAAAACCGTAAGTCGGATCAGTCTGAAAAGATATAGCAACCCGAGTCAGACCAGTCTGAAGAGCTGGGCTGAGTTTGGTGGTCATAGCTTTAAAGCTCTAGGACAGGGGTGGGCAACTTCGGTCCTGGAGGGCCGGTGTCCTGCAGAGTTTAGCTCCAACCCTAATCAAACACAACGAAGTTGCCCAGTCCTGCTCTAGGGGGAGATACGCGAATAATAATAATAATAATAATAATAATAATAATACTAAGTTTAAATAGTATATCAGTAAGTAGGCTTTTTCAAGCCAACTTAATAATAATAATAAGTTTAAATAGTAAGCCAACTTAATAAGAAGTTTAAATAGTAGATTAGTAAATTGGCTCTCTCAAGCCAACTTAATCACTGGGGTCCAAGTAGACTGTAAAAGTAAAGAAAACAATTCCAAGCATAATAGAGCTAGAACAATACCAATGCCAAGATATACACTGCTAATACCTTTGGATATGAGAAGCAACAGTCTTTTTATAGATGCTGAATGTATGAGCTGTATGTGTGCAATAATCTTTAATTATCAACTAACCTTCATCAAGCTCCGCCTCAGAGTCACCAAAGACCTCATCCTCATATCGGAAGATGTCATTGTGAACATAAAACTTATTGGCCACAGAACCCTAGACAACAATGAAACAAAAAGGGAAGTATATTTATAGGACAAACCATGATCACCATGCAGATTATCAGATTAGCCCATCCGCTGTCTGCACAGGTGAAATAAATGTCATTATGTACAGAAATATTCTGTACATACTAGCAGAGAGAAGGACAAGTTTATAATTGTCATTTTTTCGTTTACATCAAATTTGAAAATAATTACCTGTAACTCATTTATGACTGTGAAAACAAACCTACCAATTATTGACAAATTCAGGGTTTTCAAATTCCAATTTCAAACAACTGGCTAATATGTAACATACAACTTAACATACAACTGGCTGTGGAAATATGTTATTGTCCACACAATCTTAAGACACCACACAAAAGTGAATTTTGCATCTGATGTGCCCTTTAAAACCAAGTTACGAACGTTTAAGGAATTAATGAAAGGAAACTCAATATGTATCGAAGTTTTCTAAATGTAAATGTCTAGAGAGAGAGGGAGCACAATGAGTTGTATTACAAACATTTCAGTTTAAGTTAAATACAGTTTAAAAATACAAATTTTTTCCATTACTTTTTAATTCATTTTACAAAGCAATAGTTTAAGGCTTAAATAATTCTGTTTCCAACCATAACTTTCTCTGTACCTGAAAAAAATCTGTATACATAGTTGAGAAGCAAAATAATATAAGAAGTTAAAATGATAAAATGTAGTACGTTTATAATTAAATCAAGAGAAAAATCTGTCAGTGGGCTGGCTAAGAAACATGAAAACAAGTTGCTATTTGTTTTTGTTTAAGCATAAACTTACACACTTTTGTTCAGTTTCTAAGACAAAAGACTTTAAATCCCCATTTTGCATCTCAGGTAAACGTATCTTGAGTTAAGGATGTTTAGATATTGGTAGTGAAAACACTGGTAGAGAAACACTGAGGAATATATTTGTTTTTGCAGTGTATGTGACATTTAATACCATAACTTTACACACGTAAGACTTTCTGTTCCAATTAAAGGCCTTGATTAGTCTAAGGACGTTTTTTAAGACCTGCAGAAACCCCATACTAATCACCAACTGTGGAGGATAATACAAATGCAATAATTATTTGGAGTTAAACAGACAAAATTTGTAGAAATTTGTTTTCAGTAAGCAATGCTAAAAAAAAAGACTAAATAGGTGCTTTGGGGTTTTCTGCTGCAGAATGAAACTTCTAAGGAGGTCTATTCTTTTAATAAGGATTGTACGGGGGATTCGTGTGTTATGTTATTATTATACACACCTCTGGGGCCAGTACAAATGTCTGTAGGAACTTCCTCATGGGCTGCCCATTATTGGAAAGTTCTCCCATCACCTGGACAACCACACCATCACTCAGAGTGGCATGGGCATCCACATGTCTGATTTTTGTGTGGCATTCACTGAACTGCAGAGACATTACCTTCTTGTGTATCTCCTAGACATGAGAATAACAGATGCTGGTGAATAAATGTAAATTTCCGATGTTTACACAGGTTATACATGAACACTCAACGACCATCAGGACGTACAGCTTGCCCATAGACTGCCTCTGAAAGCTTTCCATTTGAATCCAGTCCACCGTGGACATAGGATGAGTTTCGTCCATAGAATCTGAATTATGAAAAAGTTTTCAAATGAAAATTTCATGAAAGATGAACCCATGAAATTCTGATTTTACAAAGCATACCTGTGCAGAAAGTCTGGTGCCTTATTGAGAAGTGTGTAATACTGTCTCACAAACTCCCGCCCTACCAGCAGGGGACTGGGCTTCTCCATCACCATTTCCTTGCTAAAAAGTCTGAATCTAAAGGGGTTTGAAAAAAAGAAAAATGTATATGCATTATAATACTACTAACAACAAGAAAAATAACATAAAAACAATACTGTTGAAAACACACAAACATTAAAATGATCTTCCATCTCATTAGTAAATTTACTCTTTCTTTTCCTAAGAAACTGTATAATCATTAACATGCCAAGGATGCTTTAAAAGTATCTCATGTAATTTATTATAATTATGCTTACATGAGGGCTGTATGCAATGCATAAAAAAAATGACAAAGAAGCAGGTTATTTCAACTTTACTCTCTGAAAACTGTCAATAACGTCATAATCAAAATTTATTTATCCACAATAATAATAAAACTATGACATCTAAATATCCTGCTTGACTATAGAGAAATGCAGCATGTCGAAATTAACTGAAATGGTTTGGGATTTATAGATCCACTTACCTTTTCCTGTGATCTATTTGATTTATTTTAGTGATTAAATAAAAAAGAAGAAGAATTATTTAAGTCGTCTCATAAAATTATAACTGTTGTATGTGTGTCAGCGACAGCTGCTCAAAACCACAGAGAGATAAATTCCATCTATGCTGTGTTATTAATGGAAATGCTGCTGTTTGGATCCTTATTGTCTAACCCCTGCGATCTGGGACAAGAACCCCCGTCACACTGGAACAGCCAATCAGCTTCTTACACTCGACAGCACAATTATGACGCTGCTACATCGCACTCTTCCGACCCCTGTCAACAACGCCATAATCGGCGTGATTTTCCGCTTAATTCACACAATAAATAAATTTGATGGTTGTATAAGAATATGGGTTTTGATCGTTCATTATAAGACCTCACTGACCGTTTTATCGACATTATTACAATTTTACGCACTACGTAGCATTTCCTTGTGTTACATGTATTAGTGTCCGACTCATTTGATTTTTAAATTCACTGATGCGCTCTCATTTTGTTTGCTTGCTTTCGTTAATAAATGTTGTAAAGTGATATTTGTAAATCATTTAAAATGTAATATTTCTTGTGGAGGTGTTGTTATTGAATATGACAGTTAAAACGCGTCGCTCATGTCGGTATGATTTAATACAAACACAAAGCGTCATCAGACATAAGAAATAATAAGAGTCTAGTCGGGCAAAAATCACTAACACTAGGTTGTATTCCTGTAGGGGGCACTTGACGGCTCAGAAAACAGGATCCTACAGTGAGAAAAATTCAAACCTCAGGACATTTTTTGTTCTTATTAGATACATTTGTGTAGAAAATCAGTAATAATTCAACCCAGTTTACTCCGAGGAATACTATGCGATCCACTCATGCATTTCCGTGACGTAATTTCCTTTTTAATAATCTAAAATTAAGAATCAAAAACGACTGTGATTGCGCCATTTTGACCAGCGGTAAGAAAAGTAACAAGTATCACGTGACAAAACAGTGCACATTGCGTTTCAGTTATGTGAAACAGAATAATTTCTATGATAATTTAAACGTGACATTGATAAAGTTTATTGTTTTTGAATCGAAAACACAAAGAAAAGAGATTTATTAAAATGCAAAAGAGTATAACAATAGAATTTGACCAATTAGAGAAAACATCCTTGCCGCTAAGCACCGCCCATTTTGAGTAACGCCAGTTTCAGCCACAGTCTTTTTTTACAGTCTATGGTTTCAGCAAAGGCTTCTCTGCTTATTGTGTATCTGTTAGAATGTCGGAACAGTTCATGCCGCAAAATGCTCGCTGCTGACTTTGTTAATTAGCGCTACGGGTAATATTGTGATTTACTACTGTTTATAAAAACGAGCTTTACTCAAATACTTGAAAACCTTAATCTCGAGTCAATCGGTTCTAGTTGCTTAGTTGTCTTAATAACTAGAGGTTATACGGGACAGAAACAGGGATTTTCTAGTGTTATTCTTGTATACAACACATTAAACTCCATAGGAAGAGGGCTGTTTCGTTGTCTTATGTAAAATCATATAATAACCGCTAAACAATGGCTGGAACAGTAAGTCTAGAGCTAGACCCCATCTTTCTGAAGGGACTGGGGTACCTTCACTCCAAGAGCAAAGACTCAGCAGAGAAACTCAAGGCCCTGCTGGATGAGTCTTTAGCCAGGGGCAGTGACTCCATCTATAGGACATCACTGAAGGTGATCAAATTTAAAAAAAGGTATTTTATGATTGGGATTTAATTGTTAAGATGTATCATTGTGTAACTAATTTTCCATGCATTAGGAAGCTGAAGTGAGCAAGGTGTCATTACCAAAAATGATCAAACAAGACTCCAAATCCTCCTCTAGTTCTTCATCATCATCATCCATCACCAGCAGCAGCAGTAAATCGAGCAGCTCAGACAAGACCAAGAAAGAGAGCGAGAAGAGATCTTTGGAAAAGGTTTTTATAATGTTATTTTGCACTATTATTTATTATTGTAAATATGACATAACTAGAAAAGCTCAATAGAAAGCACTAATAAAAGATCCAATGACATGTAGATTAGGGTTGATCCTGGGGAAGGAGTGGAGCCACCGAAAAAACCTCGTGTGGAAAAGCAGGACAGTCATTCCTCGCCGATTGCTTTTCAAACCAAGGACATTCCCATCCCAGATTTCACAGACATTGATGAAACCAATGCTGATGACTTTGCCATGGAAATGGGTCTTGCTTGTGTGGTTTGCCGGTGAGTGAGGGAGCATAACGTTGGCTGAAAGGTCTGGTAACCAAAAGGTTGCTGATTTGGATTCCACAAGGATTTATCTTGTCGTTATGAATCAATTTTAAACTCTTAAACAAGTCTGCTGTTTAAATGCTATTTTCTTACCATAAATAAATAAATTATAATGGACAAAATATAGAAATATATATTTTTTATTTTACTATTATTTTTTTTTACAAAATTGCTAAAACTTAAACTAAAATTCAAAAGAATACTGAAACTGTAAAAATAAAAGCTAATTCAAAATATAAGTGAATAATATGGTTTATAAATGTATTTGTCTTGCCATAAATGTCCCATTGAATCCTTCACTAATCTCAGGTCATGTATGTGTTAAATTGATCCAGCTTTTTCTCTTCTCAGACAAATGACTGTCACTTCTGGCAATCAACTAGTGGAGTGTCAAGAATGTCATAATCTGTATCATCAAGAGTGTCACAAACCTCAGGTTACTGACAAGGATGTCAATGACCCACGGTTAGTGTGGTACTGTGCTCGATGCACCAGGCAAATGAAACGAATGGTAAGAATTTTATGACAAGAAGTTAGATGCATATCACTTAAATGCTTGAGATAGTAGTAGCAACACTCAGTGTGATATTTATTAATGTCTCAGGCCCAAAAGAAACCTCAACAGAAACCAGCTCCTGCTTTGGCAACAGCAGCACCTATGTTGAAAGATCCACTAGTGAAGAAAGCTGAACTAAAACCAAAACCGGAAACAACAGGTTCATTCCAGGCCTTTAAGAGAACGGAGGTGAAGGTGAGTGTATTCACACTGGTACATTGTTGTTGAAATTACAACAAATTTAAAGGGCCCTATCATACACCCGGAGCTATGCGACACCAGACATACGCAAGTAGTTTTGCTAGTTTTAGCCTGACACAGTTGTCATTCACATGTCCAGCACCACTTTGTTTAAATAGCAAATGCACTTGCACCAATTTGTTCACCCATTAGCGTGCTAGTCTGAAAACGAGGTTTGTTCAGGTGCATTGTTGGTGCGTTGCTATTTTGAGGCAACTGAAATCAATTACACCATTGAACAACTAAAACCTGTCCTACAGTCAATGGCCCAGTTTTGATTTATTATTTTATTTATTTTATTGGCGTGTTACTAACATGCGCCTATAGGTGGGTGTACAATGCATATATAGACTCTACCTCAGTCCTGCCCTGGAGGACCCCCTGCCCTGCACATTTTGTATGTCTCCCTCATCTAACACACCTGTTCCACTCATCAGCTTGTTAGTAGAGACTGCAAGAACTAAATTGGGTGTGTGATTAGGGAGACATACGAAATGTGCTGGGCAGGGGGTCCTCCAGGACAGGTTTGGGAAGCACTGCTCTACCTATTACACACAAAGGAATCTGCAGCAGCACAGAAACATGCCAAATAAAATAGAAGGATTACAATGTAAAAGATTATTATTGTGTACGTTTTAACCTCAAACATGAGCAGAGAAGAGACACGCATGCGCAGATGCTGATGTGACATCAGACGCAGTGTACTGTGTTTGCAGAAATAAAAATGGATGCTACTTGTGTTAGCGTGCGTATTATAATGTATTATGTGTTATAATCCAGTTCTGGCTCTAAACACGCTGTCGGATGGCAAAAGCAAACAACAGATTTATACAACCACAGTGCACTGTAATACTGAAGAAAAAACATGATCCTGACCTTTATCTCCATACTAAAATCTCAGAAGGCCAGTCAGGTTTTTTATTTTTTATTTTTTGGTGAACAGGCTGGCAACCTGCTGACAATTTAGCTGTGCCAACAAATAAATTAATTCCACGTAAAATATATTAATATAGAAAAGAAATAATATTTCACAATATTACTCCTTTTGTGTTCAGGCATCTGTGGCATCAGGAAACTCTTCCAGCAGTAGCTCGTCTTTGCCCCCAGGCCTTACAGGATGGGCTGCTTTTACCAAGACCTCAAATGTAGGACCTTCCAGTACCAAGTTGAGCACCAGTCAACCAGGCAGCAGTAAATCAGCCCCACCTCCCTCTGGCTCCAAACCTGTTGGACTCTCTGCGCTGGCCAATGTTAAGCCCAGTCTGGCTACTAAACCTTCAGGAAGCAGCAGTGGTGGAAGTGGTAATGGAAACAATGGCTCTAGCACGGTACCCATGAAACCACCCCCTCCACTCACACTCGGCAAGCAGGTGTTGAGCCGCTCAACGAGTGGAGATAGCTTGGGGAAAATGACTGTGACTGGATCACAGTCACCTGGGGCAGCACCCTCTAGCAGCCTGGGAGGCAACGGTGGGTCAGGAGGCAATGGAGGGGGCAACGGGGGCAATAGCAGTGGCAATAGCAGCAGCAACAACAACAATAGCAATGGAGCAAAAGCCTCAGCTGATGGCAAGACGCCCACTTCCCAGGAGTCTCAGCTCAATGCTATGAAACGGCTGCAGATGGTGAAGAAGAAAGCAGCACAGAAGAAACTGAAGAAATGAGGAAGAAAAAGTCAGACTATTTTGTTAAAGAGCAAGTCATATCCTGTTTTTCAAATCAAATATACTTGAATTTGAATGTTACTGGTCTTTTCTTTAGAAATGGTTTGGTTTGAAGATGTGCCTCCTTTCTAAACCAGCCACAATACTGAAAAACAAGCTGCTCATTTTAATGATGTGTTTAATAAATAACACCTTTTTTTTTTTTTAGAAAAATGGATTGTTGTTATTTTAAAACTCCTTTTTTTATGCTAATGCTTTGAAAAGTGTAGGAGATGAATGAACAACAGCCCACAAACAAATAGACATGGTGATTTGCATGATCATAAATATTTTATTTATCACATAATCTTTTATATATTAATATTACTATATACAATTACTTAAAATACATTTTTTTGATTAACAAGCTCTCTATAACAATTTCTATATAATTCAAGCAAACACTGTTGGTAGCGTCACATGTGCAAAAATATTTGTGCAGAGGTGGCCTTCATTAAGCAATTAATTTAAAAGCTATATTCATATTTTACTTCTTTTAAATAAAAAAACTATTAACAGATTAAAACAAAAATCATTTTAAGCATATGACATCTTTCCAAGGTAATTTGCTGGGACGTATCCTTTTTGTCCATTCGATTCAGCGAGCCACCAGTCTTTGTTACCAACGAGGTCTGAAAACTTAAGGATACGAACATGCTGGTACTCCTGAAGCGTGAGCTCTTGTTCACAGCGTGCCTGGAATGCATAAACTGCGTAGAACTGCGAAAAAGAAAGTAAAATTATCTTTAATAATTTAGCTTGACAACAGTACAGTCTAAAAGCAAAATATTAGATATTAGTTTGAAACTGCAAAATGCACTATTGCCACTGAATAGTATCTTTTTTTTCTCATTTGACATGTCTGTCTTTGTTCTCCCAAGATCCTTTCCAGGACATATTACCAGTAGATGGTGCTGTCTATCCGTTTTTTAATACAACAGAAATAGGACATCTGACTCTTCGTTTTACTCCATTTGTGTGTGTTTGTGGCATTCCATACAGGAGGTGACAAGCAAGTGGCTTTTTGTATCTTATGAGTCATTCATTCATTTGCTTAACTGATTAGTTCAAAAACATGGATTTATTTAGGAATGAAACTCTTAGACATGCAAAGGTCGATCCTTTTTGACTTTACTGGGAACCATTTTCAAAAGTAGCTGCGTTATTATGCCTAATACGTATGTTTCCGAATATTATTTTCATTTTTACTGAGCTGTTATATACAAGCAATGTCACGCTCACAACTGTGCTGTTGTTCTGAACTCGGCCTTTGGCCATAATCACCTGCCCAATCACTTCCATGCAAAATAATTTTTACCAAACACAGAAACCAAAATCCTATTTCCTGTTGTAGTGTGAGTGAATGAAAATGTGTCATCAAAGAAGCACTAATTAAACATCACTCTTCCGGTCAATGATTCTGGCCATCCAAAACTCTGGTTGTTAAATTTTTTTAAACAACAACACTTGCTTGCATGAAGGTGATTCCATTTTTAAACCTAGCATACTACAAATACACACTCTTCATGTGTCTTACATGTTGGTCCTCAGAGGAGTCCGGCTCGTCCTGTGGTACAGACTGAGGGGACGTACTGTCAGAAGTGCTGTACGGACTGAAGCTCCGCATACTACTGCTCCTGCTGTTCGACACGAACAGACTCAGATTGTCAAAGTCATCTGGCCTCTCAGTCACCTCCCGCTGGGGGTTGTAGGCTTTCAGGAATGAGGAGTACACGTAGCCCTGTGTACCTAAACACACACACACAAAGATGTCATTATCAGCACCAGGAGCCTGGTGAAAAATTGCTTAAGAGACCATAAGAGTGAATGTGATCTCAGACAGATCAGTTTCAGGCCTCAAACAAATTGAATGAGTTATCTAAAGGATCACAGATGAATTTTTCACATTCCTCTTAAATAATACAATTATAATATCGCTTTCATGACCACACTACAAAGAACACTCTTTTCTTCCATATTGCGATCTTTAAATATTTCACGTAAAGTATCATTTCAAGGGCTTTAGTGGCTAAATTTCTTTCTACTACTAGTCGCTGTTTTTTTTATCCCCCACTGACCTCAACAACCTACAGTAGTTGATACAGAAAATAAGTCACCTGACATAACCAGAATGCTGGTCCTGTTGTGAAGCAACAGTCTCTGTGGAGTTAATGAGAGGCTAGTTTATAGGCGTGATGAAAGAATATCCTGAGGGGACTTCATTACTTTCTGCCATGAGGTTATGGAGTGCTACCACAGATAGGATTCATCCAAAATTTCCACCAGGCTTATGAATGCTTTAGTTAATGTTGTCTTGTAAGGTTTAATTCATTAACATTTGTAACAAACTGAATGTTAAATGTATGTAGAAATCAATATTATTAAGCAAGACAAATGAATACAGTAAAACTGTAAGATTCACCAAGAAATTTTAGTTCACAATTTTACTGCTATATTTTACTGCAATTTTTTTTATCAAGTGCAGACTTGGTGAGTATAAAGAAATCGTGGTCTCACTGACCCCTTTTGAAATGTGTGTCCTGTTATTTTTTGAGTGATTACAGCCTGCAGGACACTTTACAACAAGGTTTCATATTTTAACATTAGTTAATTACTATTTCAATATTTCATAATACTTTCCTCTTTTGTTGCTTCTAAAAAAATGTAAGGGCATTTGAACAGACATAAACATACTTACTCCCAGTATGTACCAGCCAGCGGCTGCTGCTTCCCATAGGGTCTTTGTCTTCCAGCAGGGCCACCAGCTCCCCCTCCAGCAGGCTGACGTCATTTTCCTGACAGGCATTGCAGTTACGCTTGAGCTGATAGAGCCGATCCACTGCAAACTCTTCCAGGAGCCAGGCTCTGTGCTCCTCCGTCTGTCTGGGGATCTCTGGGACCTGAAGAGAATTTTCTAGTCAGCTGGGACCTTATTGGGACCTTATGGATTTACCCTTTTTTTTCATTAGTAATCCTACCGTTTTCTTGTCCCGTTTTTCAAAGCTCACTTTGCGCTCCATCAGCTTTTGGGAATTATCTTTGAAGAATCCAAGGTTGCTCAGCTCCTCCATGATTGAATTTTGGACTTCACTAAAGTTCGACAAGGGAACCTAGATGACCAATTGTTAAAATGTCAAATTAAACAACCATGACAGAATTTAAGTTTAAATATGATTTAAAATTTTTAAAATTAAATTTAAATTTAAAATTAGTTACATAACATAATCTTAATTACAATATTTAAACTTTTAGAATAATGGTATTCAAAATTAAAGCAACTGTATTTGTGTGTATTATTGCAGCAGGTAAGTGAGTGGAATCCACTATTGTACAGTGAATTACAGTGGACATCTGTAGACATGCATTTGTTGCTGCAGTAAAGCAATCAACCCTTTTTCAAACCCTCTCACCAAATGTACATATTTTCAGAACAGATGTTTGGGAGGGAATATGTGCAAGGAACAACAGCCGTTCACCATATTAGAAGTAAGTGTACCATCAGAGTGATCTTAAAAATGATATCAGGGTAAAATGTGCATACAGCTATTTTAAACATAGTAATATTTCAAGTTTATATAAACTTGATGTGTGGGCCTTCAAATATTGGCTTGTACAAAGGGTTCAAAAGCTTGAGAACCCCTGCTGTGGATGAAACAACCACTGTAATATTTAAAAACCATATTACACTTTGAATTTTGGTATTTATGTGCATTATTGCTTTTTTACAGAAAGTAACTTTAACTAAGTTTTAACTTGTAGCCGAAGTGATTTTTTCCTTTTCATATTCTGTGGGAAGCTAGCCTAATATGTTTAGGATATAATAGGCTAATGGTTTTGAATAACACACAGGGTCATAGGTTTTAATCCAAGTGTGGACCACAGCAGTAACCTGATAGGTTCCAAAAAAACCCCCCCAAAACTCCATTTTGCCCCTGAGCAAGATACTTTAAACTGAGTTTTCTGGAATGATAAAGAACTCACTTTCTCTATATTTCATTGTGATGTTGTTGTTATTGTTGTTTCAAAACTCCATCAGTATTTTAGCATCATTTTGTACCTTCTTTAACTTACCGGCATCTGGTGAATAGGCGGCTGAGCTGCTTCCATCAGCTTTCTAATTAATTTTACTACACAAATCAAGCAGTTGGTGAGGATTGTCCTGACAGCTTGGTTGAAGCATTGCAGCTCCTCAAGCAACTGTGCATTGAGGGCCAGGTAATCTTTTTTGGCCTGGCCCTGCTCCTCTTTGGAGGATCGGGAATCTAACTGGCTGCAGTAGTCCAACAGTTTATCGTAGCGCTTCTGTATCAGCTTCTGTGGTGATGCAAACATTCCCAGCAGGCTTGAGAGTGGAGCAAGAACAAGATGCTCCATATGATCTTTCTGAGAAACGCAAATCATACAAATTTTAAACAGAATGAAGGGTGTGAATGCTGACTTTCATTGATGCAGACATTCATTTATCAAAATAGAGGTTTTTATACATTACATTACATTTACACTGCAGTTTTTTGGGGGGGGGGGTTTAAAGAAAGAAATAAGAACTGAGGAGGACTTTAAATTTTACTTGATAAATTTTGCAAGTGCATGTTTGTGTTAGGGGAAAACACTTACAAACTGTTTATATGGATCACTGCCATTCTTCTTTTGCTGAAAGCCATTTGTGTCTATTTTATCTGGATCCTTCATTATAGCTTCTAGGTCTTGTGCATTTTGAACAGCAATGGATATCATGTCCTACAATATAAAGAGAAATATTATTATATACTTCAGTTATAAAGCTCAAAATTACACCGGGGACACATTATTTAAAGTTTGCTCTGAAATGCTTTCGATTAATAGAAATGCAATCAAATTCACAGTATTGTGCAATGGGGCTCTTTTCCCCAAAACACTATACAAACCCTCAACAGCTAAAATAATCTCAGTAATTTCATGTTTGTCATTATGCACTGGAAATTTTGCAAAAACTGATCCATGCAGTCTAATTAAATAAAATTATCTCATAGATCAAAAATCCGTAATATCATTACATATATTTTGAAATCAGCAGGCTTTTAGAAACTGCTGATTAAATGCAGTATTTGAGGACCCACTGTGGCCAAAATACACCACCCAAAACACTGTTAGGCCTGCACAGGAGGAAGATGAAGAATACCTGTCATGCAACAGATTTTTTCTATAAGTGGGAAAAATATACTTATGAAGGATGTAATTACTCTCAGAGCTAAGAAAAAATTAGATTAATTTATAAAATGTATCTGTACAAATACTGAGGTTCAAAGAGGTGCCTCTTTCTTTTCTAAAAGCAAAATGTGTGTTCTTATTAGAAAGTACTTTTAAGGCAAAACACCACAGATGAACAGGATAAAAATGTAACTAGATATCATCACACTTCCCCAGTTGTTTGATATGTTTTCTGAAATGTTGTGATTAAATATGCAAATGAGGAATTGTCTAATTAAATAAATCCAGAACAGAACATTGGATAAAACCATGTTTAAAATTCTGGTTTCATTTTGTCGAAATATTAAAGTATAAAGTTTCTGCTATTTTTTTTTAAACACTTAAAAGTATATTTTATATAAGTATAAATTTGTCTAGACTTAATTGTAGTTATTTTTGCATGCTTAAATTATTTCACATGTTTAATAATGCATCTTCATACCTGAGTATAGAGCAAGTAGCAGGTGATGTTTTTCACTAGCTGCCTCACGGCTTTCTCAAGGCTACGGAAAAGTTTTTCCTCTTTGTCAAACACCTCATCTCTTACCTGTGAAGACAGAAGCCATAACAATACACTCAAACTGCCTTTACAGTGGTAAAACATGGTCATTTTAACCTTGTGTACCTGCGGCTCGACACCAGTGAGAATCTTGAAATAGCTTGTCAGCCGGTCTGATTTCTTTCTGATAGAATGAATGTTGAACTTGTTGAGTTTACCAATCAGTGAGGTTTCATCGTCACTCCTCTTATACTTCAGCACTGAAACAACACAAGTGTCCATTATTTGCATACGTGAAAACTCTCAAATCAAATAGAAAGAAAGAAAGAAAGAAAGAAAGAATTTGTTAATCTAAATTAGACAAAAGTGTACTTGATATAGCTCCTGTGTATGTCTCACCTATGTCTTTCCTCCTCTTGAACTCATTAATGTTGATGTTAATAATCTTTACAGTGGTCAGAGCTTCCTGTAAGGGCCTGTTGTCAGGGTGGTCTGTGGGTGTGGAATTCCACAGCTCAGCCAATAGCAGTGGGTATTTCATGATACGCTGCACTGGTTTAATGAGTAGAGAGCCCATATCAAGCAAATTGGGCTTCCCCCTAAAAAATGACATTGAATGAAGAAAACATGGTGCAACTACAAAATCACAGGGTTTTTGATTAGTTATAAAATGGCAAGCTTGAATACACTCTAGCTTGTGCTAAAAACTAACATAGGTCTATAAACTAAAATGTTTAAATTAGAAAATGCATACTTACTCTTGGTCATATATTTTCCTGTGAGAGAAGAGATGACAAATCATCAATGCCAACTTCAGAGCCAAAGGCCTAAACATTACACGTATATCTAAGAGATAAATGTAGTTAATGTCGTTACTTGAGTGTGGATATGCATCTTCTAAAATGCTGCTGGATGTCGTCCTGTGCTTCATAAGACTTGAGTGAAGCATTAGCCTCATCATGATGATAGCAGTAAATTTTGTATACATCCTCCATGACGGCTTTGGCTTGGATAAACACTTCTCCTAAAAAAGATTAGACTGCATTTTAGCCATAACTCTATAAAATTTAATGAGGTCACTTTTTAAAAATAAAATTATAAATACTTTTTTAAATATTTTAATATGAAAATCTTCATATATTTGTAGAATTTGAAATTCTTTTTTAATTGAAATGAAAATTATACTCAAATGATAAAAAATTAAACAATTAAATTAAGTTTAATGAAATTATAAATAATTATGATAATTATTTAAATGAATCTTTTGTATTTTAAAACTAGATATTACAATTATTTTATAGAATTTATTAATTTTATTAATATTTAGCTTAATAATAAACATGAATAAGATAATCGTAATTTAGAATGTTGGCTGTTGCACAAATGTTGAATATCATCAGTCATTTTCACTATAAAATATTTTAGTTTGTTAATGCAATGCTTGTTAGTCAAATAATTCTGTTTGAATTTTATTTCAAAATTACCTATGAGTTGAGTTTCAGGGTCAGGGTCAGCTATGGCATCTCTCAGTCTTTGGAGAAGTTCAGCAGACACAACACACACAGACTCAATGTTGGTGAACAGTCGATCTATATCCACCACCTATAAAAAACCCCCCAAAACATCAGATCCCATTTAAGTCAGATAAGTTATTTTTTTATTTAAGTGGCAACACTACAGATTGATAGATTTTTTTAGAAAGAGAGGCAGAAATATGGTTGTGGGACTGTAAACATGCCTGGGCTGCTCTTAAAGGAAGCAGAACCTCGCTTATACAGAGCTCCAAGTCCTTCTGATAGTCTCCCTCTGTCCTAACCAGCTCCTCAATGACCTTTGACCTTTTTATCATTCTCCTGTGGCGGATCTCTTCTGGATCCATGGCTGGGGACATGGGTGAGGAGAGATCATGGGGGGACATTTTCTCTAATGTGAGAAAGGGAAAAAAGGAGATAAATTATGCAGTTTAGATTCTGCATAACTGTATTAATTAATGATATGTTACTTGAACTAGCAAATTCTGTTTTGAACCTTAAAATTTACTGATAACCACTATAATAATACAAGTTTTAAAACAGAAAGCCACATGATGAATCAAAATACCATCATGATAACACAAAAATAGTGCAATAAGCATGAACTAACAGAAAATGCAACAAAACACAACACAAAACCCTAAATCTGAGATTGTACTTTACTGTATATAATGCATAGTTTTTATTTCCAAAAACCATTAATTTAATTCGTTTTTCACAGTAAAATGATTAAAATTATATAACACAATGTTAAACCATTTACAGTTTTACATCACTTTTTTTTTTTTTGAAAAATTACAAACAATTTTGAATTGTTGTGAAATGCAAACAATCCATGATTTAAAATATTTCCCCGGGGGTGGAAAATGCAAAATGCACTTTGCACCAGAAAAGCTGACCTAGAGTGGTACTGACAACTTTTACAGGTGCACAAATTATCAATTACACTACAGTATTTTCATTAGTAGAGCAGAATATGTTAAAATTGCATTTAAATCAAATTTTAAAAAAATCTAAAAATAAATCAATATTATATCTTGCTGCTGGCAATAAGAAAGTTGAACAAAGCATGTATGTACTGTGGGAAGTGAGATGATTCTTTGTTTCCAGATCACCTCAATATGACACTTCCTCTTACAGAGAGAAACACAGAGAGAAACACAGAGAGGCTACTGGCAAAGGTGGAGCCAGGTGTCATATTACTTTTTGTGATGCAATTGCTGTCTAGGCCTTATAACTTTTAGTACTTGCACATCCCAAAGATACAGTAGATTTAGTGTTTATTCAGACTAATCATTTTTCAACACCTCAGATGTAAATAAGGATATGATTGCAAAAATGTGAAGATTTCTTCCTTGCATTAATGACACTTCTAAAAAGATCCAATATTACATTTTACAGTTAATAGTTTAAAATTCAGTAACTTTAATTGACCAGGAAACAAAACCATGACTTATTCTATGTGAAAAAATTTGCAGTGCACAATCATAATTTGAGGAGCAAGTCTTAGACAAAGAGTTTGGTTATGACAATAGAGGAGTTGTATTTCACTCATCCCATTCACACAGAATCATATAACAAATCTCTGCCCTACAAATGACCATAACCTGTTCATTACTCAGAAAAGAGTGACACGTGAAACCAATCTCAAGTGAATACACTGAATTTTCTCATCGCAAATGCTTCATCAGTAATAAATTATTCTCTGCGTTTAACTACCTGAGCCATTTAGACTGGCAGAAAGGAAAATACAAAGCCTTTCACAAGACTTTTCACTCAAGGAAGACTAATGGAAACTTGTGCCGCACAGAACAGATCACATTTCTGCAGGAAAACGTGACCTGACTGAACCCAAGCTTGGAGATTTGCTGCAAGCTCTGTCTGAGTGTTGATGTACCTCCATCGATAATGATTTGCCTATTTTTAATTATTTTCAATCATTTGACAGCCTCAAGCAAGACTCTCTCTGCTTGGTTCAACTCAATAACACAAAGTAAACATACAGGATGCAAACATATCTCACACACAAGTGGAACCTGCCCTGCAAGTGCCCATTAAGAGCTTGTGTCTCATGTGATCAAGTGTTTGCTTTAAACATTTACTTTTCTTTTGGGACAGACATGAAAATATCATATTTCATACTAACTTGCTAACAAAAAAAGAGAAAAAAAACTCTTTTTAATGAATGCATTGTTTCATTAGCGTATGAATGAGCTAGCACACTCAGGTTTTTAAACACTTCCTGTTCAGAGATAAACATTTCCTCAATGATGTCATCATATTTGACTTGAAATGTGCCATATGACACACAGCTGGCTGTCAAAGACATACTAAGCAATTTAAATATAAATTATATTACAACACTGTGCTGAAATAAGTTACTAGAAGTAACTAAGAGTATTTCATTTAAATAACTAACATGTCTAGAATTTAAAAGGTATGAAAATTATTTTAAAGTCTGATTGCTAATGATTCAATAGAAAAAGGAACTAAAACTGCTAACATATTACTTGTTGTCAGCTTGTTGTTCAGATATTTAATAAGTAAAGTGGTTTGTTTGCTTTTCAAAGAGATGGTCTAGTTGTGAAGTCTTAGATATCTTCTTCACGTGATTTGAATGAATGACAACTCATTTTGTTTATATAAAGGCTATTGTCTGCTAACTAAGAAGCTTGTATGACAAGATTGTCCACATATCTGTCAGATGTCCTCAATGTCATGACTTGGCTGTCCTGAACTGCTTCATTCCCTCTTCACTGGTTAAACTAGTTTTTTGAAGTGATGTCATTTTCAAGTTAAGATTATGATGACTCTGACATATCAGCGCGACCAGACTGTGACATGATGTTCACAAGAAAATACATGAATGAACAACTGTACATTATTTCTTTTTCATTGAGTTTAAGACTCTAATAAAGCAAAAACAGTGCAATGTGGAATAAACTAACTAAAGACTAGCAGATACCTAGAAACTTCCTGATAAAGCAAACAACATAAGCACTGTGGCTGAGCTTGTTTACGACTGTTCCACAGCCATGTTCTACACTGTGGCCGAGGTTCAGTTTGCATATGTGACATCAGTCCAGTGGGAATAGATCTTTCTCTGTAACGTAACAACGCAACAGGTGCTAAGTATCAGCACACATACATGCCCTCTTTTTACTTCACTGCATACAAAGATCTAATGGAATTTGAGATGGGAGGATTTACAAGAGTATAATTGGTATAAAACCAACTCTGTGCTAACCTGCTGCTCTGCAAGATGACAGAAAAATAGGTGACTATGTAAAACCTTGTTGCAGTTAGCATAACAACTGTGTTTATAAAGTTAGCAAGGCTTTACTACAAAAATATTTTACGTTTAACCAATTTAAGGCAGCACTCCTTTATGCAAATTAGCTAAAAAAGGCACATTAAATTAAGTTTGTGAAAATAAAATTACCTTTAAGTTTAGCACTATACTCAGTCTTGTCAGAATGGCTCCTTCTCACCAAGGTTGCGATGCTGATGTCACCTTTGGAAGCGTCATCATCCACAATAGTATCTGTCTTCCTCCTTTCCAGGTATCTTATAAAAAGTCTGTTTCTCCTTTTAATGCCTTTATCCTTCTCTTTTTTCTCCCCCTTTTCATTCTCTCTGTCATTCCCACTGGCTTGGTTGGGATCCATGTTGACCCCTTTCTGCTCCCTCTTGTTTGGCTGTCTGGTGTAAAGGTGAAAGGGAGAGACAGACAAGGGGAGAGTCTGGGAAGAGGAACAGGTGCAGTGTTGCTGCTATTGCTGTGTACACTAACTCCATGCAGGTAAACCCTCCTCCTCTGTTTCCGCTATACCTGCCTCAGGAGAGCTGTAGCCACACCTCCTTCACTTCTCTCTTTACAAGAAACACGCAGATGAAGCTTGACATAAAGGAGTTTGGTCTCTTTTAGGGTGAAGATAGATGATGATATGAAATGGGATTCACACAGCATAATTGCAGAGTGACTTAAATTTGCAAGATAGCATTTGCATACCTGTTGGACATGTGGAGTCAGACCAGCAGTTAGCCAAGACACAAGAAATATAAGTCTGTCTATATATCTATAACCACAAAGAAACCCATATCTGAAACATAAACTTTAATTTTGCTTGATAAGCATACCTTCAAATTTTGATTGTCATAAGTGTGTGAGAAACTAAACAATCCCTTTAGATGGTTGAAAATATGTGTGCAGATAGAGTTAATATTAAACAAGAGGGAGGGTCTGATGACTTAACTTTGAAGGGAATGACAAAGGTCGACATATCAAACACGCCTGGAAAGTTTCCGATTTGTGTCAACATTTACAAAGTATTATGACAATGCTGGTGTATATATCAACATTAAGACCAAATGTGTAAACGCCACCTAATATGTCATATGACTGCGACCTTTCAAATACGTTTTTCGCTATATTCATATTCATTTCAACTCTGCCTAACATGCATGACTACATTTGGGGTGTCAGCTGTCTGTCTGTGTAAAAATGTAGTCAAAAATGTCCCATACGCAGAGATGTGAATGGACAACTTACTGTGCCTTTCATACAGGTGAAGTCTGGTAAATCTGGAATTATGAGCTGCATAACAATGTGTGTCTGATGTAGATGAAGAATGAGTGAATGGATGCATTTATCCGCCCATGATAGAGAGAAACAGCTTCAGAATGGGTTAATTCTGGTAGACTGTTTTTCAGTTTTTTTTATTTTCTTCTTTTCAAATGAACTGGAATGTATATACTAGTAGATTTATTTAGAATACTGAGGAAAATACCAAACGAAAAAAGAGAAAACGTTTAACTTTTAACTAAGTAAACTGTGGGCAGTTTTTTGTTAACATATAGGGAGATAACAATATTAGCAACTGAGGCAGACTGAACCTGACTCACCAATTGTTTAAAATAAGAATGTGGTCAAACCTTGATTGAAAGAGATAAGAAGGTGGGGAAAAATTCATTATCATGTGATACTTAGTCCATAACCTGCAGCCAAGGCTCTGTTTAGAAAAGCAAACAAAAGGCAAAGAAATTAACTTTCGTATAAACATTGGGTAGGTGCAAAAATTTTACATTTAGGGATACAACAGCTTCACTAAGTCATTTTTTTTAAAGGTACAACTACCTTATCCCCTAAGGCTTCACTGATGTACCCAACTAATGAAATGATTTTGCACGGAACTATATTCAAGACATTTTGGGTGATTGCAGATCAAAACTAAAAACTAAAAAAAACAAACAAAAACAAAAAACAAAAAACTGAATTTGCTGTGGCATAAATGACTCACTCAGACATTTGAACGTGGTCTGTTTAAGTAATTCTTTCCACAGAGCATTTTTTTTATTTTTTATTTTTTCATTTAGTTAAATACTTGTATTATAAAAACATAAAAGGTTTTTGTTTGTAGTATTGGTATGTAAATACTATGAATTATTGCTTTTTTTGTTAGCAGGCAATTAAATTAAAATTTACAGGAAAATTACAAAATATCTTCACTGAACATGATCTTTACTTAATAACTTAACCCTTTAACCTTCACCCCTAAAAGGAGCTAATGAAAAAATAATTTAACTTAACCTTCAGGGTTCACAAAGATAAAAAATTATATTTAAGCATCTGTATAATAGGCTTACTATATTTAGCCGCATATGCTATACCACGTCTTTTACAGACATATCAACTGTATGGTCACGCATGATTTTGGATAATTATGGTAAATAATAATTACGGTAAATAAAAATTTGCTGTGACCGACTAAAGTTTGTAAACTGCTGCTGGCACATGAAAACTGGAAATACCCAAACACCTTATGACAACAGCAGACATAGAGATGGGGCAATACAGCTGTGAAAAAAAAAATCTCTTCATCTCTTCCTTTTGATAGATTTATTCTTTATCAAAGTAAGCTCAACCATATGGTTGAGATATCAGTGAGTTTATTTATTTTATCAATAAATAAACAAGGAACTCTTTTTGGTTTTTCCTGACCTGTGTGGTACCAGTACTCTTCTGTTACCGGTAATATGATTTGCTTGATAAACTTTCTTGTAACAATAAAGATTGGATACATTGTGCTTCTGGCCTCTTTCTGTTTCCATTTTTTTTTTTATCATATGGTACACTTTAATGATTTGTGTATCTTTCCGGTCAAAATGACTCCCTCACCATATTAATGTTTTTGATCGGTGTTAGCTGCAGAAAGGAGCATCAGATTATTGAGGCAGAGAGGATCACAGACTGAACTTTTATAAGTCTCCTGAAAAAAGGGAACTGTTGACATTGGCCCTGTATTTCATTAATATGAACTTTTTAGCTTCTTTATAAGTCCCAGTTTGACTAAAACAGATTACAGACGTCAAAGGACTTCTCAGAAGTTGTTGATATCACAGTTGAATTTAAAATGGAAAACTCTTTTACAGGCCATGTTAATACTTGGTAATGTTGTATGAACACACTACAATTTCAGTATTAAAGTGAACACACTGGAGTCTTCAGGATTCTCATTTAACTGAAATGTGCTGTGGGATGCATTCTTACCACTGGTTACATGGTATCACATCAACCTGGACCCGGTTTTATTGAGGCTTGAATTGACATAGGCTACTATATTTGCACAGTATTGATTGGCTTTGGTTGCGTTTAACCTTTGTACAATAACAAGTCTCTATCATCTCATTGCCAACCTTGTGTGAATTATGGGAGATTAAAATACATTTTATGTCAATGTGCAGAGTTTTATAGTTTACCTCTGTGTAACTGGTGAGATCAGTACTGGTTTGTACAATGTAAATATTTCCAGATGGCACTTTTGTTTTCTTCTGCATTCGAGGATGCATGCTACCTGCAACAGTTGTGGTTAATACGATAGCTGATATTTTGGTATCTAAAATTTATGGATTTAATTATTCTCTAAACATCTCTAAAATATGACTTGAACAATTTGAAATGGTTAAGTTATGAATAATTGATATTTTAGAGGAAAAAATCATCAGTGAAAAAAAAAAGTTCAACTTTTGTCTTCTTCTCAAACAAGCTACTGGATCTCAGAATACTTGAAATAAAGTGCGTGATTGGTTTGTGGCCTGTGGTCAGCTTTACTTTTAAATGTATGAAAAAAGTAAACATTTGATTAATTTGCATCTTCTAAGGATGTATAAGGTTATGTATGTAACTACAAAACAAAAAGGTGAATCTGTGACAATGCAGTTACATGCTGAGTTTTTACCTTAAATATATTTTTTAGCAGCTATAGAAAGACGAAGAGCACCCCCTACCGAGCACTCATCAGCTGCCTTACATTAGCCTAATATTTTGTAATTGTATAGATTTTTATTAAAAATAATCTACCAAACTACCTAAACTACCAAAAATAATAACAACAATAAGTGAAAGGTATAAAACATATGAACAGTTAACCTAAATGTCATATAATGTCCCTATCGCAGATAATATCCCCTGTTCTCCATGCATATTTGCTTGGATACTTTGGACCTTTTGTGTGAATTACGGTCGTCTGGCTATAGGTGGCAGTATGGAATCTCTAAAAGAGATTTTGTGACGCATAATGTGTGAGACATTCAAACGAAAGTAGGAATATTCGTCGATGTAAATAATGCGTTCAGTTATTCATACTGCCACGAGGTTTTCTGCTGCCTTCTTCTCTTCACAGTCCTCTCGGGAAAGCACGTCTTTATTTCCAGCTGCTTCCATTTATTTGAGGAAAATGTCCCATTACCTTACAGAGCTGAGAGGACGACCAAACTCTACTGACTACAGGGTTTACTTGAGTAAGTTTGCCCTTCTCATATTATAGTGGCATTCATAAAAATCACTGAACATTATAAACGGCTCACACCTCTCAAATAAAATGATAATTGGTGACAGAATATGTTACCTTGCTGCAGATTTATGCGCTCTAACGGCGGGAGATTTCTGAACGTCATAAGCAAGAGACTGAACATGCATGCATGCATTTACAGTTACACTCACTCAACTGAAAACCTAACGATTAAACTATATAATTTGCCCACTTATCGTTGTATTTTGTGCACTCTATGCTTACTACACATGGTCTAGCAACACACAATGACATGTGTCATTTAAACATACAGAATAGAAAATACTTCATTGATACCTTGAAATGAGATGAATTGAATTTGGATGAATGATTGTAATATTTGCTTTGCAGAAACTTCAGATGGAAAGTACATATCCCCTTTCCATGACATTCCTCTGTATGTTGCTGATGATGAGGTTGGTATAATGTACTTCAAATCAGTGAAAATATATTGTGTCTGATAGTAATAAGTAAACAAGTAATTAATTGAAGAACCTAATTGACATCAAGATAACAAGCACATTTCTCACTTATCAGGAATGTGGTGTTCCACCAAAGAAGTTTAAAACAAATGAGGTAACCATTAATTTTTCATATTTTGTGACCTTATTGTCACAAAATAGCTAATAAAAAATGTAATAATTTTGTGCTGTCTTTAACAGATATTGTTTAATATGGTTGTAGAAGTACCTCGTTGGTCAAATGCTAAGATGGAGGTGAGTTTATTTTTACAGATTGAGCAGTGTCTGACTGTGGTTAAGATGACCAGCAATTGATTGATCAGTTGGCCACTTTGGCCCAATACATGTCAAGGCACCTTTATTTATATAGTGCTTTTAACAATACAGATTGTGTCAAAGCACTTAACAGTATCAATTTGGAGAATAGCATGTCAGTAAAGATTAAACGCTCAATTTTCAGTTAAAGGCATTTCATTATTGAATTCAGAGACGTCATTGCCTAGCTCAGTTTAGTTTAAATAATATCTGTGCAATCAAATCGACAATAATCATTAGGAATTAAGTGTCCCCAACTGAGCAAGCCAGAGGAGACAGTGGCAAGGAACCAAAACTCCATCTGTGACACTTTAAATATTGTATGTTCTGATATTAGATTAGATTAGATTCAACTTTATTGCCGTTGTGCAGAGTACAAGTACATAGCCAATGAAATGCAGTTAGCATCTAACCAGAAAGTGCAAATACAGAATATATAAATAAATATATCTATTTGTTATAAATATGTGTATATACATCACACATACATATTGTGCTAAATGCAATGCAATAATATGTTATTTTAGTATATTGCTTTTATTTTTTGGCCACAGATAGCAACAAAGGAACCATTAAACCCGATCAAGCAAGATGTGAAAAAAGGCAAGCTACGATATGTTGCCAATATTTTTCCACACAAAGGTTACATTTGGAACTATGGTGCACTTCCCCAGGTGATGTCATGGTTTGATTATGGCTATGTTTTTCACAACTGTCTGCAATCTGATTTGAACAGTATTCTAACTGTGTGTGTAATTTTTTTTTTAATAATTGATCCTCTGTCACACTATATAAATACTAAAAAAAAAAATATGTATATATATTGTTTTATTTGTTTTTAAACCAATGTTTAAAGACATGGGAAGACCCTGGCCACACTGACAAGGAAACCATGTGCTGTGGAGATAATGACCCAATAGACGTGTGTGAGATTGGCTCCAAGGTGGGTGGAACCACTGGTTGATATAAATATAATATTTGACAAAAATATTTACACCATTTAGCAGTTTTGTATTTCACAAAACAAAACTGAAACCTTAAAAATCAATATTTTCATTGTCTTTTTAAAATGATTGTTAATGACCTTTCAGTAAATCCTTAATTGTTTTTTTATACCTCTTAGTTTGACGTTTTTTTCCCCCCTTCCAACACCGTGTGGGTGGCATTTTTGGCCCATTGTTCAGACAGTGCATTATTATTTTGCGTAACACATTATTCTTTCTTTCCTAACACAAATTGTTTATGGGTCTGTGTCTCAGGTGTGTGTAACAGGGCAGGTGATTCAGGTTAAAGTTCTTGGGATTCTGGCTTTGATAGATGAAGGAGAGACTGACTGGAAGCTAATAGCCATCAATATAGAGGATCCGGATGCATCAAGCCTTAACAGTGAGTAATTTTTTTAATTGTTCATGTTGTTATTGTATTATCAGCATTCATGACTGTATTCTCAATTTGTCTATCTTTAACAGGTATTGAGGATGTCAGAAAGATTAAACCTGGTCACCTTGAGGCTACTGTGGATTGGTTTAAAAAATATAAAGTGCCAGATGGGAAGCCTGAAAACCAGTTTGCATTCAATGGACAGTTCAGAGATAAGGTAGTGTATCATGGAAGATTGATTATGAGAGAGAAGTGTTAATCCATTGAATGATTAATAATCTAATGATATTTGTTGATATCATGTTAGGACTTTGCTATCGAAGTCATAAAATCAACACACAGCTACTGGAAAGCATTAGTAATGAGAAAAAAGATGAAAGGTGATGAGATTGTTTGGTGAGTGTAAGATTTTTTATTTGAAATTTGTTAAATGACAGCAGAGTTTCTCTTTGTATTACATTTTAGTTTTCTACATTTTAAATTGTTTGATATTTTCTAGTCATTTAGATTTTTTTGTGATTTTTTTTTTTTTTTTTTTTTCTTTTTAGTCAAAACACTTCCTTATGTGAGAGCCAATTCAAATGCAGTGATGCAGAGGCCTGCACTGTAGTTGAAGCTGTGAGTATTTGTCCTTTCGTACAGGCTAATTTTTGCCATTAGACAGAAGACAAATACTCTTTTGCTGTTGTAGGCTGCAGAATATGGGGAACCACTCCCAGTACCGTCTGAAGGTAAAATTGTATTAAATGTTTCTTAATACATTTACAAGTTACATGACTTTGTTAACTTTGTTTCTTTTTTGCAGTAGACAAATGGCAATTCTTCTCAAAGTGAAAGATCATTAAACTCTCTGCGGTGTGATCTCAGAAGAAGGTAGAAAAGTAGTATGGAGTTATTTTTGTGCCAAAATTAAACAAACAAATCCAGCGTTTTGCAAACAAACACAATCTGCTTTGCAAAGAAAAAATCGACT
>JAUMHE010000042.1:2949898-2965451 GCA_032359235.1 Enteromius mattozi | reverse complement strand
CATTCATAGTTTTGATGCCTTCAGTGAGAATCTACCAATGTAAATGGTCATGAAAATAAAGAAAACACATTGAATGCAAACATCCAAACTTTTGGCCTGTACTGTACGTGCATATATCTGTGTGGCAGAGCACGTTGAGACATCACATGCCGGATGTTATGAATGAGTTCAGGACAGTCAGAGATTGTGGTGTATAGGAGGTAAAAAATAATATAAATACTGTCCAGTTTTTTTGCAAAGGCCGATCATTTCATGTCTTAACACCTCAATGCTGAGCCACAGAGTTTAATTTGGTTTCATCTGTGTGTGTGTGTGTGTGTGTTTTTTTTTTTGACTCAAAGCTTTGGAATGTTTGGTTGCCATTGACTTCCTTTAAAATACTGACAGACTGCAATAGTTTGAGATAAAAAAAGTCACCTACATCTTGGATGCCCTGGGGGTAAGCAGATAAATAAAATTAAATTAAAAATATCATTTTTGGGTGAACTATCCCTTTAAAAACAATATAAAATTGGGTATTAGTACAATAAGAGTTTGTCTTGGCAAGATGACCAAGAAATCAAATTGTAGCAAGAATGTGAAGTTCCATGCCAGATGTAAAAAAAAGAAAAAAATACTCTAATATAAAAAAACAAAAGCTTAATTACTTTATTAATGCACTGAAAGATTAATTGTTTTAAATGTATTCTAATTAAAATTTGTAAAAATTGTTCACACCTTTGGACTTCATTATGTTAGTAATCTAAAATAATGAAATGCAAAAAAAAAAAATAAAAAAAAAAAATCATAAAATCAAAGTGTTATAAAGAAATAAAGCATAGCTTCCAAGGGTCAAATATTTTTGTAAGCACTGTTTGTAATTGTACCATTTGCAAATTATGAATAAAACAAAGTTATATGTTTGGTTTATTTAATCATTAATGGAGTCAAAATTATAAATATGACGTTGCACAATTTACAGTAAATTCTTGAAATAAATATAGTTTTTATTAAAAAACCCACATTTCAGCAATTAGGAATGATAACAAATCATAACAAACAGCTTTCAAATAAACTGCATTCAGTTCTTCAGTACATTACAATACATACAGTATTCAAAGCCATTCTTAATTCATTGTTTTAAGCATTACAAATATGAAAGGAAAAAGGGGAAGCTATACAAAAAGGCAGAAAATAGCACATTTAAACCTTTAGTGTCTAATGGCAAAATACCAACAGGTGTACATAGACAGCTAGCTTAATGTAAAAGTTGTGCACCCCAGTTCATTAGTTGAAGTCAGAAAGTCATTCAAGTAAAGTTGACTCCACTCAGAAACTCTCCGAAGCATCTTCAAGTATGGCTATTCTTGTCACTCACTAAATTTGAACCACCACTTACTTTTGCTTCATACACAACCTGCTTCTCAAGCTGGGTTCTGTACACAGAAATTTAACAACTAATTTAAACTACAAAATTGGAAGCTTCTTTCATAACTAGTCGGTACGTTAAAGTGATTTCTAAAAAAAAAAAAAAACATTGTAAACTTTGCTGTTGTATTCAAAAAAAAAAAGAAGAAAAAAAAGTGACCTGAATACAAACAAGACAAAGATTTTAGGGGCAAAATCTATGCATTATTTTATGTGTGGAGTGAAGTTACTTTTAACATGTTAACTTAAAATTTGTACATAACATGGACTTAGACTTATGCAATGCAAACATGTGGTATATACAATGTGGCATAATCTATTTCATTTACAAACATCTACCTATTTTGAATTTACATTTTTTTTTATTCTAAAAAAAAAAACAAACAAATGAAGTGCTTCAATTTATGTTAGAGTGGAATGAGTTCTATATAATTCATTACCAATTATTCATCACTTTTGTAATTTGATTCAGTGGACAGGGTTGTGTAAGAGGCATTACCATGTTTAGTGGTTGTAAATACATTTAGCCTTAAAGTATACATATGCAGCTAATGTGCACACAATCGTTTAACTGACTTGGTCTTACCTTTCAGTAAATAGCAAATTCATTGCTTTATATATGTTGTGACACTTTCCCTTTAATTAAATCAGTGCATGTTAAAATATGTTCAAATTACTTATTGAAAAGTTTATCAGCAATCTGCTTCAACAGTACACAAATTTAGATTCTTTTAGTTTTATAACAAAGTTAGATATGTTTATAGTATATACAAGAAATTTCGATCGATTTAAAATGCAAAGGCTCAAACCTGATTTAGAGAAGACAACATGAACACAAGTGATGTTTATGCACAGAAATGAGCTGATATCCCTGATTTTGCAATTCCATTGAAACTTGAAGTTCAAGTAATACTTTCTAATAGATCAAGTATGAAGAAAGTAAGAAATGAACTTAGCATCAATGATGGCCTTAAGGTCTGTGTTATATTTGCTACAAAGTGTTTGGAAATAAAAGAACAGAAACACCTTGGTATTATAATTCTATTGCCAAACTAGTTCTGAGGTATATGATAAGTAGGTTTTTCTACATCATTCATAAGCCTTCTCAACACCCTTAGAAATTCTCACATTATATGTATAGCAGGTCAAGTAGCACCATTTGAAATAAGATCAGTTCAAACCCAAAGTAATAGTACTCATCTTTACTAAACTATTATCTAAGCATACATTCGAAAATAATAATAATAATAATAATTTACTGTACAAATCTCAACTTTTTATACAGCTAAAGTTGCATTATGTAATAATTGCCACAGCAAGCCAAGCCAGCTGCCTTCGAAACAGTGACATTGATGCAAAGGTAACCCTGTTATGTGTTCCTTAAAACATGATTTAATGACCTAATATTGACCATTGTCTTTCTTGACTCCAAGTATCTGTATTCAGTGTTCTGAATTGTCACAGTTTTAGTGAATCAGATTCAGAACATTACTCCTAAAAAAATGACCATCAGTGGCTCACTATACAGTAAGTATAAAGGATTTCTGAAATTGTGTAAGCACCAGAGAAATTCTTTAAAAGGCTGATAACTGACTATGCACCATGGAGTTCATCATTATTGTTTTGCATTGTGAAACTAAAATGGCTGCAGTGTAATGAACTGTCTTTCAGATTGGAGGGCATAAAGTAATACCCTCACTATTATTAAAAAGTGCTTCTAAAACACTAATTAAGCAAAACATTTTCTTAATTGCTCAATCAAAATAGTTACTGTGTATCACTTAAAAATATTATACAAGGTGTTTTGTTGTGTGTTGTTAAAGAAAGGCATTTGAAAACCCATTTGCATTCAAAACACTCCCTAGCACCATAAAAAGTGAATAGCCACAAAAGTCACCAAACATGAGTATTTTTTTTCCAGTAATATGTCCAGATTTGTTGGACTCCAAGCACCATGGATGAAGAACAGTGTGTTATCATAGAGTAATTAAATAATAAATAAATATTTCCAATTGATTAAACAGTAAAGCTTGTCTTCTTAAGAGCATAAAAAAACCCACTGATGCAGATATCTTGCCATATAGTAGGATACTGAATCTATCTACTGTTAATAACTTCACACAAACAGTGGCACAGAGGTCTGCAACACTATATTGTAGCACCATTTAATTTGTCTAATGCCACTCTTACTCTGGATGCTCTGGACCTATGGATGTTTTCACAGAAATTGATTGTAAGGCCCAGTCACCTTGGTGAAGGCATAGGGAGCTGTGCTTACATATGTATTGGTAGTGCAGGATGAAGACCGCTCATTAAGCATGAGAAGGAACTGCTTATATGGAGGCTCTGAAGGTTCAGAAGGTTCTGAATGTTCTCTTTTCGCCTTCTTTCCACTGCTCCTGCTGGATGTATTTTCAGTTCCATGCTTCTCAGCATCCTCCTCTTTCTCTCGGGCCTTCTCTGCCATCTTTGCTTCCCACAGAGCCAGCCCATGTTTTGCCTCATTCAAGTTCTTGTGCTGGTAAAACACTAAAGAGATACGGGTGGGATGGTTGCGGTCAGGCTTCTTGAGTGGTGTAGTCGCATGGAGCTCCCGCTTGGCACACTCAATAATGATTGACCCATGACTAGGTGCCACTGCCACTCCTCCAATTTCAGGGTCAAGGAAGTTGTGCTCACTGTCAGACCACACATCCTCCTTTTCTTTTTGTTCTGAGGTCTGGGTAAGGGGTTCCTGTTTGACTATGGGGTTAAGGGCATTCTCACTGGAAAGCCTCAAACCTTGAGGTTGGATTGGGTTGAAGCAATCAGTAACTAAAGGAGGAAACACCTGAGAGATACCATTTGCTCCATGCATGTTTATCTCTAAATCTTTTTTATTTTGCATACTTAAGGTATTTAGATTTGTGGGAAACATTTGAGGATTCTGAGACATATGAGGCTTAGGGTAAGCTTCAAACTGGTTGCTTTTGCCCATATCTGCATAGTCCAAATGTAGATGGGCTGAGGGAGGTCTGAAAGCATTAGGTGGCATATTAGGACCATAACCTGGGTAGCGTCCCATGGAGTGCATCCCAGGTTTCATGTTACAGGTGCCATAACCATTGGCTGGCAAGCTAGGCTCTCCATAGTGTGGTGAGTAGTTTACCCCGTAATGTTGAGGTGCATTGTACTGCTGCTCAGAGTACAGTGGATTTCTTTGGGGGTGATACATATCTGGATGCTTTAGATTGGAAGAGTAGTAAGGGTGGTAGTTGTCCATGGGGAGTCCTCCATTACATTGGTAACCAGTGTAGAGAGGGTTGGGTGTAAGAGACCTCGGATATGGGGTGGGTGCATTAGACACATTAATATAAGCGTTGGGTGCACGTAAAGGAGAGGGATAAGGACCAGCAGAAGATGGTGTTTGAGGATGTGGGGTTGCAGATTTGCTGTTTAAGAAGGTTCCTGATGCATTTGAGAATCTAGGAAACGGTGGGACAGTGTAAGAGGGGTTAGGATTAGGTTGTGCTTGCTGCTGCTGCTGCTGTTGCTGCTGAGGCTGATGGGCAGCATGAGGATGTGGGAGATGCATGGAGTCCAGATTTGTTCTCACATTTCCTGGGCCTGGAACAAAAAATGCAATTAGACAAAAATGTAAACTTTCGGTTGTAATATTGATAAACACTTGGACATCTGGTCAATTACTTGGTTACATTATTCAGTTTATCTTCCCCAAATAAACTATATATAACTGAATAAAACTTTGCTTTTGTACCTGTTACAGTTGTGTTCTGGCCTAGGTTCTCATAAGCAGCCTGTTTCTGCTTTGCTTGCTGGGTGTTGTCCATTTTGGAGTTAGGTGTGTTGGAGTTGTTTGGTTTGTTAGCTGCAGCTCTCTTGGCATCCAGCTTCTTCTGCCGGCATGACTTGGCAGGCTCTGGTAGCATACGCACCTGTCTACGAAAGGCACTGAGCACCTGAATAGCACCAGTCTTAGTCTTCTCCAGCTGAGCCTCGGCACTGCCAAACTCATCAGTGGACGAGGCCTTGTATAAGGGAAGCACATGTAGCTGCTCATCCTCAGGAATTTTTCCAATCTCACGATTGTCCTCTCGTGTTAGTGTGCAGACCTAAAACAGGGGTAGGGAGGAATGTTTGGAATTTTTAATATTGTATACACTACCTTGTTTTAGCCACCTTTAGTTTTTCAACTATAAGTTATATAGTGTAAATGATTTGTATGACTTAATAAAAAAACAATTGTTTTAGTAAATGCTTTTTTATTACTCTTATTATGGCCCTCTATTTTAAGCATTTAATTCTTACCACAGTACTGCCCCCCTGCATGTTATGAAGGTCTCTGTGGGCATGGGCACAGAAGTCTAGACAGGCTGTAACTCCAGAAAATGGTCGTCCTTCTTTTAGACCCAGACGGCAATCAGGAGCTCTGTGTTCATGCTCTACCTGTCAAATAATGGTAGATATAGAAATGTAAAATTTGAACTTAAAATTTTAGTTGCTTTTTTCTATGCTCCTCAGCACATGCACTTTTGCTATGACTTTCAAATGTTACAACATCACTGCAGCTTATTATTCCACTTTCTCAGGAAACTCAAAAATCCTACATATGCTTGATAGTGGTATAAGACCTGAAGCAGAGATATATATATATATATATATATATATTATATATATACCTGATTGCCGTATGCATCAGGTGCCATCTTTTTATATGTTGGGGCAATTATGGTTGCAAGACTCTGGAGATTTTGTTCCAGTTTCTCTTCCTGTAAAGGAATAAACATACTCCTGTTAATTTTATATGTCCTAAATTCATATGTAATTCAGTTTGTTTGTAAGCATCTCACCTCCTTGGGATCATCCCCAAGTAGTTTAAACTTTCGAGGGATTTTACTCCTAGCAAATTTGCAGCCATTATAGTACATACTCCATGAACAACCAAAGGAGAAAGAAGCTCCACAGGCATCAGGTTCAAAACCCTGACACGCACATGTTCTCCTAAAGACAATAACAGAACCATATTGTAAATGTACCTCAGAATGTATAGGATTTTATATTTTGTTGAAGCTATTAAATATCATTTAACCAGCAACATAAGTATACATTATATTATGTTAAGCAGAAAGTGGTTAGATACATACGTAGCAATACAAAGATCTCAGATTATCAATTTGGATTAATTGTGAATTGATAAATTGAGTTTTGGTTTCTGAGTGTTCACTGTATTTATGAGAAAGCAGAAATAAACATTTGTCCTTACTCCTCATTTAGAGCACATCTGCGGTTTGTTAGGGCGCCATGTTTTGTTAGAGTGCCACTGAGTTCTGAGTAGAGACTGTCAGCCAGGTTGATTGATATGCCTTCCCAAATTAGGATGACCACTACTATACAGGATGTTTCACATGAGTGACCAGCCCGCTCTCGTACCAAGACCAGGAGTTTCTCATCTATATTTGCCCTCCGTATTACCTACACAACACAGTGCACATGTACACAAATATTTAGAAAATATACAGGAATTAGTCTTAACAGAGACATCTGTTAAGAAATCGTGTTTTCCATAGGGGGCGCTGTTGATAAGAAAACCAACAAGCATGCTTTAAAATTTAACAGACAAAGAAAGCCAATACTGTACATGTGTACACACAAAGAACACACAGGATGAAAATAAATTGTCTTTACCCATTTAGCAATGGGACAACCCTGTCCGCTCTTCCCTTCCTTTCCTGTATACACAACTTTTTCAATCCTAATGGCGCTTCCAGTCAGTCCAGATCTGTCAAAGAGAAAGGTAGTAATATAATATATGGTATATTAGTTCATAATATCATTATTGTTAATTATATCATACCTTTCCTCCATAATTTTGCGGATGCCTGCAACAGTTGGTGCTGATCCCAAATGAGTATAATATGGGCCTTCATCCCTTTCACTGATTTGATCTGTGAATTAAAGAATAAGAGAAAGGTATTGTGTATTTTTAGTAGATGGTCACTAATAAGCGATCTAATGTCATTAATAACAACAAAAGATAGAGCATTATACTATTAACATTAAGTATTACTCTTAAGAGGTCTTATCAGGTATATGTATAAATAACACAAAAAAATGTGTAAAAACTGGACTAAATGTAGCTGTGTAAAACCTCTTACCAACACAATGGCATGATGAAATATCATACTGTGTCTTCAAAGGTGTATCCAGCAAGTTTTTTATTGGTGTATCAAGCATCTTCAAGGGTGACTCCAAAAAGGTTTGTAACCCAGGTTCAATCTTTTTAGGGGGGGTGAAGTTTTGTAGTTTGCACTGTTCCTTGATATTCCCCTCAGCATTGGTTGAGAGCACAGTCACAGCCCCAGCCATCTCTACCTTCACCTTATTGGGTGACTTGTTGACCAAAGTCTTTCTTTCAAACACGGGTGAGAGCTGATACTGTTTTAACTGTTGTTCCATGGTAGCTAGAATACTCCTCTGCTGGCTTTGTTCGCATGACGGAGAAGGATGCTCCTGCTTTACCACCACTGGCATGACTTTGGTTTTGTCTTGATCTTGCTGTTGTACTTCTATAGGTGGAAGTCGAGCTGAGGTTTCTAAGCCTGAGCAGTTTTCAGTTTTTATGGCCGGCATACTTGGCCTGATACTGTTGGGGACCTGCCGCTCCTGCCTCTGCAGAAGGTGTATTCGCAAGGCTGCGTGCCTCTGCAAATCTCCTTGAGCACCTTGACTTAGGAGAGCCTCTCTCTGGATTTGACCAAAGGGTTCTTGGAATTCAGCTTTGGTAAATGTTTGAGCAGTTATCTGAAGATTATTAGAATCTTGTGACAGTTGTGATTGAGAAATTGGAGATTGAGGAAATTCCAAATTATTATGTACCCTGTGTTGGAGAGGTTGCTGGTAGTTTGGATGTTGTTTACTGGTGTTCTGAGAGTACTGCATGTTCTGCTGGAGTTTTCTTTCTGTCAGAGCTTCGGCTTCTTTAGTCAAGAATTGTAGATTTGACTTAGAAAAGTCTGGAAATGTACAGTTTTCTCTTATAGTTGGACTAGACAGTGTTTGTGCTGGTGTTTCTGTACCTAGAGATATCTTCTGGGATTCCGAATGAAGGCATCCCTCTGTTTTAAGCCTTTTCAAGAGTGGTGCGTCTACCTGGCTGTTGGAAACATCTTGTGATTGTGGAGCTGCTTGCATATTCTGTCTGTCCTGAGGGATCTGATGGGGAAATGAGCTGTTGTCTTGCTGATGAGGCTCAGCAGGTAGTGGCTGGGAAAGGAAGCTCTGGGATTGTATCTGGTCTTGATCATTTTTGCACAATTGCTGGGATGTGTGTTTGTTAAATTGCATGTTACTATGATCGTGCATACCAGAACTGTTCTGTTGACATTCAGGGACAGAATTGTGGGGGAACTGTGTAGGAGGTAGGGAGTTTTTGTAACTATCTTGTGCCTTATTTTCATATGAGGGACAACTAGTATTACTGAAATTTTGAGACCGAAGGTTATTTATACAACGACTTTGGGTCTCAGTGTCTGTATGCTTCTGCATGTGGGTCTGTGGAAGGAAAAAATCCCACATCTGGGAGTGGTCAGTAGATGGCTGTGGTGCTGAAGCTGAGTTTAAATCTATCCATTCCATCTGGGATGATTGATCTGTATTCTTTGACGTTGTCTTTTCCTGCCCTGGTTTAGGCTTATTTTTCTGCTCACTGTGTTGATTGTGAGAAGCTGATGTACAGGCCTGGGAAGCCAACCTGCCACCTAATATATGTGGCTCAAGAATCTGTTGCTGTGGCAAGGAAAAGTCTCTGTTTTCATGGAGGCTTTCATCGGTTGGTTGCTTCTGTAGCACCTTAATCTGTAGATTCTGCTGACCTGTCTGAGTGTTTTGTGATGGTGCTCCTGCCATCACTGGGGGCAGTATGTAAGATTCAGAGCTAAAATCTTGGTTGGACTTGCTTAAACAATTAGAGTTATTCAAAAGTCCTTCTCTACCTTCTCGAATCTGTGAGCAACCATTGATGCCTGTCTGTGATGGCACATTGGACTCTGAAGCTTCCTGACTTTGCAACTGTGTTCCAATATCTGGCAGGTCAGAGAGAGGATAAGTAGGCTTCTTTTGCTCAGCTACAAAACTAGAGTATCCATTAACTGTGAATTCTGGATTGTAGCCATTGCTGCCTTGTACTTCTGGGGTTGCCTTGGCAAGTGGCTCGGAGGCAGATGTTTGGGGTGAAATAAGAAAACCTGAGGTTAATGAAGGTGAAGGACTTTCCTGCTCCGGCAGGTTGCTGGTGACCTGATCTACTTGAGATGAGTTGGTTTGAGGTGCGATGGACACATGCTCTGGGTAATACTGAGACAAAGTTTTCTCTAAGAGGTCACCAGTTGTACCCTTTACTGAGGGTGGACTTGTAGCACCATTGGGCATTGGAACTTGCTTGTTCCTTGACAGTAAGAATAAATCCCCATTGGGAAAATTACAGTTTATTTTACTATGTTTTATCTCAAAATCCCCTGGCTTGTTGTGCTTGGGGAATCCCTCTAAACGTTTCTCCATTCTTGCATCCCTATTATCCCAAAGCCTCAGATCCTCATTTCCATTCACCTCTGAATCAGTGCAGATTTTTTTAGGCTGGTGAAAATCTAAAAATGTCTGTTCACTAAGAGCATGTTTCATCTGTCCATTCATCTCAAACATGCTTTGATCCAATATCCCCTGCATATTACCAGGCCCAGAACAATTCTCCTGTTGACTTTTCATTGGGTAAACTACTGTGTTGGACTTGAAATGGCTCCAATTAGTGTCCCCATTGAACTGCTGAGACGGATCTCCATTCTGGCGCTTGGTGAGAAGAGGGTCTGTCTGCTGAGTGGCACTAATTTGTGAAAGTATCAGACTTTTTTCCGTCTCATGGCTGGTCTTTTCTGTTTCCATCTGGTCTGCTCAGGGTCCATTCACAAGGCTGCCCTCTCTGCGTCCTACATGGAAGACATGGAAAATGACTAATTACTAAATGGTTAGTGATCTGGAATGTAAAACAAAAGTAAGATAATAAAAACAGAGATGCCCTAAAGATGTGCTTTGAAAAGATATAAGAAAATTTCAAATGTTTCACTCCTCAAGTCAGGCTCTGCTGTGAAATATTAGCTCCTGTTTTAAAGCAGACATGATCACCAGAGTAGCTCATAAAAAGTCATGCTTTGTGGAAGTATCAGACTTTTTTGCTATCTTGCTATCCAATGCTCTGTACATGTCCATTTTTTTTAGTTGTGTTATTAATACTGCATTTATCAAGTGACATTGGATTAAAGGTAAGATTCACTATACATTCTATGAATAATTAAACTAGATATGACAAAATATCCTAGAAAATTGTAGATTTATTGCTTGCAACAAAATCTACAGAGCCATACAGAAAGAACAGGCGTGTAGGAGATTTAACATGTAACAGATTCTTTGTGGAATGTCTGTCGGTTTGAGTCCAGAATGGTAGGAGAATAGGACGGTAGAAGTGGGATATTTTTAAGCAGGGGAAACCTGGCACCGTTGGCATGTGGAGTCATTAGGGCAAAATAAATATGAGCATGAGCATGAAAAATCATAATTTGTAATAGTCTATTATCAGTTTTATAAATTAGAAAAATATGTGCATTACAGTATGGTAACATTACCGGCCATAACTATGTTTGTAACTAAGCTGATTAAAATTTTAGGGAATTTTAGTTGCACCATGAAATTTAGTAATACCATGCAAGTATTACGAAATGACCAAGGCACTTGGTTAAACCATAGTCAGTAACATTTGAGGTCTTTGGTATTTCTGATGTTGTTTATAAAACATTGTTAATAATAATATTTTTTTTCTGTAATTTGGCCAGTGATATATATGACTGGATACAACCACATAATCATAATAAAATGTTTAGCACATTTTAAAATGGCACGTATTATCATTTCTGGAAAGGGGAGATTGTGATTGTTTTAGAGCCTGCATGTGTACTACACGAAACTTACATATGGATCCATTCCAGAGCCATTTCAGGGTTTCCCCAATACCTGAGAAAGCCGAACAGCTTGACACAGTAGGATAAACCCACACTGAAAACAGCACACAAAAAAGAGAAAAATCTCTCTGAGCAGGAATGACAAAGCACGAGATCTCAGCTGAAAGCTGTGTATATATATCTTTTAGACAATGGGTTTCCATTAGCTGTGTCAATACATGTAATTAAAGCTGGAAGATTAATGCCCTTTTTAATTTTAATTATTTATTTAAATATGTTTTATAAGGACTTATGTGGACAATCCTTAGTGTCTTAGTGAGTCCAACAGTCTTGCATACTATAAAAACAAACTATTTAAACATTTCTTTATCTTAAATATATTCATCTTGTCTCTTAACAACTGGGAGTGGCTTTGAATTCAGTTTGTTGTCTGTCCTGTTTTTTGAGTTTCCTACCTTTCAGATTCTCATTCTCTGTGTGTGTATATTTAAAATTATCTCTCAAAAACTGTCAGCTATTGTGATGTCCCACGTTACTAAATAAATGTGTACAACTGATCAGTGCTTTGCATGCTAAACAAAAAGCACACAGCTACCACAGCAATGGTATTTATTGTTAAGTGATTTAACAGTTCCTTAGCCTCAGGGTTGCTGTCTAAATGTACAGTAGGTCAGTGGGAAGTGACATTTTCAGTGTCTTTCATGGTTCACACTCTAACAATAGTACTGCGGACAAGTGAATCAGTAATATATTTATTTTGCTTAAAAATATGTTTGAGGTTAAGTGTTAAATAAGTGTAAAATATATGCGGTCCACATTTCCATGTCATGACAAACAAAGACAAACTTGACAAGGTGCTTATTTTACTTTTTTAAACTTTTTTGTTTTAAACATTAGTTCTCAATGTGAAACAGACAATCAAATAAATAAAGGATTAGCTTTTTTTTTCTTATTCTTTTGGTCTTAGCTATTCCAAATATGCAAAATGTGTCATATTACTCACCTGTGTAAATCAAAACCCATATGTGTTTGAATAATGTAGAGTTTATATCAAGAACATGTAATAATAATAATTATATAAGAGCTACACTTGCTCCTGCACAGTTCTGGTTGTTTTTCAAAGTATTAAGGAAACGGACAGGAATGAGGTAATTTTTTGAAGCTACAAAGTAAGTTAAACAATCAATGGATGAATAGCCAAAGAACAAACCCTCATTTTCTTTCCTTTTCTTTTTTTAGGTTTTAAAACATAGCTTGCTTGGCTACTCAAGTTCTGAAATAGATAACATCATGTAGCGTGTTGTTCATCTGAACTTTAGTAAACATACTACCGATAGGTGTTTGACTGCAGTTGTGCTTTTGAGTGAAACTTCATCCCTTGGCTCCTCCCACTGTAATTTGATCATACAGCTCATGTGCAAGTGTGCTTTAAATGTCACGCATACATGGAAGTGTCCTTCTTGCACTTCTCCTTTGAGCGTTAACTGTTCCTTATTTTCCCCTGACATACAGAGTAGCAAACAAGCTCATCAAGAATGTCAGCTTTTGTTGGCATTTATTTACAATTTTGACTTGAACTTACCAACTTTGACTTGAAAACATGCTTTCCAAGTTGCTATAAAGAGTAACAAAAGAAACCACAAGCCACTTAACATAATCAGGACCAGTGCATCAAGTCTTTTCAAGTGTTATGCTTCCTTTGGAATGTGTGTGTGTGGGTGTATGTGTGTATGTGTTTCAGGGGTAAAAACTGCAATCTCACTACATTCAACACATCAGCACTATGACTCAGGAAACATTTCTAAGAAAATTTTCTAGCTTGGGATCTGAACTCCACAGCCTGAGCTTTAATGGTGCCAACACCATACGTGATGTTTTGTCATTTTCAGTAAGAAGCAAGAAGACATAAACATAAGAAAGGAAACAAAGAGGAAAGAACCCCTTTGAAATGAGCGGGTATTTATAGAGAGTTTTATAGGGAAGCTATAAAACATGCCTCAGAGTTTTGGAAGAGCACTGTGAGTTTAGTTTTGTGATATTTTGATTGCATGTATCACATTAGTCTTCTTAAAACAACAGAATTAAAAAGAAGACAAAATAGTAGAAGTTGTTGTATGCTTTTAAAGTTGCTTCATTTTTTCTTGTCTGCACGCTTTGTTCATCCCCAATGACATTTCAAATCCTCTTTGTGGGAGAGGATTTGAATAGAGGTAGATTACTTCAAAAGCTGAGCAGATATACACTTCTGTTTGTAATTTCACTCACAGCTAGGTCCCCTCTGAAGAGTCAGGTCTGTGTCGGACCTGCCATTGTCCTTTGTTACTAATAGAAGGCAGATGTGGCTCTGCTATTTGCAATCAAGTCTTTGTGCTCTTGTTCATTCTAAACGGCCTTTGTATGACCTGCATTGATACAACCAATGATTATGTTGTGTTAACTATTAAAAAATTTTAGCCCAGTAAGAATGAAAATCTAGCTGTAAATAATCAAGTTGACATGACAGAATTTAGACAGACAAATATATTATTGGCTTGTACTATATCTATCTATCTATCTACTGTATCTATCTAGTACTTAGTTTGGTTATCCATAATTATCCATTTACATCTACACTGCCTCTTTCCTTACCTGTGGTGGCGATTGAGAAGAGTGGATGATAATTAACTCAGCATAGGTTGTGTAACTAACATTATAACAAAGCAGACTGAACCTGTTGACCCTTTGCTTCAGAGTCAAACACTGTTAGTAAGCACAGTAAATAGATTACTACAGTTTAATTAATGTGTAATTACGCACATTGTCATACAATAACCTATCTTCCCCAAAATCAACTTCCAAAATATGCTTCCAAAATAAATTCCTCTCAACTTCTTTCTATCTCCATCCACAACTACCCCCTCCCCGTTTCTTTGTGTCTGCATCAGTCAATATATCTGACTAATTTGATGAACTGTGCTCAGGGCAAAGCAAATTTCTTTCAGAGAGTGTGGTAGCCATGGTGATCATTATATTGGTGCTGCATGGCCATCTGCTCTAAACATTAACTGAGCATGAATGACTGACACAGATAGAGAGGGACAGAGATAGAGAAAATGCAAAAGAGTGAACATGTGCTGACCACATTGATTCTGGTAGGTTCAGCTCTCCTTTATGGGTATGTGACAGAGTTTTATTTGCTACCATGACATGAAAGCTGAGAAGCAATAGCTCTTCACTTTGAATGTAATTCTCATATCTGCACAGGGGCTTTCAATTGCTGTGAAGAAAATAAGCTCAGAATTACAAAACAAAGGTTAAACAAAGTCAAGCTCAAGAGTAAAAAAAAAACATGCCATGTGTCTGCACTGATTAAAGATTTTGTTAATAAAATGTCCCTCTGTAAGTCCTGACACAGTTTCCCCTACTAATGAAGCACTGACTTATTGATGCTCATTGCCTAAGCCACAATGAATTTAATTTGGAAAATGTTAACAGTAAAACAAAATAGTTGAAACATTTAATGAAGAGTAGTTAAAATATATAGCATCCGTTCAGCAGAGCTAGATGCTGTTATCAATACAATACCAGAAGGAATGCCAAAAGCATTTGAGCAGTTGTGCTGAATACAGGAGTCAGTGACATCAGACTGTAAAGGAAGACAGGTCATCTTACAATTTACAATAAAATGACTTTTTTAAAATTCTCAGTATAACACCTCACATTTTTTATTTATTTATTTTTTCTCCAATACTTGTTGGTTAAATACTTGAGTCAAATATCTCTGAAGTATATACCTATTCATATTCACAATTTTGCACACTCCAGGGTGATTATGAACATGAAAATATCCAGCCCTGGCTTCCCGTTTCACAGAAAAATATATAGGAGGGAAAACAAAGCCGAAAATCCCTTAATCATCAATATATTTCTTATATGCTGCAAAAGATAATTGAGCTTAACAAATTAGTGAAGTGGCTTTAAGAAAAGAGCTAGAGCAGTGAAAATTTCCATTTCCACCAATCAACATACAATGTTAGGAAACTGCCTGGAAGAGGACGTGTGTCTCTATCATCCTAATACACGGCAAGGAGTACAGTTTGAGTGGCTAAAGACTCTTCAAGGACCACAGCTGGAGAATTGCAGAAAATAGTTGAGTCTCAGGG
>JAUMHE010000042.1:2934050-2944084 GCA_032359235.1 Enteromius mattozi | reverse complement strand
TCAGACGAGTAATGCCTTACACTACTAGTTACTGAAAAAAGTAATATTATTACAGTAACGCGTTACACCCAACACTGGCTATAAAGATGAAAAAGATTAAGTAATTAAAAAGAAAAACAACACAAAATCTTTGTTACCATATTTTTACACAGCTGTCAATTTCTTTCTATTTTTTTTTTTTTATTCTTTTATTTCTTATTTGTAGTAAATCGGAACCATGTAATCACTAGTTGCTGTATAGACTTTCTCATAGAATTTCTGCCTAATCTTTTAATTACAGTGAGCTCTGATTGATGGAGATGTACCTATAGATTATAACTATGTCACAAGATAAACTGTCTGATTTATATAAATTCAGCTTAGATCCTTTGAAATGTGAAGGGACCATTCTTATTCATAATCATACGTTTATCATGAAATTAACTATTCTGCCACAGAGTAATTATACCTCTCATTGTCTGTTGAAAAGTTACACAAACTGTATTATATCCACACCTACAAGGTTAATAGAATTGATGCAACCACTAAAATGGTTTCTCTACCAATCCCATATCTGTCTTTGCTGGTTGGTGCATTTAAGAACTGTAAAGCTTGATGTAGTAAAGAACATTGATTTCCTATTTGCTTTGAGATCATGGCTTTCTCTATTGCTTCACTACAAGAAAAAAAAAATACTACCTAGGACTTCATTTAGTTCAACAGTCACACAACAGACAACTAACATGAAAATATTTTGAAATACTAGGAAAGAAAGTTGCATGGTCAGCATGATTTAGCAGGCTCTTAGCAAATAATCACTGAGAATCACAGTTATCTGTTCACCACAGTGACCATTAATAAGGAACTTCATGTTGGTGGACATCCAATTCCATTAATTATATAATATTATTGTATTGATGGATTCTAGCATGCAGATTGCTGGCATTCAAGCAGAGTCATTGCCCTATTACACACCACTGGATCATTGCAATTATAAGGTTGTATGTTGTTACCTATGGTTTTTCTAACTGTAATCACTTTTATTAGTTTATTAAGTTGCATTATTGCCTATATTGTGGGGTAAATCTATCCCATTGATACACATCAGTATACAGCATTCAGTAGAGAGGAGACAAAGAGTGTAAGATTCAACCTCTCAGGTCAATCAGTTTGTTTATGTAAATAACAAGGTGTCTAAAGTAACACAGGTGGTTTCAAAAATCCTCACTCTCAGACCTTTGCTTGTTCTCCATGCACTTACTCCATTTTGGTGTTATTATTACTAAATGTGCGATATTTAGCTTGAAAGGGATAGTTCACCCAGAAATTTTAATTTGATGTTTATCTCTGTACCCCCAGGGCATTCAAGATGTAGGTGACTTCTTCAGTAGAACACAAACAAAGATTTTTTAACTCAAACCGTTGTAGTCTGTCAGTCATATAATGGAGGTCAATTGGACTCACAGAGTAAACAAAACATACACAGTGAAAACTAAATTAAACCCTATATGCTTTGCGATGATACATTTATATAAGACACTTCATTTTGGTCTGTGCAAAAATACTGAACAGTATTTATATTGAGATAATTGAGATTGCAGATAGAGTGTCAATAGTCCATCTGAGAGACAGGTGGCAGTAAAGCACATATAAGTCTGCGATCTGCCATAAAGCAAGAAGAAGACAATGTGTCGCGCGCCGGCTGTTGTGAACGCTCTCAGGACAGTTGGACATTGAGGTGAATCAGAGCAGTTTTTTTGCACAGACCATTCATTTTGTCTCTTTCATCCAGGCTTACAGATAACCTTAAGATTAACATACTGATACTACCACCCAAAAAGCTTTAATTTTGATTTCGGGGGTTCCAAAGCTCTGATATCGCCTACTGACACCACAAAATCCACAAGAGATTTTGCTGTCTCAAATATGGCTTCAAATGCATCTACATAATAGAATGATAGCAATACTGTATAATGTATAAAGCTTTAAAATAATCATCTGAACCAAGCAAGGTAAGAATGTCAAAATACCAGCATTTTGGTGGTTCAGGTTAAAAGTCTTGAGTGGTGCTATGAAACTTCCTTGAAGATACTGAAGATATCACTAATAAATCCTGTTGTTGTCATAGCTGCTTTTTTTCTAACAAGAACCCAACTGAATATTTAATCACAAATTAATACATTAATAGCTGCATTTTTTTGGTCATATGCTTCTTGTTGTTTTTTTTTGTTGTTTTGTTTTTTTCTTGCCATTGTTGCCTTTGGATTGTTTAAGCCCTGGGAATTGCAAGGCATTATTCCCCATGTAATTTTCCAGAAAAAAGTTTCACCCAATATCTCCTGACAGAGTGTGCATTATACACTTCATGTTGGCTTGTAATATCTTCCTATTTATTTTTCACCAAACGTCAGAGACTGCTGATATAGCATTACTTTCTGCTGGGGGGAAATGCAATGCACAGCCATGGTCTCTGAAACAAAAACCACATGAAAAGTAATGGACCACTTTGAGACACTCTCTGTCTGACCCAAATTTCAGATCGACCTCTGCTGGTCTTTAACCTCTTGAAATGTCATCCAAGGCTTATGGGTAGTTTACAGTCTTGAATGACATTGAGGTCCAGCTGTCTCTATGGTAAATATGCTGTCAACAAGGTGAATTTTGGCTTGCCAACCAGTGAATATACATGTGAATCTTACATCCCTTTCTCTCCTTTTAATTTTTCAGCTTGTTGAAAATATGTCTATGAAGTATTTTATAAGAAGGATTCTTGACTCTGTGGTCTTGTTGCACCGAGGCTGTTGGGCTTGTGAGCAGCCTGGTTGTGATTAGTGTGTCTGCTAGTATTGAATGTGTGCACCCCCACTTACACACACAAAAGGTTTCATAGACACATGCAACAGACCTCTTCTTGGCATGCATACTTCTGAGCAGTTCTTACCTAGGCAAAATCCCCCTATAAACCCAACCTGACATCACAGTTTTTCGAAATTAGCATGTGGCATATGATTCTGAGGGGAAACCCATTAAACATTTCTGTTATGAGCCACCAACGCCTCTGCTGTAACCAACAAGATTTTCTCTGAATTCACACAGCTGGAACTGGAGAGAAAACCTGCTGAAAATCACATTTTTGACATCATCACTTTGTTCACCTTAAAGGAAAAAACATTTGCTTTTCTCAGAAGTAAGGTACCAATTAATACTTCTTTAGCGATTCACTGAGTTTTACAAATATATTCAGGCAAAGTCCTTTACCCACAAGACATTTGTAGTTTTCAGGGAACTGAAGGTGGCCACAAATTTAACTTAGCTAAAGTCTTTTGAATACAAATGTTCTGGAAAGGGTCTAAATTGGCGTAGTCAATGGCTGTGCTTTCCCAGTGACCTTCTTGGCTGGTGTAAGTACACTTCTCCATCTAACCCTGTGACTGGGTTGTGAGGTAGTGTTTGTAAACAGAGCGACCATGTGCGCTTACGCACGTGGAGTGTGCTCTTCAATTCATGCCTGAGAACTAAACCTTAACAACAATACATATTCTAACAGCCCAAAATTCTCTTCAACAATTTAATCATCCGATGACTCTATTGAAGGATTAGACAAACCTGTATATGGTGTCATTTTAATGCCAGCACACAGAGCTATTGTGACAATTTACACTAGAGATTCTTCATAAAAATTTTACTGAATCAAGTGCAGTAAGCTATAAACTGTTAACTAATACAAGACATTACTATACAGGCTGGAAAATGTTTTTGGCCAATGGTTATGATAATTGATATACAGTCGGCCAAAGTCTGCTTTTCAGTACAACCAAATACATTTTTTCCCCTAAATAATAATTTGAGTCTGCATTACACAAAGAGCCTTCTTATCATGGAAAGGAATCTACCATGTCATTGAACAAAAGTACACTATTGTTTTGCACTAAACACTCTTATCAGAGAAAAGGATCTGTACTTCCAGTCCAGATAAGATCCAGCTAATGTTGTATATTCTCACCAGTCACCATAGACATGCAACCGTTACAATTATATTAAAGTAGAATATGTTTAGTAACAGATTCATTGCTATATCACCACTACTATCATTGAAGGATTATCTGTTCTAAACGTAAACTTGGAGTGGAAGCTTATACAGTATCCAGATTCCATCACTGTGGTTGCATTAGCATTTGCATCACCTCTCTATCACGTTTATTGACAACACTCCATAAAGGATTCCCTTACAGGCATGGGCTAACTTCCACACTTCACATCTTAACAGAATGCTGGAATACACAAGCTAAATACACAAAATAAGAGGACAGGGCTTTTATATGTATTATTCCAGCAGCCAATTATTATGCAAATCTTAATAGGGCTGTTAAAACCAGTTAAGAAAAGGTAACATTTGCAATTCATTAGTGCAGATAAAAGAGTTGCTGCTGTAGCCTTTTAATAACAGTTTACTCAAGTTAATACACTTGATTATTACATGCCAAAAGCAACAATAAATTCAAAAATAAATCTGAAATGTTCAGACTTGGTTATTTCTAGCTGAATATTGACTTGTTCAATACAAAAGTCAAAGTTATTCAAGCATTTGACATTTTCTTTGTTCAGTCTTAGTTTCAGTAGCATATAGCCTAATGTCAGACATATGCAAATATGTTCCAGGCCACTATGACACACTACGACTGTGAGCTGGGAATAATATCTTAATGGAATAAAAATAAAATTCAGCATGGACACTAAACTGTTCTCTATTTAGTTAAATGTTATACAAAGAACTTGTATAGAGAACTGATGTTCTCTAATTGAAACATTTTGGCTTCTAATGAAAACTGTGAGCATAAAATGTAGACATACACAATTAAGATGTTGTGTACAAATAAACAATGGAAATCCTATTAATGTCAGACGAGGCAAAAATTCCACTCTGTGGTGGCCCTCAGCTAATGGTGCTATGGGGTTGGGTTTCAGTTCTTTTAAAGCTTCTGACCTTGTGAGCTTCCACCACTATGCTCTTCTGTTTTTTGTTTTTTTTTTAATCCTCAGGACTGAGCTATCCTTTGTGTCTGCTTGTCATTCACTGATGAATGCAATGAAAGCAAGGAGCTTGATTATTCCTAGCCAGACACCTACATTCACTCATATCAAATAAAGGAGAAATGTACCAAACTTTGTCATATTTAAAGAAAATCATTTTCCTTGTCACATTTACATGAAAATGAATTTTTACATTTTTAAATAAATATTACATATTTATTTATTTATTTATTTTTAAGACCCTAAAGTGCCTCTTTCACATACAGATGTCTAGCTAGGTCGGTGGACACTGAAAAGATAAGATAATTTTGTTAGCAGTGTGACTGTTTAGTCTTTCTCTCAACACAGGAGATGTATTGGGAAATAGAGCCTGAAGAAGAATTGGCCAACAGCCTCACAAAGATTACCATTTTTCAAAGCAGACGCATTCCTAAAGCTGTCCACTGCACAACATCTTAGATAAAAATGACTGATGAAGACAAATGAGATTTAAATGCTTGAAATACATTCTGTCTGCACAAGCCAACAAAAAAGGGACAGAGAGAGGGGAGGGAGAATGAGAGACAGAAAACGTCAGCCATGTTGGTGAAGCTTTATCTAATATCCTTTCATTCTTATGTCAGCTCACGGTTTTAAAAAGGATAGTACATTGCTAAAAAAGAGCTTGAAGCCGTTAAAGAGACCCTTGAGGCCAAAGGAAAAAGGGCAAGAACAGGAAAACTCTCTCACCTTGTTTCAAGTCCTTCCACTTTGTAGAATTCCAACAAAACGTCTAGGTCTCCTCTTAAACAAATCCTAAAGGGCAGCCATCTTACTTCCTTCTGTTCCGTCTATGAAACGGACTACCTCCGCATCAATATTCATGGGCTACTCTGACGTCTGCTTTCATCATCAGGGGCAGAAGACTTGCATTGCTGCTGGCTTTCGAAGCGCGTCCAGACACAGCCCGTAAACACACGCTGTCTCTTGTATGTGCTTGTATTAGCAGTGTGCAGAGTGAGACAGTCCGGGGTGCAAGTGTGTGCAGATCAGAAGAACCAAGCCTGCTTCGCCGGCAAGCTGAAATAATTGCAAAATCGCTTTCCTGCTGGGTCCTCTCCACACAAAGGGACTGAGTTTCTTTTCTTCCCCCTCCTTTTTTTGCGCTCTTTCTTTTTTTTTGTTCAGCCGCACACAATAGTGCACACTTTACTGGCTGCCCTGAAGCACTGGACTGGATTGCACAGTCCATGGCTTTACCATCCGCCCACTTCAACAGACAGAGAGGGAGGGAAAACCCCTTCACTTGATGACACAAATATACTAAATGAAAACAGGAAAAGAGACACAATTTTTACAAGACATTAAACCAACATTTCTTACTCACACTATTTGATCTTACTGACTCTAAAAGCTCTCTGTCTTTAGTTCCTCACAGATTAGATGTTGAAGTACTGCCTCACTACCCTTGTTTACACTTGCTTGGTCTTATTTTGGCACACAGCGGTTTGGGGGCCGCACACTTAGACCTTAAAAAAAACTCTGGAGCTTGAACAAATTCTTGTCTCACAAACAGGATACAGAGTTTATACTGTTAAATCCACGACTGTGAGACATTTTCGTGAGAAAGACATTTGATATTTGACCTAATATCTGAATGCAGTTAAAGATTTTCTGTACAGAAGACAGAAGGTTCAGAGCTTCTCATTTAACACTATAGCCCTTGTGTGCAGTCATGTACATGTGAAAGCTAGCACTAACCCATCTCCTCCTCCACCCTTCATTTAGAGCTTTTAAACATCCCCTTTTTTTGTCTTGTCTGGATTTTAACAGGTGGTTCTTGTCTGAAAAAAATCTGCCTTTGGCTCCACTCCAGTTTTGAAAGAGAGACCCCACCTCTTTCTTGTGGGCCACAGCCTAGCTGGAGTGACGTTTGTTGACTCAATAGTTTCAGGCAGGGAGCAGAAAAGGAGATTTGTTGTTACACCGCGTGGAGGAAGGGCAGTGGGGGAAGGCAGGAAGGCTTGCATGAGCAGTAATGACCAGAACTGGCCATTCCACATAGATCAGGTCAGCAATGGTGCAACAGGAGAAAAAGCTATATAAATACATGAGTAAATCTGTGGTGAAAGGAATTTGGTTTGAAAGGAACAGTGTAATACTTGCAACAATTGTCATAATCTTAATTATCACATTATTACTGGCTAATACATTGTAATAACTACTCAATAACACAAATGTATGGCATTTTGTATGTACAAAATGATTTCTTAGGAATCTTACCGAAAAAAAATTCTCCCCTAACCCTCAAAAAACCTAACCCTTACAAATTTTGACCACTACAAATCACCACAAAATCTGTACAAACTGTGAAGACTATGTGTTAGTACCTTTAACAATAAATTAGACAAGTTGGCCTAAACACAACAAAACATAATTTTGGCATTTAAAATGGATGCTCAGTTTCTCTTATTTTAAGGTTGCCAGATATTTTTCCTGTATGATTCTGTTAATACATTATAATAACTGATGTTAACGTTGTCCCTCCAAATGACAAAGCAATGCCTCATTCATAAAAAACTAACAAAAAATCAGAATAACTTTTGTTAAAGTTTGTTTTGGCATTGCGCAATTTTGTTAATTTGTAGAGCATTCCTGGATTCTGGTCACAAGGAAATGTGCATAAATAGCATGCCAAATAAAAAAAAAAACTCATGGTATTGGCAAAAATGAACTTTGATGTATATATGACATGCACATGTTTGGTGTGCACATAATACGCAGTTTTCATGTGCATATGATACGAAATTTATTGGCTGGAATTTAATACACAGTTTTTGTGAACATATGACATGTATCTACCTCTCAGCCCTAATCCTACAGATTGTGTGGCATTTAAACACCAAAGTCTATATCAAAACCACAACTTTTTTCCTTCTTTCATTGGTCCTATAGTTGCACAGTACAAAACCACACAGGTGTTCTGGGCTTGATAATGATTACACTTTGCTACTCTTATACCAGGATTACATTTCCCAACATTCAGTCTCTGGCCTGTCTTCACACAAAAGGCCAGATAGCATTTTCCAGTTTGCTGGAATCAGAGCCTAGTATGAATGTTCTGTCTCTGTGTAGTTTAAAATAACCATGCTTAGTTAAGTGAAAACTAAACTAAGCATCCCTCTTGGTACCCAGTGGAGGAATGTTATGGCTTGTGAAAATGCGTCAGAAACGACAAATCATCCTTTCACATCACTCTTCACCTCTTGGGGGGAAACCTCTCACCTTGTGTGTGAAAAAGGGGCTGACCCCAAACTGCTGGGGACAATGACAGAATGGACACACTTTTAACACCAGTGACCTCACACGTCTGCTTGATTACAGGCATTAAAGGGGGCAACAATTGTGATGCTTCAACTCCAATTAAAAACTTGAGACATGCCAGCCACATGACACCTGACATTTCACATAGGCTTAAATAGCAACACACATTATAAATTTTAGGATGGTGGCCACTAACTTAAATTATTGTCTGCAATAAATCAACTTCTGTGCAAATACACATTTGACAATAGATACCTCCTCTGACAAGAAGTCACTTCTGCTCTTATCTTAAGAGCACTCGTTAGTGTAAGACCTTCATTTCCTAATTACTACAAACCCAGCAGGAGGGTGAGAGACCCAAAGTGGCGAGCTCAGAAGAGAGGACAGCAAGCAAAACTACATTACACAAGAATCTAAATTGGTATAGTGAAAATCTTCACAATCTGCTTTGCGTTCCTCTAGTTCTTGGAACTGCATTTCCATTTGTATGTTACTCTATTGTAATTAAGCATTTTCATTTATTCAAAACCAAGCAGTTGCTTCAAGTGAAAAGGGCCGAAGCTCTTTTCACGCATTCTGAATACAGGTGCCTGGTTCTCTCTCACTCTGTAGGGATGCAAGATTTTACGAGACTCTATTCACAAAGGCTTATTATTCTCTTAGCACAGACACAGGCCATGGAGGGCCTTGAGGGGATGAGACCATATTGTGGCCACTGCTGGCCCTGTCTGTTCCCGTGAAGTTCCCGTGAGCTTTAATGCCACTTCTGATTTCCAAACCAAATAATCATTCGATTCACTTATTAACATGAACAGAGATAGTAGGGATAAGGTATTAGTTGGGTAATAGTTATAGGGGACACATATGTACTATTAACTATGACTTTTCCTTCAGTAAATTCCTAATTTGCTGCTTCTTAATAGTTAGTAAGTTGTTGTAGTTGTTTAGTTTAGGCATTGGGTAGGATTAGGGATGTAGAATAAGATAATGTAGAATAAGGCATTAATATGTGCGTAATTACTACTAATAAATAGCTAATATTCTACTAATTTGCATACAAATAAGCAACTAGTTAAGAGACCCTAAAATAAAGTGTTACCATTAGTTGGTATTTGATTGATGCTGATATATCTTTACTGGCACACTAAAGCTAAAGATATAAATTAGAGTCTTAAAAAAATGTTGTTAAAACTTAACAGTAATTATTACTCAATATTAGTTAATGCATTAAATACCATTAAATAACAATTACCAATGGATTTGTTATAGTATTTTTTAATTTCTGATCATGTTAGTTCATGTTAGGTCAGCTTTTGACTACAATAATGTATTAGTAAATAAAGAAATTGACGACTAAGATGAATAAATGCTTTTGCCTTATGGTTTCATTGTTACACATAATGTTTTGTGTCAAAATATTTAAAAAATAAAACAAGTTATCTTGATATTACAGGATTTTTTATTTGTTTGCTTGTTTTTTTGTTTAGATTTTATTGTAATCTTAATTTAATCTTTCATTTGAAAGCCATGTTTCTAGTATCTGTAAAACTGTGTTTTTTCATCTCAAGAACATATCTAAATTGCATCCTATGCTCTCAACCTCAGATGCAGAAATGTTAATTCATGCGTTCATGACCTCAAAGCTAGATTATTGTAATGCTTTATTGGGTGGTTGTCCTGCACGCTTGATAAATAGACTACAGCTGGTTCAAAATGCAGCA
>JAUMHE010000042.1:2912091-2922874 GCA_032359235.1 Enteromius mattozi | reverse complement strand
GAAATATAGACCCACAACATCAAAAACACAGCAGTATACTTCATTGTACACATGGAGTACATTTTATCCCTGTGTTCACCAAACCCATCTTGAGTGATTGCTGCTAAAAAACGAATTTCTTAGTTTCATCTGATCATAGAAGCCATATCTGACAACTGAACATGCTGGAGATTGTTTTTGGAAGAGCAAGGAGAATTTTTCTTAAACCCTCCCAAACAACATGTGCTGATGTAGGGGCTGTTTGACTATTTTTTAAAGGTTTTCTGAGAAATATATTCTTTGCTTTTTTTTTCATTGTGTTGATGATTAAGGGATTTTCTATATTTTTCTATATTTTTTTTCTATATTTTGCTCAGATTTACCAAGGCTGCCAATTTTAGTGGTTCACTGTATTTCTGTAGGTATGATCCAGCATTTGAGCTTACAACCAATTTTATTGCATGCAATATAACTATTTTTACTGTACTCTCTATAATCTCTTGTAATTACATTATACATTCACCATATGAATGGACAGACCAGTGAAGTAAAACCTTCACTATTTGCAGATTATCTCACAAAGCAAGAAAATGGGTCTCAATTCTTTTCTAGACTAATAAAGCATCTACAACACCTGCTAAATCCCCCAGACAGCTCTTTTGATCTTGGTACCATGTACTTCAATGGCTATGACCAAGCCAAAGAAGTTTTCTGAAGGTGTGTCCTTCCCCTTTAATGATGTTCCACTAATTTGCACATGATTCTACTAATCTGTGGATCTGATTATAATTTTAGACAATTGGTATGGTGATAAATGGTTGGGAGTACTAACTATTTCCACAAAAGTAGTTTTTCTTTATATTTAAATTAAAAATGGTTAGTGGTCAGTCTAATGGCATTTACAGCTCTTCTCCAAGTTAAAAAATAATCTTAGTTATAGCTATAATGGCATTATCACTAAAGCCATTTTTTTTCTGATTGCAATTATTAAGGCATGTTTTCCAGTGGTTTTTTTTTTCTTTCTTTTTTTTAAGATAAAGATGATTTTACCATCGCTGTTATCATCAGAGCGCACTACCACAGTAGCTACACTCAGCATCTGACTCAACCATATTCTCAAAATGTTTTTGATGACTTTCAATATCAACAAGATCAATATTTTGATCCCTGGCAGTTTATTCACCACATTCACTATTAAATGACTGTGACATTTATATTTTTTTGCATACAGTAATTGCTATGCAGTAAAGCCATTTAAACTAGTTAAATTTTTTCTGATAATATTCTTTTGTTTTATGCCTGTGGTAATGAGTGAAACATTATGTCATCATTGTGTATTAAACAGTGCCACATCAAGAAATAAAGATGCATTGCACATATTGAGTCATCACATGTGTATAGTTATGCAGGAATAATATACTTACAAATTTACAAACTGTACAGGTGTATCTTAAAAAATATGAATATCATGAAAAAGTTAATTTTTTGTAACTTATTTAAAAAATGTAAACTTATATATTCTATATTCATTGCATGTGTTATAGAAGCGGACGCTGCACAAGAGGTAAGTAAGGGGCAGTCAGACCTAATGGATAGAGAGTTGGACTTGTAATCCAAAGGTCGTGGGTTTGAGTCCCAGTTCTGGCAGGGATTGTGGGTGGGGTGATTGAATAATCAGCGCTCTCCACCTTCAATACCACGTCTGAGGTGAGACCCTTGAGCAAGGCACTGTTCCCCCAACTGCTCCCCAGGCGCTGCAGCAATGGCTGCCCACTGCTCCGGGTGTGTGTTCACTGTGTGTGTGTGCATGGTTGTTCACTTCTCACTGCTGTGTGTGTGCACTTGGATGGGTTAAATGCAGAGCACAAATTCCTAGTATGGGAAACCATACCTGGCCAAATGTTATGTCCGTTAAACAAGAGTGTTTATTTTTTCACTGCAGAGTAGAGACAATGGATGAAGAAAACAATTCAGGTGAGTAATGGAGAGCAGGATTATATATCGTTGTTGCACACTGAATGCTAACACAGTCCTTTCCTTTACAGATTCATGGGAGCGCTGGAGAAACACAAAGACACTGGAGACACGTTGGAGCATGGAGACACCACACACCACATACACGGGAGGATCCTGGAGCATAGGAGAAACACTGAAACGAAGGAGAACAATGAGGTAAGTACAGGGTAAGTAATTTCCAATATCGTAGAGCTGAGAGCGAAGGAGTTAGTCCACTTCATTGAAACGAGCCCGGACGCTGACTGTGGAGTGGTGTGTGGATTTATAGTGCCTGTGAAAGTGGGAAACATGGAAAGTGGGGTGAATCTTGTACTGTGGAGGGAGCTGGAGTTTGTAGGTGACAGGGTTGATTTGTTCCAAGTTGACGAAGGGGCCAACAAACCTAGGACTTAGTGTTTTACAGGGCAGGCGCAGGCGAATGTCCCTGGTCGACAACCAAACCTTCTAACTGGGTTGGTAAGCTGGTGCCTCAGATCTCCTTCGGTCGGCTGTTGTCTTCTGCCTGTGCACTGCCCGTTGCAGATGGTGATGTGCCTGGTCCCAGACTCTCTCACTCTCCTGAAACCAGTAGTCAACAACATTGGAGGGTCCTCCTGACCACGGGAATAGAGGGGGCTGGAAACTGAGTATGCACTGGAAGGGAGTGAGAACAGTGGATGCCTGACGGAGGGAGTTCTGAGCTTACTCGGCCCAGCCCAGAAACTGGTTCCAGGAGTCTTGGTGACCATGGCAGAAGGTATGGAGGAACCGCCCCACCTCTTGGATTTTGCGTTCGGTCTGGCCGTTGGCTTGAGTGTGATACCCGGACATGAGGCTGACGGTCACACCTAGGAGCTTGAAGAAGGCTTTCCAAATCTGTGAGATGAACTGTGGGCCCCTATAGAAGTGAAACAACTGGTTGAATAGGATCTCGGCGGTTTCCATGGCTGTTGATAGACCCTTGAGGGGTATAAGATGACAGAACTTGGAGAAACGGTTGACAATTACCAGGACACAGGTGTTACCGTCTGATGGGGGCAGGTCGGTGATAAAATCCACTCCTAGGTGTGACCAGGGGCAGTTGGGAACGGGGAGCGGGAACAGTTTTCGTGATGGTAACTGGCGGGGACTCTTTGATATGGTGCATTCCCGGCTCCCCCTCACGTACCTTCTCACGTACCTTCTCATTTAAAGCATATTAAATGTAAAGTTGACTAAAAGGAAATTGGGTAGAGGTGCACAAGCAACAGGGATGACCACAAGCTTGAGAATACTGTCAAGCAAAGCCAATTCAAACACTTGGAAGAACTTTACAAGAAGTGGACTGAAGCTGTAGTCAATGGATCAAGAGTCACCACCCTCAGAAGTCTTCAGGAAAAGGGCTACCAAGCCACTTCTGAAACAGAAACAATGTCAGAAGCATTGAAAAATAACTGGACTGTTGCTTAGTGGTCCAAAGTACTCTTTTCAGATAAAAGTAAATTTTTCATTTGGAAATCAAGGTCTGGAATCTGCTTGAAGTACAGTGTAAAGTTTCCAAAGTCAGTGATGATTTAGGGTGCTGTGACGTCTGCTGATGTTGGCCCATTTTGTTTTATCAATTACAAAGTCAATGCGGCTGTCTGCCTGGAGATTTTGGAGCACTTTATGCTTCAATCTGCTGACATGCTTTCCAGCAGGACTTAGCATTTGCCCACAGTGCCAAAACCACAAGCGCTTTGCTGACCATGATTTTACTGTGGTTGATAGGGCAGCCAACATGCCTGACCTGAACCCCCTATAGAATCTATGGGATATTTTCAAGAGAAAGAAGAAACAGCCAATCCAAAAATACAGACAAGACAATACAAACAAGCTGAAGGCTCAATAGTGCCTCAGCAGAACCGTAGGCTGGTCGCTTGTATGCCACTCCTCACTGATGCTGGAGTAAAGGAGCCCAGAACAAGCACTGAGTGCATACATGCACATACTTTAAAGAACTTGAGATCAACTTGTGTTTTGCAAATCATTTTTGTTTGATCGTAGGAAATATACTAGTATTTTGAGATTTTGAGATTCAGAAATTTTTCTGAGATGCACCTGGACCTCAGCTCTCTAGCAAACCTATACACTATACACTCAGAAAACAGGCATTCTTTTATATTTATTTTATTTTATTTTATTTTATTGTTATATTGTTTATAATGAATAGACAGGAACACTAAGAAAGTTGATGTCTAACTTTAAGAAAATAAGGAAGGGAGAAGGTAGCAAATGATGCCTCAGGTCGCTAATAGGAGGAAAAACATGAACATAATTTGGAATTATTAAATATATTAAAAATAAATTAAGTACAACTAATTAAGATAACAACCATAATCAGAAATTGCAATTATTAATTTGAACAAAATAATTGTGATTATCAGAAAAAAAGACTAAAATATGTTTGTTTTTTTGTTTTTACTAAAATTAGAATTTTGGTATTTACTATTGTTATTACAGTAACTGATCATCCTCTCTTATTGTGGAGTTGTAGAGTAATTCCTAAAAGCTGAAAGACACACTACATTAAATGTATTTAATGTAGTGTTGCCACCAAGTGGATCGATCATTTATTGCAGGTCGTTTCAGGAACATTAACAAAAGTGGAGTTAACCTATGGTTAAGAGATTCTGGGCTTTTTATGCCCCAGCTGATGACAAAATGTACAGACACAAGGTCACAGTAAAAATAAAAAATTTAAGCATACGTTTAGCTTTAGAAACCAACCTGTTAGACAGATCTGTAGACGGGTCAAATTACAAGGTAGAGCAAATTCGGTTATAAATGTCCTGAAATTAGACTGAACTGTAGGTAGTTCATTACTTAAAGTTGTATTTAGGTGATAAAAGTAAACTGTTGTGTAATGTTAAGTGGCAAAGTTGGCTTTCCCGTTTTTAAAACCTCAAAAGTGTGTGCTACAACGTGACCTAACTGCAACCAAAAGGCAAGTTTCTGTAAAATCGCTAAATTATTGTAAAAACTAAAAAAATCGATCCATGTATTGATATTATGTAGTCCTGCAGAGGGCAGCATTGAACTGAGATACGGGAAGTGTAGGAGCGCATGAATGAGGGTGTAGAAAGAAAATTCCAACTGCCAGTTCACTATGAATGGCACAGCTCTTAGAGCGTGAACTCTGAAGAAAGCATTTGCTGTTGCAAATATATATATATATGTATATATATATATACATTTATATTTACATATGTTTTTCAAACTATTGCATTTGTGTCTTATTTGAAATGGCTTCCTATTTTTATGAATTACATTTTAATATTTAGAAATGTTTTTTGAAATTCACCCGATGTGAAGAGACCAAAAATAATTTGAGATTCAAAACAAATAAAATGCTTTTATTTATGATCAAACAAACAACAAAAAAAACCTTTTCCTGGAGGAGATCAGGTGGAGTGAAAATAAAGCAGTATAAAACTTTGTACCTTAACTAATCATATCTCCTACTGAACTAGTATTCTTAGGGTACTTAGTCAGTTATGCATACGTTTTATTTCAACTTTATGGCATTGTTGTAATTTCCCATAATGTAAAAATGTCATAGTGTCATTGTTTAAATAATATCAGCAGCTGCAGGTTATATAATAACTTCCATTGCAGTCAACTTTTTTAAAATCTGTGAACAAAACATGAAAATATTGTATTGAAGCATTGTGACATGGTTGTAAAAATAGGATAAATATTAAAATAATTTATATGAATTTTAATTTACTGATTATGTTGTTTTACACAAAGATGTTAAATTTGATTTGGTTATCTGAGCATACCTAATGAAAATCTACAAGGTATAACTGCTAAAATGTTTTATTTTGCAATTGCAATTAAATAAAAAGTAATTTGTGACAAAAATAAAACTGTTCTCAAAGCAGCAATGTAGTAACAAATTAATGACACAGGGCATGACAAACGGGGTGATGGATCCAAATTTAGCCAAATGTAGTTAGACATAAATGGCTTCTGTGGCTGAGATGGGTATGACAGGGGATTCACAGATGGTCTCCACGACCATGTCAGGACAGACGAAGAGTTCTGACACCCACTCCTTGAGAGGGCCTGAAGCGAACACCGCTGCCACCTATGGAAGTTCTGCAGCAAGTGCCGCCACCTCTGGAGGTTCTGCAACAGATGCCGCCACCAATGGCTAAGTTAGGGAACAAAAGACTTCTCTACGCTAAACTCAAGAAAAGATCTGGGCTAACTTCAGGAACTGGAACATTCTCAGGGGTAGAACTCTGGATCAGGAGCCATCTCTCGACTCCGGTCAGGGGCTAGAGCCATCTCTTGGCTATCTGGAGTGGATGTGGACCTAAGAGTCTGAAATAAAGGAATGACAATGATTTATGGACTGGAGTCAGCTCGGAATCAGATTCAAGAAGTGGAGTGAGGTCAAGACTGAATTCAGGGACTGAAATGGTATCCAGAATTGGAGCAGGCTTTAGAGCAGATTCAAGGGCTGGAGTGAGCTCGAAATTGGAATGGATTCGGGGAATAGAGCAGGTCTCTGGGTTTGTGGCCATTTTATAAAAAATCTCTGTGCTCGCAGCTATTTTGAGGCTTTAAAGTCCTCTGCTTCTCCCACAGTGAAAGGAGAACAGCATAACAACAGAGCAAAGTCCAAAAATTTGCAGAGCAACCCTCGAGAATGAATGAGCTTGGATCTCAATGGTCTATGACAGAGAAAGTCATTCAGAGTATAGTCCGGGAGATCGGAGTAATATGCAATGTCTAAAAAGTCCTGGATGTGGTCCTCATGGGAACACATTACCTAACTGAGGAGAACTAACCTCATAGCTGAGTCCATGGTTGGCCTGGAAATACTCATAAAGCTACTGAATCAGGATATTGCTGGATATTCTGTAATGGAGTGGGGCTTAACAATTGGGTGATAGATCCAAATTCAGGATTTATTTTATGGCTCATTTCCACTGAGCGCTACGGGTCAGTACAGTATGATATGGTACGATTCGTTACGGAACACCCTAATCCAGCTTGCGTTTCCACTGCCATCGGTACCCTTACTTAATAGGTGTGGTGTATGAGGGAACGTAGTGATCGACGATAAAGCGTGAAAATAAGCACAACTTACAACTCACAAGTAAAATAAACAATTATAGCCATTATAAAAGTATAAGAGGTTTAAGAGGAAATAAAGACAAAAGCAAACAAAGTCAGCGCTGTACTACGGTCAAGTTCAAAATAAATAAAATTAAATATAACTTTGTGCTTAGCCAAAATTATATGACCAGGAACAAATTAAAGGTGAGTGAGACCATGAATGCCTGTTAAATATATTCTTACCCAAAACAAAATGTATCTCATGTTTCATCACTACAGAGATGTTGGAGCCAGCGACAAATGTCGAAAGGACTAGACGATCTTGAGGCTGTTCTAAGCAGATACATAAGCACTGAGCGCCCGGCGGTTGCCTGGAGCTACGAAATCAGCATATCAAATAAGCGCTATCTTTATAAATAAACCACAGATGTGAGTTTTAAACAAATATATTCTCGCCTGAAAAACTCTTAAAACTACACTTCATGACACATTAACAGTAATATTTAGAAAATTAGTGGGTTTTTGGGCACTGACGTTTCACAAGTCAAGAAAAAAAAAATAACACATATTGAGAAATGACTATTGTCTGTGAAAATATAAAATTGTAAAATACACTGTTATAAGTTAATGTAAATATCGGAACCCTTGTATCAAGCAGAAGTGACAATTCTAGTCAACCAATCAAGGTTCTGCAGTGAGTTTAGCTCTACCCTTGTGGTACCCTTTGCTGTGCTCTTTTGGTACCCTTTGCTGTGCTATGTACCCTTACGGAAGGATACCCAAAAAGTGGTATGGTACATTTCCCTATTTTGGTACCATTCACATGGAAATGGACATAATTGTGTACCGTACCATACCATGCTGTACAGAAACTGTACCGCTCAGTGGAAATGAGCCATTAGTTGAATTAGGTTAGACAGGCAGGATCGAAACAACAGCAAACAAAAAATAATCCAGGGAAGATGCAAAAGAGTAATATACAAAACAGCCGAAGGTCCAGGCAGGCAGCAAACAATCACAAAACAGATAAATAGTCCAAGATCAAAAACAAAAAAGGCAAGAGAAAGCAAGTGAAGGGAAAATACAAGAAACATTACAGGCTAAACAATATCCAGCCATGTGTGTGTGTGTGTGCATCTTAGATAATGTGAGTTTGATGAGGTAAGGAGATATAATTGACTGAGCCTGGGCAAAGGATTATGGGGAATGCAATCAGTGATCATGTGAAAACAGCACCATGGTGGAGCTCATTGGCTGGTGATCAGGACATATGTAAATTGCACATCATTTGATTACATTATTTAAAATTGATTTCTTAAATGTTTTTAAAAGTTCATGCTGCAGCGTGACCCAACTGCATCCAAAATGCAACCTTTTCGGTACATTATTTAATTTGGAAAGAGACTGAGACATTGAATTAAAGCGTTACTCCACCCCAAAATGAAAATATTGTCATTAAACTCCATGTCATTCTGAACATTCTCTCTCTCTTTCTCTCTCTCTCTCTCTCACACACACACACACACACACACACACACACTCATACCTGTAGTAAGAGACTGGCACAGAGCCAGTCATGTGGCTGCCATGTTTGGCCCATTCCATTGCCAAGCTACAAACACTCTCGATTTCTCGTCTCTGTCTGCTGACAGTTAGGACCATCTCTGCAGATTTCCCAGGAGGATTAAGGGGACGCTCATAAGATAAAATGTGTCTGCAGTAAGGAGGTTTGGACTGACACAGATGTGTCCATGCATAATGGTCTGAAACTGCAAAGTGGCAGTGAAAGCATTTATCTAAAAGAGCTCACCTCACCAGCACTATAAAAAGAAATACTGGGCAATTGCTAGGGAGCCATTTCATCTATTTCTATCTATCTGATCTGACTTTTTAAAAATATATATTTTTTGTTTGTTTGGCCTAATGTAGTTATTCAGTAATAATAGATACAATTTTGCCTTAAAAATGGCTAAGAACAATTTACATTGTGATATTAAACTGAACCTATAGTCACATTTCTTGATAGGCTCTATTAATATTGAGCCAGTATTTAAGTTTGCTTAGATTAAGTGTAAAGAGTTCAAAGAATGTGAACCGCCCCCCCCCCAAAAAAAATTATCACACTGATGATCATGATTATAAATAGCCATTGAGAAACAGAGTTGTGACACTCCCAGAGGCTTCCATGAACTAAGGAATGTGGAAGTAAAGCGTGTAATGGTCAATAGTTCCAAACAAGCGATAGTTCCAGGATTGGAGTCCATTCATTTCAGTGCTTTTATAGCATACTCACCAGAAAGTTGAGGACATTGTAGCAGGTTTTGACATTTTAATGAATTTGTTTACTGTCATAAAATAATTCTGGTATGTGAGTACTAGAGCAATATATATATAGGGCTAAACGGTTCTCTTTGCAGAGCTGTTCCATTCCATTCCGTGCCGAGCCGAGTCGGCTGGTACGGTTCTGGTTTCGTTTTCCACTGCAGGGCTGATAACGGATCTCTTTGGAATGCATTTCCAATGCATCAGTTGTTGCCGTGTTAACACAAATGTTTACATATAATATGAGGTGTAAATAACCATGTTACCACGCGTTATGGAGTTATGGATTACTAATTTGTGTTTACATTACTTAAAATAGTGCACTTAGCAAGCTACGGAGAAACTAGCAGCCAGGCAACAAACAGGTGACAGATCCTGAGTGACGAATGTCACACAAACGCACTTTACTTGCAAGGTTCAGCACAGTTGTGTAACCGTGCCGAGAATTCTGGGCTCACGTGGAAACACAACTGGAACCGTACCTGACAGTTCTTAGAACCGTTCGGCCCGACAGTGGAAAAGCGGCTATTATTTTAACTCCAAAGTAACCTTAGGAGGGCGATATATCTGGTTTGGAATGCACCGACAGACTGAATAGACTGAGGCCTAAATACACAGGTAAACGAGGACAATAGACAAGACACACCTGAACCAAATGACATTATTAATGGTAGACAGAAACTGGGTCATGCAGGACACAAGGCAAAAGACCACACACAAACAGTACTGGGGTGTAACAAACATATATATATCATGTTTTTATTGTGTTAGTTAGTTAGCTAAGGGAAAAGACCACACATAAACAGTACTGGGGTGTGACAAACATTAGATTAACGTTTCTTGCACGCTCGGCCGCCACCTCCACATCGGAGCCTGCCTTTTTTCCTTGATTTGCATACCGAGGTGTGTAAATCATGGGGAAGACCATATTCGTCCTGTATCTTTATTCCCGCCAGCGATTTTTTTGGAAATGTGGCGGGTTTGAATGATCACGGTTATAGGGCAATGCCTAGAATTGAACAGACACTCACAAGCTATCTGTCCTCTGACGTGGCATCATCCTTAAAGGCTCTGACCTTGCCCACGAAGCCGCTGCGTACAACTTCAGTGCTCGTGGCCAAGGGGTACTCAGCAGCAGGTCAGGCTGACCTGCTCAAAGATCTAGATGAGCAAGAACACGTAAGCTCAGATGACATCGCTGAGCTCAGGAGGGCCGCTGACTTGTCTCTCCACGCCACTAAAGAAACTGCTCGTGCCATCGGAAGATCTATGGCTGCGATGGTGGCTGCGGAGAGGCATTTGTTAACTTTTTAACATTCACGTTGATAATAAAAATGATGCGTTAGGACTTGCGTTTACTGACCTGATAAACTCTTTTGGAGTAAAGCAAAATGTT
>JAUMHE010000042.1:2868679-2895396 GCA_032359235.1 Enteromius mattozi | reverse complement strand
GTATATTTGATACAATTAGCTTTTAAGATCTTTTAAGAGTGTTGTTGTCCACTTATGCAGGACTTAAGTACATATTTATATATAATTTTAAAATTCCTTCTATTGTCTTTGAAATATAAAGAAACTACAGAATTTACTTTTATTTATGTTTATGTAGCCTATATTTAATAATAATAGCCTGACTACAAAAAAAAAACAATTATATATTTGCATTTACTCCATGTAAAAAAATAATAATAATGTTGAATAACACGCTACTATTAAAAACGTGTTGTAGTATGATTTAAAATTCAATTTAAAGTAAAAATATTATTAATCTTTCATTGTTGCTACCAAGCTGATATGACCACCCAGATATAACTTTATATTTATTTACATGACACATGTATTATAGGACATTGTTTTGGCATAATAAATTAATTATGAGTTACAATTACTCAGTTGAATATGTTTTTTTTTTTATTTTATTCTTACAGTCCTTGTCTTTGCTTCATGATGAATCTACACAAACAGATCTCACTATAAAGTCCAAGTCATTTACATTATTTTAATCACACAATGTCCAGCACAATAAAGCATGGAAGACAGTGTTATTTTCAAATGACATGAACTTTGACATATATAAGGGTATGAAGAGTAGGGACAAACTAAAAGACGAGAAATGCTGAGCGCTCTATAGATTAGTTTAAGACTAACATATTTACACTAAAAGCTACTAAACATCTTTTTTGATTTTGATTTTTGCTGTTTCTTATTTGCCCCAGTGATCTATATACTGACATCTATTGCTTTGGATGCATGGAGTGTGTTCATTAACCATTTCTGCTTCACACCAGGCTGATATTTAAATTTTTAAAAAACTTTTGTCTGATAGGCTCAGGTGAAAATAAGTGTAATTCTCTCTTTGTGTTGTGATGAAGAAAGCATGGAAAGAAAGTCTTATCCTCATTTCTGAGTGTCTGTTAATACAGAATGAGGTTTTAGCCGATTGCACATGCTGATTGTACAAAATGTCATTGAATGGTACAATGTTGTTATAAAGGAGGCTATAGCATACTTAATGTTTTTGTTATACAGTTTAAGCAAAAAACAAAAGTGTATGTTTTGTAGTCTAATGTGTCTTGCTGCTGTTTTTTTGAGACACATTTTCTTCTCCTCAGACCATAAAATAAATCCTTGTCAATTTTGTAATGAGTTACGGCTTCTTAGCACATCATTGTCTCTGTTTTTTCCTTGTGTCGTAAAACACACATCAATTAAATTGACATTCTTGGATTCAATCCCAACAAGTTCTTGTACGTTGTTAGTGGATCATGCTGCAGCGTATGACTGCCTCAACATCTTTCCCATTTTTCAGTGTATGGTTCACCACTGTGTTGCTATGTCTTTGACAGACACATTTTGTGGTGTGATGGCTGTGGCTGTCTTGTCTTCATGCTCAGCACTTGAAATCCTGCAATTTTTCCATGGGGAAAAAGTACTGCTACATGCAATCACCAGACACTTTTTTTATTGGGTACGGCTGCTAAACTGCTCGTTAATGCACATATCTAATCGGTCAATCACATGGCACACAGCAACTTTAGACATGCAGACATGGTATAGACTATCTGAAGTACAAGTTCTTGAAGTTCAAACCAAGCATCAGAACTGTGAAGAGAGGACTTTGAATGTTGCATTTTTGTTGGTGCTGCTAAGAACAGTACAGTACCAATTGTACCAACTGAGCATTGCATTTAAATATCTCAGCCTACCTGAGTATTGTTGCTAACCATGTGCATTTCTTTATGACCACAGTGTAACCGTCTTGTGATGGCTGCTTCTAGCAAAGCGTAAACTATCTCAAACTGTTTTTTTAAACATGACAATGAGTTTACTATACCGACATGGCCTCCACAATCACCAGATCTCAATCTAACAGAGCATCATTGGGATGTGGTGGAATGGGAGATTCACATGATGGATGTGCAGCCAACAAATCTGCATCAACTGCATGATGCTATCAGGACAATATGGACCAAAATCTCTGAGGAATGTTTCCAGCACCTTGTTAAATCTATGCTACAAAGAATGCAAAGAAGTCATTTCTGAATGCATAAGGGAGTTCAACCCAGTACTCGCAATGTGTACCTAACAAAGTGGCCAATGAGTGTATTATTGTAATACTGTATTTTCCTACCTGCACACTTTTTAGGGAGACATGAAATATGAAGAAATAAGTACATCAGTGCAGTTTCCAAAAGAAATGAACACTAGACGCAGTAAAACTCTGACACCTTTTATTAATTTTCACACAAATTTACAGAGTTTTGATTAATAAAGCGTAATCTTCACACAATTACTAGAAGTATATCATGTTATGACTTTAAAACAATATTAATATGGTTGAGATTTGATAATGATGCTTTTGAACGTTAGCATCACACATATCCGGTTTCATACAGTATCTTTGGGTTTTTAAAGATAGTAGGTTTGCTCAGTAGCTCATGTGATACCGCGTTGAACTTAGGTGTTGGAAAGCTCCGGTTTGAATTCCATGTAACTACGGTTTGACGGTTTGGAAACGTCACTGTTGCATAAACAAATGCCTTTTGATTTTAGTTTTGCATTTGGTAACACTATCGAGTAAGTTTAGGGTTGGATTTGGTGTAGGGCATATTTTCAACAAAAGTTTTTAGCTTTTAGCGACTTTTAGCGACAGTCCCCGGATATTTGAATTCTGAACCATTGCAATATGTAACTGAAGCAACATAATAAAAATACTTACCTATGTCAACTAAATAAGTATGTGTGAGGGTTCACGTATTAAACCTGTGTTTTAGCACCCCTCAGTGGACATTTCTCTTTGAAACTGCAGCGATACGTGCAGTAAGGTACATAAAAACAGTGTTGCACAAAAAGTGCACAGAGGTACATTTTTATGAGACCAAGTTGGTATTTTTGGGTCTAAAAAAAGTGACATATTATTGTATTGCAATTAACATTGCACCTCTTTAGCATTTGAGCTCTTTAGATCTGTAATGAATTTAGAAAAAAAACAAGCCAGTCAATTTGGTCAATCAAACTTTTAATTATTTTTTTTTTTCATTTCTGTAGTAAGCTTACAAATTCACACTTCTTACACCATTTAAGCTATTTTACAATGATTGCATAGAGCAGCAGCAAACACGTGAGGTTGTCGTGGCTACTGGATACATTGCACATGAAATATTTGTAAAGGCTGTGCTGTATATTTTTGCTGCACTAGCAGTAAACATGCCGAATATTATTCACTATAAACGTGTTTGTCAACAGAATCGCAAAGTAGACTTCAACAAAAATCAACGAGTAAATTACTCACTCGTTCAGTCTTTCGTTTGGGAGACAAAAACTTTATTTACTGTTCTCTTCGATCTTTAAAACTTTGCAGATATTTTACATGCACAAATAGCACAATGCATGAAAGATAATATTGGAAAATCATAAGTTGTATTTCCCCTTTAATAGTTTAGAGGTATATGCAAATCAGATTTTTGGTATGACTGGAAGAAGTCTATCTATTAATGACCATCATGTAATTTGTCTAAGCGTGAATAACTCTGTGGGGAGAAATGATTGCTCCCTCTAGATGAGGAAGTTTGTTTGGAGCAATACTGAACTCTGTAATTTAATAAATTGATGAAGTATTAGATCACTCCAGACTGGAAATTCTGTGATCAGTAGCCTTCTGACATTCCCAACATAACGTATAACGTTTTCCTTCGAATACTGAGGGAAATGTTTAGAAGATGTTCTCCCTGCTCTTTTCCATACATTGCCCATAAAAAATATTTTTGCATGTTCACATTCATACTTTTCTTGTACCCAGCTTCTCTTTTATACGTTTTTTTGTTGTTGTTTTTTAAATCACCAATCATAAAGAACAGCATCACAGTGTGCACTTGGTGTTACAATTTTTTTTATTTTTAAATATGTAGCTATTTCTGCTTAAAATGATGGATTATCTTTTTCAACCAAATTTGGTACCTTAGAATATATCTTAGAATCTGAATGATGAGTGATGAGTACTATATGTAGAGCTGAAATACTTATTAATTTTTCTACTTAGAAAATAGTACAGACCTTTTCCTCAGTCCTGAAGATGGCTAAAATAACTGGCATTGCAAACAGACAGACTGAGGGCTTCACAGTCAGTGGGAGGTTCAGTTTAATTACCTTAAAATATTAGTGCTCCCTGAGAAGCTGTCCACGCTCCCACACATATGCTGGTAAATCTGTTTAGAGAGGAAGGCTGGTCAACTCCTGTTTTGCATTTTGATTTAACATTTCAGAGAACAGGCAATCTGTTCAGATCGCTTAGCCCTCGCACCGATACACCCACATGGCTCATCGCTATGCTGCACTCACTCACTCTCCTGTGCCGACGCCAGTGACTGACGTCCCGCTGCCATTCTTTAAAGGCCTGCGGGCCGCCACAGGGAGGGAAGCTTTCCACAAAATGTCCCCTGAGAGCCCTTAGAAAGCACCCTGCTGCCACTGTCTTCCTCTCACTCTTTCACCATCCGCTCTTGTACCTTTTCTACTTGTGTTTCTCCGCCTCCTTCTAAAAATGAATTTTTCTTTTTTTTACCCCTCTTCATTTTCTTGATGTAGATCAACAGCTAACAGTGACATCAGCCTTATTTCACTGTTTCTCACTGGCTTTTTCTGTTTTACCACTGTTTATGGGGTTGTTGTGTGTGAGCAATGGTGGTATTTCAGAAGTGCTCTTACAAAAAGCTGAATAGACTGTGTTTACAGATTCTGAATACTGAGCAGCGTAAAATTATAATGGAGATGTATTCATCATTGAACACCTATAAAAATTATGGAAACAATATGGATGGCTGGTCCATCACAAGTCTGCTTTATTTAATTTAATTTAATTTAATTTAATTTAATTTAATTTAATTTAATTTTATTTTATTTTATTTTATTTTATTTTATTTTATTTTATTTTATTTTATTTTATTTTATTATTTTATTTTATTTTATTTTATTTTATTTTATTTTATTATTTTATTTTATTTTATTTTATTTTATTATATTTTATTTTATTTTATTTTATTTTATTTTATTTTATTTTCCATTTGTCTTATGTGGTGTCACAGAATTGCTAAATTGCTTAAATATGACACAAGCCAAATTTTAACTTGTCTTAAGCACCACAGCTCAACATGCAGAACATGTGCACCAAACACTAGACCAACACTTTTTTTCCCCTCGGAGAATTTATAGCAAGAAATATCAGAATATGGTGAAGTGTAGAAATTAATAAATAACTACATTAAAACTAATAAACAAAAAAAAACAAAAAACAGTACCATTAATGAGGCATTTAAAGTTGTCTCCAGCTTGATTATATCATCTCATCTGACTGGCTATTTGTGTTAAATATTGTGTAAGGGAAAATAGTTCATGACTTGCTGATGTACTTTACGGTATTCTAGATCTTTACTTTTCTTACAAGGTCAAATGTATACTCAGAAGATGGCATGGATATTACATCTCATAACTGCTCTATTGACACATTTCTTCTCAATATTTCATTTTCTTTCTCTGTCCTTATCTGAAAAGATGCTTTATATTAAACAGGTACTTTTCTATCATTGCTCTGTGGTCTGATAAATGTGATCAATTCAGACACCCAACTGTAAATTAGACTGTTGTTCAAGTAACAGATTTCCTTTTGGAATTAATATTCCTACACCTTGACAGATATCACAGACATACTAGGTGTGCTTTCTCGGTGTCAAGCTCTGGGCTCTCTTCAAAATAAATATAGATAGATAGATAGATAGATAGATAGACAGACAGATGAAACACAATGGAAATGAACAGGGCTGATTTTTGGAATATTTAAAAGTTATATAAATTATAAAAAGCACTTGCGTAAATTTTCGTATTATTTGATTTGCAAATCTGATTAAATAATTTTACAGTCACTTTAGGACTTTTTTTTTTCATTGCAGTGAATCATAACTTTATGCAGAAAAATACAATGAAAACAGTCATGCTTTTTAGTCAGTCAGAACTTTGCAAATATTATAATGTCCATTATAACTGCTGTATTGTGCAGATTCCGTCCTGTAACAATTAATTTCTGCCGTGTTGTAGATAATTGCATCATTAATTCTTACAGAATTTCTCAAAAAAAAAAGCAGTTCAGTTACTCTACTGATATATGCATTATATATTTCGTATTTTAAACACTGATATGATAAGCTAATTCTCATCAAACTTTGAGATCCTTAAACAATTTGAACCTTTTTTTGTAATGAAAGCAATGTTTTCAAACATGATTGCCTTTATTTTTAACCATTCATTCTGTTTGCATGAAGGTGTTGTGATGTAAGGCTAAAGCAATCAACTGCAGAATGTGGATGGCATAGATGAGCGTTGTGTTTGTAACAGCCTTGAACTTGCTCCCTATTATATGCTGCTCAAGCGGCTGGGATATTGGCTACCAACACCGAGATGAGATCTCCTTCTGTGAATGTTGGTGATGGATTGCTGTACCTTCCAGGTTTGAGCTCGGCAACGCCCCAATATTCCCGCAGAATAGAGTGACAGGCAATATATAACACATCAGTTTGGGCTGACTGCACCACAGAAACTTTATTTTTTTCTGTCTGGAGATCAGCCCTGTATTTTTGGCTAGCCCTCACAATCCTAAACTGCTTGAATTTTTCCTCTCTGTCTGTGATTCTGTCATCCTCTAGCAAGAGTTACTTGCTAGAATGAACTAATTTAAAAACCCTTTTATAGCTTTTTGTCTTTGCCAAGAAATTGATGAACATTGTGCTGTTTTTAAGATGAAGACCGACAGTAAGACAACCAGCCATACTTATCTGTACGGACATATGAGTTTGTGCCCCCCCAAATATTAATACACTTGAAAACATATAGCTCTATATAAACTAAATGAATCCTAAATTGGTAATTGGCAATTCAAGCTGCAGTCCAGAACATTTTTGTGTTCATAATGTACAAAATGTATATAATAAGCAAGTACACATTTTCCAAACCATGTTTAGGCTTGTCCTGAATCTCTATGGTACACCTATAAAAAAGTGTTTATATTCAGAATAGTCCAGTACCTGTGTGATTCACCATAGACATCAACAGAGAGAAGTACTGTAGCTCCAGCTACAATGTTTTTCTGTTTATGAACCACTAAGCACTGCAGCTTTAACTTGTAAATGTTTAGCAGAATTCAACAAATATTTTCTAGACTGTTTTCTAGAAGAGTTATTTTCTAGACTGTCTTAAGTCATAAAATAAGATTGATGTATTGACATTTAATGCATGGCTTCAGCAGAAAAGTTGGCTATGTAGTGATCATACACATGATACATATACATTTTTCCAATGTAAATCTATAAAAAAGGCAGCGTCCCCTAATTGAGAGCGAAATGGGACTGCCCCACTTTTTTTAAGTAATATAATGTAGTTTCGTTTGATGCTTTATCAATCTGTGTCAGCAAAGTGTATATATCATTGATGTATTTGATAGATTTTAGCATGGTAATGGATATGATAATGTTAATGTAGTTGATATTTGTGGAATATATCTGCTATGCTGCTGCTGTTGGTTATTGCTGTTTATGCAGATTATTGCTTATGCAAAACAAAAACAGTAAGTTACTGTAAGACATACTGCTGCTGCACAAATAGCATATACAGTATAATAACCCATTATAGATTTATTAAGGTAATATACAAAAGAATAGAATATATAGGAATATACAAAATAGCTACATTCCAGAAAGGGAATAAAAGATACTACTACTACTACATAATAATAATAATAATAGATAGGTAGATCTAATCATTGGGCTTAATTATGCAAGAGAAGACTAGACCTCTGCCAGAAGTGTTTTGCATATGTTCAATCATTTGAATGTAAAATTTAGGCCACTAAAAGTTAATCTGAGGTTATAGCATACAATTCCACCAAAAATCTGCCACAGCTACATTTATGGTCAGAAGCTGCCACTGAAGACAACAACAAACATTTTGTTTACACGTGGAGTAGTACAAAATACAGTGCAATACATATCCTAAACAATTAAACAGACGTAATTTGTTTTTTGTTTTTTTATGTGTAGTGAATAGCTAAGTTGAAATGTTTACACCTGCTTAACAACATTGCAGTTTGCTGCATTAAAATAGAATTCAAGTGATGTGCTCATTTGTGTGTACTTTGTGTGTATTGCCTATTTTACAGAGGTTTCAAATGCATTACAGATGGAATTGCAGATGGAAACATCCATTTATAAATATTTATAAATATTAGTTTAGGAGTCTTTTGTTTTGAACTCGTCCAATCATTGGTTTTCAGTGATCTTATCTTTTGGATTACACCAGTCAAATTCAAGCAGAAAGTAATCCAGTGAATCATTTATAAGATATTTAATTTCAGTGGATTGTTTTCTAAAAATAAGCATTATCAGATGGTTTTCAGTATGAATGCATTCAAAGATATGGAAGGTGATTTTAAGTTGATAGTTCTTTAAAGGCTGATTTAGTTTAAAAGCTGATTTTTGTAATGGTAGCTAAAAACAATTATATGGTCAGTAGCATTTTATTATTTGCATTTTGCATTGTTTTTTTATCCTGCTGTCTGACCCCATCACAGACCCCAAAAACTGACTGTGGCATCATACATCATTACCATAATTAAAAAAAAAATACTCAGCGATAGCATATGATATGTACACACATCTTCTGAAATTAAATTAACATTTATTATGCATGATATTTAATTTAAATTATGAGACAGATTAATCGGCTTATCAATATAACGGTCGGTCACAGCTCTTGTGTTTTTAGGTTGAGCAGTGAACGCATGTGAAATATGTTTACAGGTTCAGCGGTAGAAACAGTCTGAGGATATGAGCTATTCTTGTGTTGGGAGCATAAGCCATGAAGGAAGGGAGAAGTGAAGGATTATTTATTTATTTCTGAAAGAACCTGTCAGAATTGCCTCCAAAGGATTGCAGTCATGAATGGTGGCCTGGTTCCCAGTCCATACGTTAATAAATAATGGATATGTCAGGGCAACGTATGGGCTGTGCGTTATAATGAGCGTTCTGGAGCAAATCAGCACACTGCCTGGACTGGTATTCATCTCGTGAAGAGACGAGGGTCTCAGCCACTGTCACTGAACCCAACCCCCCTCGTTCTTTTTTCCAGTCAGCTTTCTGTTTCTTAAACTTTACCCTTTTTTTTTTTTTAAAGAAAACTTTCTAGCAATGTAGAGGACGTCTTTTTACATATACATTTTATGTGCTGTCTACTAACTGATTATATTTAATTTCCAGTGATTATCATTGACGATTGCACAGATACTATTTAAACTGAACTGAGCAGGACAATGACTTCTCTGAATTCAATAATGAAATGCCTGAAAATTGAGTGTTTAATCTTGTCCTTTTTTACATTGCTGACACTCTGTTCTCCTATTTGATACTGTTCAGTGCTTTGACACAATCTGTAATGTTAAAAGCACTACATAAATAAAGGTAACTTGACTTGATTACATGTAAGCATATTCCAAAAATAAAGTGTTTGTCATTATATTATATCATTTTTTTAAAATTCAGATTACAGTTGCTTTTTTATGGATTAAATATTATTCACACAACGCTTTCTTAAAAATCCTACTTTGACAATTCACAGTATAGAATGGCCATGTAAATTTAGGTCGAAGCACATATGATTATAATGGTACATTTTTTGTAATCTTAAAGGTATGGTAAAATAATAAAAATTCTGTCATCATTTACTCATTCTTTGCGTTACAAACCTGTGTGACCTTCTTTCGTGGAACACAAAAGAAGATTTTTTTTTTGTCTATACAAAAGAACACTGACTATTTGTTTTATCATCTTAGTCATACAAGTCTGAAACAACATGAAGAAATCATGGCTTTTTTTAAATTTTTATAACCATTCCTTAAATTCAGGGATGTATTTGGTTTACTTGCGTTGATGTGTCTTTAACGTGTCTCATTGAATGTGTTTCGTTCTTAAACTCATCTACGTTGACAGCCCAGTGCTGATTGAATTTGAGTCTCTGCAGCATCTGCCATTATCATCCTCATGGTCTTGAGTGGTTTATCTGTGGCCTCTACGAATCACCATATCAGGGCTTCTGGGGGTGGGGAGAAGGGATGGGATTGAATATGATGTGTGTGTGTGTGTTTGTGTGTGCGTGAGACAGTGAAAGAGTCTGTGTACATATATGTGCGTGAAACAGTAGTGTGTGTCTTTGAGAGCATATATATATATATATATATATACGTGTGTGTGTGTGTGTATGTATATGTGTGTGTGTTTGGCATTTGATTAGGGCATATGATTATGAGTCAGCACTCTTTCAACCTCATCACTCTTCTCTTTCCTTCTACTCTCCCTCGCCTCAATCAGAGCAGGACATGTATGGCCCCTGTCATTAACTGCACCTGCCATCCCCAATCAGTGTCAATGGCTGTTAGTACCCCACCACATCCAGAACTCTCTTTCATTCAGTTTGATTTTGGCTTTGACGTGTCTTTCTTTGTGAGCAGGACATAAGACTGTATTCTTTATTCAGTACGTCCCAATCACATAAATACATTAATGCTGATTGTTTGAGGGCATTATAGGTTGCACTGATTTGGAAAATTTGTCACATACAAATAATTAATAATTATATAAATAATAATTGATATAACTGTCTGGTTTTATTTTATTTATTGTTATTTATAACCTGAAATTAATTATCAATTATAAGCATTCCTTTGCGGCATATAGGTATACTAGAGCTTTTTTGTATGTTTGGGTAGATACTGAAACCTACAATATGGACATGCTGGAAACATCTAAACATAAGCAGAATTACGTATTTACAAATATAAAAGCGGAAGTTTTCATAACCTTTATATCATAAATATATTTATATAGTTACATTTTTACAGTTTATATATATATATGCAGGATTTTTGTGGTTATGGTCACTACTGAGGTCGCAGATAGGGAACACTGAATGAAGGCTTGAACTTAATTCAGCATGTTCAGAAAACCGCCGAATTACTACAGCAAGCAAAACAAATATTACACTAAATAATGGATAAACCAATACAGTCATTTTTAGTATTTTAGTTTTTAAAAGTATAGTCTTATGTAATCCTTTAAAACAAGTCAGCACCAGAAGTGACACAGAACAGTGTGAAATGTTATCATTTCAAAATAGCCGTTTAAATGCAACTGAAAATGTAAAATCTCATTGCTCATAAAATCAGCAGATTTTGACTAAATTAATAAAATATTAAGCAGACGTAACTACTACTTATATCATTAAATAAGTAAAATGAACTCATTGTGTTCATATTGTATTGCACAGGTTTGGTGGTAAGGGTATGTTTAAGTGTAAGTTAAGGTGTAAGGTATGGGTCAACAGTGTAATTATAATTACAGAAATTAATTTGAGATGTAATTGCATACAGGTAAGCACAAATACACTATAAAAACGTGTTTAAATAAAATGTGCATTACTGTATACCAAATAATTAATTTCAATGTAAGTACTTTGTAGTTAAGATCAACGAATATAAACTGAGACCAGTATTGATATATTAAAAAAGATTCATAAACATTTCCACATCTAAAACTGTTTGTACATTTTAGATACAGAATGTTCTATACTGTATATCAGTATGGTATTTTTTAGCGTGTATGCGAACATATGTACATTTTCATTTGGTAGATCCACATTTTACAGAAAAAAAAACAAACATATGAATACTCTTATTATTGGATATGATGGCCAGCAATACAATATATTATTTTAATATTTGACAGTTTCTGACTGATTATTATTTTTAAAAATAAAAAAACAGAAATATTAGCCAACAGCAATGTGGTCTTTGATATGCTGGCAACCTTGAGGATATGTTTTAAAAATTATTTTCCACGTATTAAAAAGGCATTGCCAAGCACTGACTGCAGGCTAATATGTATGCCCTGTTGTCCAGCTGAACATTTGTCCTAGCATCTTTTGATTGCAAATAAAACCTCAAAGTTACTTGCATCTCCCCGTCGTATCACTACCCCCTCTATCTCCTCTTCCCTCCCCCTCTCTCTGGGTGGTTTGATGGAGTGATTTTGATGGAGTGCGCAGGCGGGAGAGAGCCGTCGTCGAGCTGTGCTAATTGAGCTCTCTTTGTGCCTGGTCACAGCAGTGAGGCGAGGAGAGACGGCTGGAAGTGAATTTGAGCAGCACTCAGGAAGCCTCAACCAGATCGATAGTGCGAGACTTAACAAAACGCAGACATGCCGGCCACGCACATCAGGGTCATTACTGTCTATAGCGAGCCACATTTCCACCGGGGACTGATCAATGGGGGAAAATATATGGATTTAGAGAATTTTTTTCTTCCTCTAAGCCACAACTTATTTCTGTGTTTTTCTCTAGACTGTTTCTCGTTCAAAAGAAAAGGGCTTTTTTCTGAAAATCTCAACACTGGGATTAGTTTTCCGTGGTTGGCAGTTATCCAAAATATATGTGAGAAGAGAGTGACTATGCAAATCAATCCTTTTGTCCATTACTCTTTCTGTACCTCTTTACATTCAGTCATTCATGTTTTTATTTACTAAAGATATCATCCCCCTGCACACTTCACCCCCTCACTACTCTGTACATTCATGAAAATTATTTTTCACTGTTCAACATGAAAAACAGTGATTTCCTCTCTCTGACTGGTCCCGTGAGCTCACATTCAAGAAAAATATTTAATTAGGTCTAAATTTAATATTCTCAACACATAGGTTTAACAATAACAAACTTAATGTGTTGCATATTTGTCAGTTATATGATTGAAACAGGTTTTAAAAAATGGCTAAAACAAATAGGATTTATAAAAATATAACCCTGGTTTTTATATTTTTAAAAACACATTCAGTTTATTAATACTACAGAAATCTAACAAATATGCATCACATCAGGTTTATTTGTTTTATATTAATACTATGTAATCCAAATAGATGGAAATTTTGAATGAAATTGAAATAAATAAATCGTAAATTTAGGTGATTCACGATGCCATAAGAATAACATCTTTATAAACCTTTCTGTCTCACCAAAGGGTCTTTGTGGTGAAATAAGGTTTTTCAGATTATAAAAAAGGTAAGAAAGAGGTGGTTCTTTAATGAATCTTTGACTGAATGATTATTTGTGGAACCAAAAAATGGTTCAGAGTAAGGGTGGTTCAGAGTAATGGTGCTTGTCCTCAGAGTAATGCATGTTGTCTTGGTGCAGGAGTGTCTTTATTGCTGTAATAGGTCAAAAGTTCAAATATCATTTGCCATTAAGGTAGCACAACAAAGACTTAAATAATAGCAGAGTATGTGAATGTTTTTTGTGTGTGTTGAATGCAAACAGGAACGTTGAGTACGAACGTGAATGTTGAGTGTGAACGTAAGCATTTTTGAGGAAAGTGTAGAATCTGTGCATAATAATTTTGTAATGTCTTCAGTGATAGATGCAGTGCTTGATTTACCAGCAGTGCATTGTGGCATCAATAAAATATGTTGATTATTTTACTGCTTACCAGTTTTCTTTATATTATTGCTCACATCATGTTTCTTGTTATTTGTCATGTGGTGACACATGGCATCGCATGAAAGTGAAGTGACTTGTGGCCAGGTATGGTGACCCATACTTGGAATTTGTGTTCTGCGTTTAACCCATCCAAAGTGCACACACACAGCAGTGAACACACACACCGTGAAAACACACCCGGAGCAGTAGGCAGCCAATGCTGCGGCGCCCGGGGAGTAGTTGGGGGAACGGTGCCTTGCTCAAGGGTCTCACCTCAGTCGTGGTATTGAGGATGGAGAGAGCGCTGGTTATTAACTCCCCCCACCCACCTTCCCTGCTGGACCTGGGACTCGAACCCACAACCTTTGGGTTGTGACATTATTCATAACTCATCTTAAGGTGTTTTTGTTTGTTATACTTCATATAGTAGTTAGTTATAATAGTTAGTATGTTGTTGTAAGCCTGAATATTGAGGTCCATGCACATCTGATTGCTCATAAACTCTTCAAGCAAGCAATACATTGTGATGAGGTGAAACTAAGCATTTGTTGAATGAAACAGCACTTAGATTTGTTGTCACATTTGGTCATGTCTCACCATTTGCTGGATAATAAGTGTCCTTGCACTGAATGATATTATGATCTGCTCATTTAACATGAACCACTATAAAAGCGTCCATCAATAAAACTTATACCATCTTTGGTCTAGGACACCTTTCAAATAACTTACATAGATGAATAGATTTGCTATTTGGAAAAAAGGTTCCCTTGACATTACGTTATACCTTACGTTATAGATTCTTTTGCCGATTTCAATCTATAGAATGCTCCATTGCTTTAAGCTTTTAGGCTTGTGTGTTTATTATCCTAGACCACTGGCTCAACTATTTAATTTTTTTCTTGACAGCTGTCACACTCACACACACACACACGTTGTTTTTTGTGATTTATTGGGACTCTACATAGGCATAATGGTTTTATACTGTACAGACTGTATGTGGTATTGTCCTACACTGACCCTACCCCTTACAGGAAACTGTGCATTTTTAGATTTTCAAAAAAATACCATTTAGTATGTTTTTTAAGCCTTTTGAATTACGGTGACACTGAAAATGTCCTCATAAATCACCTTCATATTGTAATACCTATGTCATACCCATGTCATTATGCAAATTTGTGTTCTCATAAACCACATAAACATGCACATATACACACACAATCACACGTTGCTTAAATGTGGTTAATTGTGCAGTTTGTGCCACTCAAACATGGACATCAGGACAAAAACATTATGAGCAGATTGAACTAAATCAGCAATAATTATTCTAAATTCACTTTCTGGTAATCTGGTAATAAATGTAGCAATAAATTGAACTGTATCTATTTGCATTAAGAATGTATTAATTGATAGTAACTATATGTAAAATGTTGCGAAATTTATAATGCTGATTCTCTATACATTCCTTTTTGTGGTTTCTCCAGAGGACGCCAGTAAACAGCGGGGAAGCATTTCGATGGTTCTTTTAGGACTCTGAAACAAGGGACATCATATGCAGTGATGCCACAGACTTACCACAAAAAGAACTTGCAGGGCTACAAGGACCCAAAAAGCCCAGACTGTGGATGACAGAGCATGAAAGAGGATGGGACAAGCTAAAAAAAAAAAACTTTGTAATTTTATTTCCTGTGTAATTATTATTGTACTTTTGGCAGCATCATAATGTATATTTTTCAGTGTCTGTCAATGTGTTTTAGTGTCTAGGCTGTACAAGTTGCAGCCATTCTTGTAAAGAACTGAGTAGACAATCATTACAAACAGAAGAAAATAATGTCAACCAATGGACTAATGGCCAATGAGATCACAACTCACATATTTTTAGATCTGATGCAATAATCATAAAGGTAATTGTTCTCTGCCATCATTTTCCAAGCTTTTTATGGAATGATATTAAGAATACCTCTTTTCACTTAAACCAACAAATTCGAGAGGACACGTTGTGACCTCCACTATTAATGTGATGTTTTGTAATTGACACGCTGTGTATAAACAGTAAACCAAAACCAGTAAGTTTCTTTCTTTTCAGATGTGTTGATTTTGTTGTGCATATTACAGTGCAAGGCACATTTTCTTGATGCCATGATGCACTTTTAAAAGTCTGGTAACACTGAGAGAGGGCGATTTAAGGTTGTTTGTATAGTCTCTCAAAGTTCAATTGCGTTCCATTTAGTTTTGGTTGAATCTGTTTAAAAAGCTGCCCAAAGGTAGATAGAGAACCAGTGAAGAACTTTCGTGAACATCACAGTAAGATTTGTGACATGCATTTTTAATTTTCACAACACAGTAAACTACACATTCCGAAATGAATTATCCAATAAGTTGCTCATTGTCTTTACCCTAATGTTGCATGTGTAAATGTGTTTTTGTTTTAAAGACAACTAAAAATTTGTGTATTGTTGTTGTGATGCTTTTACGTGTTCAAATAATAAAGGAAACAAACAAAAAAAATTGTGAGAAACGTAATTTGATGGCAGGAAATTGTGACTTTTGAAAATTGATTTTTAATCAAAAGTGCAGTTCAGTGTCATAATTTGTATATATTTCTTGTCTTTCCCTTATCCTAATGCAAGCATACATTTCATGCCTCTGTAATTGTGATGCAAACTATCATAAGGGATAAAAAAGCAGGAGGAAAATACGTGAAGAAACAGACATTGTCATTTCCATCTTCCCTTAGAATGCAAAAATGTCACACGGAAAAGAGAGTGGCTCCCAGAGGCGTTAAGCTTTAAAGAGAGACTGAAATCCCATGCGGTTTGTAATGCGTGGAAAGGGTGCGTTTTGGGGGGATGGTTTGGGTGGATGGAATACTGAAGGATGATAGGTAGACGGGTGTTTGGGCAAATCAGGCTTTGGATATTGTGAGGACAGAATCATTTCTGAAGGTCTGGAAAAAGTGAACAAAGGACCTTTTTCTTATAAACAATTTAAGGGAATCATAACGTTATCAAAACTTGTTGCAAACTAGCTAGTCTCTTCTGGGTGATTATATTAGGTTACATTACAAACTACTCCCCTGTTATTTATCAGAGTACAAAATTAATTTTACTTGAGAATTTTTAATTTTTGTCAAACATTTTTATTGTTAGAAGCTAAATATATACAACTCAGTACATACAAGCTGAATAAACCTGAAAAAAGAAAAAGAGAAAATCAGAAAATTGAGAAAATCAATCCAGGCTCATTGCAAAACATACCTGTGACATAATTTCTGTAATATAATAACATGTTGCATTATGCATGTTTTGCAAAGTGTGAAAGGTCCAAGGTTTGAGTGGTTTAAAGGGTTTAGAAACTGTTCAGTTTTATCCAAAACAGATGAATCTGAATCTGGTGAATGGCGCTGGTTCTAACATTTTTCGAAATAATGGACCAGCTACAATAAAACATACCCTAAACCTAGCTGATAGTGGTACCAAAAGCAAAAAAGCAAAAGTATACATAGAGGAAAAGGGTACAAATGCTGTCACTGGGGTGGTGCCCTTTTAAAAGGTACACCTTTGTCCTTATTTACCCAATTTCATTTTAGAACCATAAAAATACATATTACTGCCTAAAATGTATGTATTAGTACCTAACTGGTACACACTAGAACCTTTTGTCATGTTGTTTTGCTTTGACCTCTTTTATCTTGACTCTTGTTTAATGGATTTTGTACCAGTTGAGCTACTGAGCAAGTTTACTACATCAAAAAACTCACACATATGGGTCTGATTATGTAATAAAAATGTTTACAAATTTTGAAAATTTGAAAATAATAATTAGTTTACAAATCATGTACTGTGTAAAGAATTTTGAGGTGCTGCTGATAGTCATTTTGGCTGGAAATTGCAGCTTTGTTTTAACAATTTGATTATGATCATTTCTCATGGTACAGTTGTTGAAAAAAAACTCTGGAGATTGACAACCTGCACATCCTTTATTATTGTGTGTCTGATAAAAGTGCCAAATGTATGTTTAATACCTGTTGCTGACTCTTTACAGGCTTGCTGTTCAGGAAAGTATGTTGGACAGGAAATATGAAACATTTGAACAGCTGGCAGTACAGGGCCTGAGGAATATGACTGCAGTTGACAGCAGCCTCATCTATGCCAAATCCCCTTGGCTAGTGATCACAGAGTGATAAGGGCCATTAAGAACATGTTGAATGCTGAGATTAAGCCACAACAGAGAGGGCTCTAATCCTCCTCTGTTCTTGAACCCATTCACACACCTTGACTGCAAAAATAAATCAATACCAAAACATACAGATGTTGGTCATACAAAGTATTCTTTATGTATAATCAGAAATTCTTCTCTGTTATTCCCAGTAGCTGGTCATGATAAATTTGAAACATCGGGCATTTCACGTTTGATTTACGTTATATAGCTAAAAATCAAACAGTCAAAATAACATCCAATAAATGAAATTTATGAAAAAACTATTTCAGTGGGGGGAAAAAGTGTTGACAGAGATTTCTCACTTTTTGCAGTGGTGCTGTTGGGTCTGAACCCTGTGTCTCCCGCAGGCATGCCCACCCCAGGGATGGCGCAGTCGTCTAAGTAATCCCTCAGGGATTCTGCAGGGAATGCTCATGCTGTGCCGTGCTCTGTTGTGCTAGGAATATTGGCAATTCCTTGGTACACACAACTCTTGGAGGGGGTGGGGGGTTAGCTGAGGTAAAAAAGGCAGGTAGGTCTAATGTGGTAAAGCAGTGGAGATAAATACAAACACTTTGCCTCAAAAAGGAATAGTCCATTTAGCTGAAGTAATTTGGCACCATGCGTCCTATCAAAATATCACAATGTATACTTGTATAATGTCTACTTACAGGAATATAAAAATGTTTATCCTCTCAAAATGCTGGAGTCCAGGTAGACAGAAATGGAATTTTGAGATGCCACATAAGGTCACAGAAAAGAAGAAAATGGGAAAAGGAAAGCAAAGACATGGCTCAAAAAGAAATAGAGGGAATAAGAGCATAAAGCTGGAGCATGCCCTCCTTTTTATTATTTATTTCCCATCTGCATTTTTTTTTTCCACGGCACACATATTGATGTGGAGAGACCAGGGTGTGAGTGTGCGTCAGAATCATTTCCTGATGAAGGTGACAAAGTGGAAGTAATCAGTAGAGCTCTGATCCAGTATGACAGCCCTAACAGTGCTGCTCTCTACTCACAAGCAGGTAGAGCAAAAAAAAAAAAAAAAACGAGTAATTAAAAAAAAAAAAATGCTGTTGTCTCTTCATACCTGCATGACAGACATCTTCAAAGTGGGAAAAGGCAACGGTTTACATAGAATGGCAGATTTGTAGTGTTTGTTGTTGAAGTGAGGAAGTGACGAAAACTTGAACATGTTTGCAAGCACAATATGTTCAATATACATATTTAAAGCTACTACAGTACAGTACAGGACAACAGTAGTGTGGTAAATATTTAGGCACATTATAAATGCTTTACTATCATATAAACTGGATATTTGGCTGCAGTGTGCCAGTATAGAAAATACCAATTTTAAATAAATTTTAAATTGCCAAATAGATTTAGGTATTTAAATATTCTAATAGGATATTTTTGTACTGGGACGATTTTGCACAAACTATTTCCCAGTACTATTTAAAGGAATGCATACGCACCCACGGTGGGTACTAAGAAGTGACGTAAGCCAGTTCACAGTGATGAGAAAACGGAAAGGAGGACTAAGAATCTCCAACCTCAACTTGCAGTGCTACAGTACATGTCATTTAAATGCCATTTATAAAAGGAATAAGTTGATATGTTTACACAGTTAAAATCATGGTGGGTGAGATAGTTTTCGTATGCGTTTAGCCAATCAGCTTACACTTAACGTTTTTTTAGACCCTATTCTGAAGTAGGAGCTAATTTAGTGCCTCCAGAGGGAGTTCCTGGAGCTAAAATCATTCTTATTTTCTGCAGTGCGAACATGCCAAAAAGTGGGCAGTTCCACAATTAATTTGGGCACTACAAAATGATTCCTACGGTCCGAAAGGCCCTGTGGAGTCCTCCAACAGATGGTATGGCACCATGACCTCAACATCTTCACCTGGGATGAGAGACAAAAACAACTGACATCCATACAAGAACTTTGGACATTTCTCCAAGATAGCTGCTTACTATATACCTACCTGAAATTTACACCCCTAAAAATAAAGGTTAATTGGCATCTGGTTTCATGAAAAACATCAATGGAAACTTTTCATTGCACAAAAAGCTCTTTAAAGGGTAGTGGAAGTGTGTGTTTCAAATTATTAAATGTTTTTTAATTTGAAGAAATAAAACTAAAAAGTATCCAAAAAATGTTCTTCTTTGGCATTGCTGTGGAAACATTGATTAAATGGTATGTGCGTGTGTTTGTACAGTATGTGTAGTGGCATTTGTGAGGACACAAATGTGCAAAAGGACATGGGTACTACAACGTAAACATGCTTTATGACACTTCATGTGTCCCCATAAAACAAAAGGCTTAAAAAAAACATACTAAACAGTATTTTATGAAATTCAAAAATTGCCAGTAGTTTTCTGTAAGGGGTAGGTTTAGGTGTAGGGTTGTTGTAGGACGATAGAAAATATGGTTTGTACAGTGTAAAAACCATTACGGCCTGTAAATCCCAAATGCAAGTACAGTACAAGTGTGTGTGTGTAGCATGTACTGTAAATGCACGCAAGAGTGAGACCCAGCTACTGTATGTATCATTTAATAAGAATGAATATACAATATTCATATCAAATTGTCTAACTTGTGCTATAGGATGAGTATTCATAAAGAAAAAAAAACTGGACATAAGACAAGTGCACTAACTAACTCTACAAGTGTCATTGTGCCACTGTTATAGCATCAAGCAGCAAGCTTTGCAAGCTTGTGCATCCTCGCAAACATATCCGCTGTCCTTATTTTTACGTTATGGGCATCATTGTAGCATACATATTGTTGAGTATTTTGCTTTTTTTATGAAATAATGATAATTCATTATAAAATGTGTTTATTTGTTTTCTTTATCTTTTTTATTTTCGCTAAGGTACTGAGAGATGTTGTTAATTTATTGTACAACTCGTGTCAACTCTGCAGTTTGAATTCATTGTGTAAATTAAAATAAATTTGAAAAAATATATATTTTCAGGCTAAGATTTAACGTATATGACTTTTATTACCGACAGTAAACATTAAAAAACAAAAATGAATGCAGACACAATGCTGTCACATCCCCAACATAAACTCCTTAAAAATGTCCATGAAATATGAGATTCTTTGTTCCTGTCTTCGTGCATGGCTTCCACTCTTTCTGTGGTGGGCGGTGAAGAATGTTGTTACTAGGCAACAAGCATAACAATGACACAGGTGCTCACTCTCGGGGGGGGGGATTCTTATTCTTCTCTCTCTCTCTCTCTCCATCTCTTTCAGTCCTTCTTTTCATACATACTCTCTGCATCTATTACTGCTCTTAAAGTTTAATTTTGCAAAAAATAATTCCTAAAAAAAATTATTAAAAGTGACAAGGGCATAAGTTCACAAATAACAGGCTGTTAAGATGCCCTCGTTGCCTTACTTTGCAGCCCTTTGTCCTGAAAAAGTAAGCTCAATCTGCTCTATTTCCTCTCCACTGCTGCTCACCTTCAATTAGTAAGACTACACGCAACCCATATTCTTGATATTATCTTCACACTACCCACCAACCAGTTGCTAGATCTCTCCTCACTGATGCTCTGGCTCTTCCTCTCTCTCTCACACACACACACACATACACACAGGCACAACGTTGCCCTTGCAGTTAACGTCTGCCAAAGGTCCTGACTATTGGTCATCCACACACTTAGCAACCAAGGATGGGGGGTTATTCCCCCTGTGCAATCCCGTCTCTCCCTGGATCACTGATCATTCCTCACCACTGTCATTGACCCCTGTACATCATGCTAGACAGACATGCAGAAGCCAAAGAAGTTCTGCCTTGAGTGGCACATCAAAGTGATAGGAGGAACAAGAAGCCATCTTAAAATAAGTAATCTACATATAAACTTTGCAAACTTTAAAAACAGTAAAATTGTAAAATATTACTACAGTTTAATTGATATGTTTTCTATTTTAATATAATTTAAAGATGAATTGTCAGCAGGCTTTACTCCAGGCAAAATTTGCTGAAACCATAATACATATATTTTCAGGGTTTTCTGATAAGAAGAAAGCTTGAAAGAACAGAATTTATTTTAAATAGAAATATTTTGTGACATAACAGACAAAACCATAAAAAATGGAATATAGAATTTATTAGGATTTGTAAAGTATAGAAACTGCAAAGATAATAGTCTAATTCTTTATGGATATTTTAAAGATTTAAAAGAGGGAGAGGAGAGGAGAAGAGAGGAGAAGAGAGGAGAGGAGAGGAGAGGAGAGGAGAGAACATGTGTGAGAATATTTCCATCCAATCTGATCAATGGTGATATTAATCTGCTTGCCAGTCAGCCTGCCACCCAACTGTTTGATTAAAACAGGGAAGAAATATGACGTAACCGATAAAACTGTTTGTCAAAACGTCTGTGTGTGGAATGGGAGAGGAGGAAATACAGGCAGAGATAAAAGAGAGAGAGAAAGAAGGTAGAGATGCAAGGGATTGAGAAGTGGGGGAGGGTGGTGTGCTGACCTTCGCAGTGGTATCACTTTACTGTGTGCCATTTAGAATTCAAAACCTTAACATTTATTGTCTGAATTTGACTTTTCAAATTTTTGAAAATTCATATACTACTTGAATTTAAATAATATATTTATGACATTCCCTTTTATTTGAAGAATTAGAACTGAAGAACACTTCATCATAACCTGTTGAGTTGTTTGACTTGTAATTCCAAAACAAATTCAATAAATTTGGTTGTTACACAATAAACATATTGTAGTTCAGCAATTCCATTGGTATGAATAAGCATAACATGTCAACTTGTCATTCAAAGTTGGAGAAAAAAAAAACCTAAATACTTGAAAAGCATGTTTCAAAGAGTAAATTTATCCCAAGTACCATCATACTATATAGGAGCATTAAAGGTCATAGGTGGATTAATCTGTACCTTGCAACATAAGAGAACTGCATAAATATAAATGTGAAAAATGCACATATACTGTATGTGTTGGAATATATCCCAGAATCTTGAGCAATTAGCATCATACACATTATATGCTCACTCATACCTGTAGTCAATGTACAGTGTCCAAGTCACCTTGAGGTGAACTGGACACTGTACATCAGACTACACAGAGGAAACCCATATCAACATGGGATGAACATACAATATAAAAAATTTACCTATGTACACACACACACAAAATGGGTTCTTCAGCAGTTATTTGGGGTGGTTTAGGTTTAGGTTTTATATGACACCACTGCAATACAAAGAACCCATTAAGCCATTAAAGAAACTATGGATTAAAAATTACATTACAGTGTATTTCCTGAAGAATGTGGTTCTCAACAATTTTTGCCACCAAGACCCCCTCAGAAAAACATAAAAGTGATTCAAAATTTGCTGTTGCAATAAATTCCCATTACAGCAAACGTGTGAGAGCGGAGGGAAAGATATCTAAAATCTGAGGAGAATAAGCTTCCTCTTATGGTTCTATAGCTCCATTCGACAAAGGTGCTGTAGAACACCTTTAAAGATAGGTGCTATACAGCACTTAAAGTGGTTCTTCGTGATTATGAGCCAATGTACCACCTTGCCTTTTTTCACTAGTGCCAAAATGAGTTAAAAACCAGTAAGACTAAAGCTTTTTTCATACATTATCTGTTATATATTTGCATTAGAGATGTGTTATTTGTTATTTTTGTCCATATTTCAACCAGCACTGGGCTGTATTTAACTCAACATTTTTAAAGAGTAGTTAACTCTGTTCATAGAATGCTAGAAGGAAACAAACAGTCTAACAAAAAGTTTAATATGAGTATAGTGGAGGTAATAACCAGGTCAACAATCATCTATGATGTGTATATATATATATATATATATATATATATATTTTTTTTTTTTTTTTTTTTTTTTACCAAGAATTTGAACCAAAAACCTTTTTGCTGTGAGGCAACAGTGCAACCCCACTGAGCTACCATACTGCAATATGTCATTACAGCACCTTAAATAAAAAACAACATAAAGAAGCAAAGCAGTTGAAAACTTTGAAAACCAGTTTAAAAAAAGGTATACAGCCATTTTACTCTGACCAAAGTGATTTCAATTGCAGTTGTAAATTCTAAAATGCTAATTCCCCAGGAAGGGTGTGAATGTACCATTTTCTTACTAAATAATTAATAATGACATCTAGAAAACTGCTAGTGATGAACAACCTTCACATAATGAGCTTTCTGAGTATGTTTTGCTGGTAATTATCTGGTCCTAAACTATTACTAACTGTTTTAAGTGGGCACAGGACCTTTCTTGTATGAAGATTTTTTATGTTGTAATTGATGTGAGCCTGAATGCAGATAAACATAACAGTTTATTTTGGTCTGTGCTTGATGTCATTGCAGTCTTTGATACGGCAATTATGACATGGTTTTCAGATACCAATTTAAATACTGGCTGTATCTTTTAGAGAATGGCCTAAGATCATGCTGAAATTGCCTGACATCTCCTCTTGCCATTGATTAAGTTACCCTAATATACAGCAGCAAGGAAACATTGGAGTGTATGTGTAAGTGTATGTCTGTGTAATCCCTGCTATGGTTTCCCTGCCTATGGCTTGAGACTTTGAGGTAGGGTCCACAACCCTAGAACAAGCAGTTTGGAAAATGGAAGGATGGGAGATGTTTTCATTTGATACACAACTGCGTATTTTTGCTCCTTCTGATCAAAACATGGTAATCATATCTGTCATTTGACATTTTAATACATGTTCCAAATTTTCAACCATTAGATCAGAACACTGAAATCTAAAACTAAAGGCTGAAATATTGATAGGTGGTACTAAATCTATTTCAGGATTTGTTGGACTTTCTTACTTTCTTCAAATGTAATCTGAAGCAGAATAACTCAGGATGCAGTGAAGGCTTTATAGGGTCAGCTTGCCTTTCCTCCTAAGCACTTTGGGGAAATTTGGATTTGGCAATTTTTCAAATGGATCAGCATTTATTTCTCACCCATGGTATCCATTATAACAAATATCATATCAAAACCATTTTGCAGGCCTGGGGCATTGGACAGGGGTGTCCACTGTCCCTTATGCTATTTGCCCTATACTGAACCCTTACCTGTGCAACACATCAGTATATAGAAGGTTATCAGCTGAAAACAAACCATAAGATTTTAATTTAATATAGAAAAAAACATACATATAACAAATAAACAAATTCAGAGATCTAAGATGAGGTCTGCCCTTCACTAAAAGAAGCTACCTTTATGTAGCATTGGAAAATGCACTCACGGAGACAAATGTTTTTGTATTTTTGGCTTTTGGAGTATTGCATAAAACTCCAACAATGGTTTAGAATTCTTACACGTTTTGTTCATCATGATAACCTACACAGATGAACACAACTTGAATTTTGAAGCCTAAATGCAGTAGAGTTGCAGCTGGACTCCAGGAAGATTTACAGTCTGTGACTTAAACATTCATTCATAAAATTTTACCCAATCACTGGCATTGCTTTGGCTTCAAATGTTTGCAACAGCTTATCATTTCACTGTGTTCACTGGGCTATCATGGCACCTCCCATTCGGCATCTGTTAAGCCACCACATGGTGTACAGTATATGCTCCAAACCCCAGTGAATTCAACTGGGTTACAGATGTTAAAATATCTTGATTTACTGTAATGCTTCTTATGTGTCTTTGTCACTCATCTCTGTATCACCTGCAGTAAATCCCAAATGCTGCTGCTAGACAACTGATAGAAACTAAAATAAACAGCCTAAATAATTTTGGTCACTCTTCATAAGTTATCAATTCAATGAAGGGTCGTCCAGGATTTATTTGTTTTTCACTAGTTCCTGCTGTCCGGGTAGAGGGTTGGGAGGGTTGGGAGCTCGGCGAACTCCGAGCCCTAAGGATTATAACCCTCAGGCAGCGAGAGCTGGATGTGGCTCGGAGTCCTGCCCGGTCAAGGAACCAAAACTCCGATCTGGAGAAAAAAAAACCTTGGAAGAACCCTGACTCGGTCGGGGCCAGCTCTCCTCTGACCGGATTGACCCTGTCCCCAGTGAGCCGTAGGTTAGGAGATTGGTAAGTTCGAGATGTTGGTAAAGTGGTGGAGAGAAGGGGCGCCGGAGGTATGCAAAATAATTCGAGCTACTGGATAAATGGAAGTAAGCTCTATTTAAAGAGAGGACTTTGATTCTGATTGGATGGTCGGGTAATAGGCTGATTAGGAAACAAGTGTCAGCTGTGATTAGCTGATCGTACCTCCTCCTCTTGAAATTTGTTTATCTCTAAACATCATTTCACTAGTTCGCACTTCCTCATTAATCTAAATAATATAGCGTGTTTGGCCTGCTGTCCGAGGAGAGGGTCGGGAGCTCGGCGAGCTCTGAGCCCTAAGGATTATAACCCTCGGGCAGCGAGAGCAAGATGTGGCTCTGAGTCCGGCCCGATCCCTGAGTGCCCCCCAAAAGAGCAAATATCTAAGGACAGCGGGGTTAAGCTAAGGAGGAGCTGAACGATGGATATTTAAATGACGGGTGGTTTTAAGAAAAAGGAGTATGTGGTATGTAATTTGGCTAAAGGATTGCCGAGAAAAGATATGTAAGTTGGGAATATGTGGGGAAGGGAGGGGCTCTTGCTGGACCGGTCCCACGGTGGGTGCAATGCTCCTCCAGTTCGAGTTACCTACTGTTGTGGCAGAACTAGATAGAACAATCTTCGCTGGCGGGAGCTGTTAGTGCGACAACTCCTACTTTTGAGGTCTACTGCCAAACAGAGGTATGAGTGAGCGTCCTTTGCTGGAGCGGTCCGCGCCGTAAGCGTAGAGCTCCGGTTTGGGCTGTCCACAGCGGGTGGCAACGAATATGTAACGACCATCTCCGGCTGGAGCCGTCCACGCGGTGGGTGCAATAGCTCCGACTTTTGTGGTCCGTTGCCGGGGCAGTGGG
>JAUMHE010000042.1:2849501-2860062 GCA_032359235.1 Enteromius mattozi | reverse complement strand
TAAAGCTCAAAGGCAATTGGTCTCTCTGGCGAGTTCCCATATGTAACGTCGAAGTGATTCGACTGAAAGGGTAACTCGACACAGCCCTCTATGGCTATTTTTTTTTACAGAACTACCAGAAATGAGAAGCTTGCCACTTTTTATGAAGTGACAATTGCGTTTATGAAGGCATATTATTTTTGTAACCTTAAATTAATCTTATGATTAGCCATTTTTACCTCAGACATTTCACTGTAAACACAGAAAATATTTGTACAGAACAATTACACAATAATTTTTTGGTTATACATTATATTTACATTTAATTAAACAGACAGGCAGGACTGGTGTATAAATAGGCATTAATAGACAAGATACCCCAACAAAGCTGTCAAGCTGCAAAAACATAAACACCATAAACAATGCAGCTCTACCCGCCAAAACCCATGTACTGCTGCTGCAGCAAGTGCCAAGTTAATTGCATGTGTAGGCTACTAGCTATGCGTGTCTGCACCAGCTTGGCCGAATGGTTTAAATAGCTAGAACTCATAATGTGCACCTGGAGGGGGATAGCTCTGGGCTTTTTAACTAATGACTTCTTTATGTGTACCAGTGCTGGCATATCCTTAAATTTATTTAAACTAATAACTTTTGGCAAAGTCCAAAGCTTATAACTGTTAATGCTAGAATGCAACATAGCAAGTTGATAGTGATAGATAAATAAATAAATCATTCAAAAAGCAGCAGTATTTTTGAGTGAGAAAACTCTCATGGCACACTCACTAAAGTAAAACAAGGTTATGCAGAGGTAGTGCACCGGTTGATTGACTGGCAGATTGCATGTCAAGGACCTATCAACTTGTGCCATCAAATCATTTATATCAAAGAATCTGTAAATCTGTAATAAATGTCACATTTTGGTCTACTGTTATTTAGTGGAGTGAAATAAGTCCCAATGATGCTTCTTTTCTCTGTCATTAGCACTGCCACTTCCTTTTCTGTTTGAATGACTGCCTCTGCTTTTCATCATTTCTGCTAAAGTTCGGGTGAATGAAAGCAGAAATAGTTCCTATTTGCCATTTTTCTTTACATATAACCATATTTAAATATGCTAGATCAGTATTAAAACCAGTAATATATAAATAAAACACTTTTATCTATACCTTGTCAATAAAATATAATTATTGGAAGTAATGACTTTCCAAAATCACGGCGTCTATCCTATAGGAATCAGCACATTTTATGTTAAACTCTCTATGTTTGCGGACAAGCCTTTGCTTGTCATTAATATCAATACACATTGCTTCTAAATAGAATGCTTCTGAATTAAAGGAATATGCTGCAAGTGATCTGTCACCAAGGACCAATTAGTGGTGACAGTTTTTGCATATCCTGAGTCTTTGCCTTGCAATTATTAAAAAGAAATATAACTTAATGAACTGCCAAACATTTTGTGAATTAATCTTATTACTCTTCCCATTAAATGTTGACACCTTGTCAATATTTGAAGTAATATGAAACGGCACAACAAAACTAGATTCCTTTCATCATAAAGAGTATTATAATGGGAACAAGCATCTAGGTTTATCACGGTGCATGTTCCATGAGAGTCTCTCTTTCAATGACAGGTCTGTTTGTTTCAACTGTTCTAATTTCATGCGATTCATTGTTCACCTGTAGTGAGACAGAAGAGGCAGCTGAATTCCCAAATAAAACATTGCTAGGTTTTGTTTTTGACACTTAACACTGTAAAAAATTCCTGTAGAAATTACAGTATTACTGGCAGCTGGATGCCAGTAACTTACTGTAGACCTAAATTTATGTTATTTACAGGCAACAGGTTGTTCAAAGATAAAATAACATTAAATATTAAAAAGTCTTTATCTTTACAGGAATAAATAAATAAAATAACAGCCTCATGCAAAGCATTTCTTGGAACCAATATCAGAAAAAAAAACATAAAAAGGTTGATGAGGATTTCTGGTTATTCTGTAAAGATACAGACTTATTAATGTTTAATGTTCATTTATCTTTGAACCATCTGTTGCCAATAAATTTGATAAATATAAATTTACAGTAAGTTACTGCCATCCAGCTACAGAATTACAGCAAATCTTTTTACAGTGATGCCCTTAAAAAAAAGAGAGAAAGTAAAAAAGAAAAAGAAAATAAATTTGGAAATTTGCCCTATATGACGATAATGGGTTACATTTATTGTAAGGTGTCATTGTTACACTGTAATTATACATACTAAGTTATATTAATTAACAAAAGGAATGTAATATATGGTTCAGGTTAAGATTAGTTGCCTGCATTTTTTGCATATGGTTAACTTGTAATATTATATAAAATGAGTAACAGTCATTACCCATTAAATAACCAGAAAAAAAATCTCAAAATGAATCTTTCTTAGTTAGTTTTATTTAAAGGGAAGAAAACCATGAAAATTGGTTCTAAAACGTATTCTAATTACACTCATAGTAAAATAAACACAGCTTTTATATTATAGACGAAAGCAGAAAGTAACCCTATTTACTTGCATTTCAAATTGCATCAAAATGAACAGGGAATGCAAACACTGAAAAGAATGTAAATCTATGGAAATATTATATAATATAAATATAAACATGAAACCATCGCCTTTCACTTCTGCATGCGAACCGTTTTTGGCATTGTGCCGCCTTTCTGTCTGATATCTGACGTATAATATAGGCCCTGAAAGAAAATCAGAAACAATGCTGCATGACTATTGTTTGTCAGCGCGTGTTACTCTGGCTTGGACACTCAGTGGTGATCCCTGACCTTGTCTCCTATCTACTTTTCTTTTTTTAAAAATATGTAATGTAGAACGTTATGGTAAAAATCATGTGTTTATCGAAAGTTACAGCATCATAGAATCTAGTTAGAAACACTGTAAACTGTCATGTATTCTCTTAATTGCAGTTAATTAGACAATAGCTCAATAGCAAGGAAGGTAAGTCTATGATTTAACTATCCATAAAGCACTGTTTACATAGATCAAAATTTACCCACAAGACTTACAAAAAAACAAGTTCACTTTCATGAAACCATTTGTTGCCAATGCACTGCAAAACATTTCTGCTTCCTAAGGTCATCATGTGCAATGATAAGAGGTCCTCTTTACAATAATGTGATCCCACTTTAAGGAAAATAGCCCCTTAGTTGGGAACTAAAGCGGAAAAAAAAAGAGTTAAAAGAGAAACTGAAAGAACCATAGGTTCGCTGAAGAGATGCACAGTGACTGCGATGTGATAAAAATGTTTTTCATAAGTGAGAAGGCAGCGATACATACATAATGGTACATTTGTAACCAGATATAATTTGTTTGTTTGTATTTTATTATTCTATTATTTATTAGTTAAAAAAAACATTTTGTATCTTTTTACACTTTGAGACTGAAAACACACATCTTTCTTAAGGGGTGCTTTTAGCCTCATTGTACCTCTAATGTAATATAATTACAGGTGATGGATAGTGAGTTCCCCCATTTGTGGCTTTGGCCGGTAGCAGACAGCATTGAGGAGATCACCTTTGTGCAAAAGACAGCAGATATATGGCTGTAGATTATATTTGCAGGTCCTGCATGTGAGATGGGAGAGGGAGAAAAAGCCCATGACCATGAAATAATTTCAGCATCTCTCTCTCCCTTGAGACCTCACGCTGTCTGAGTCAGTCTTCCCCTCTCTTCCGTCTCTCTCCTCCATTCAAATCTTCCCCTCCCCCATTCAGTCTCCTGCTGCTTGAAGCTGGATGTCTTTTTTTCCAGCGGAGAAGCCATGCACTGCAGTTAAGTGCTGCAGCAAATCATCACATTAGGAATATGATCAATTAGCACTATGACCCATATCCGTTTCTGACAACACCACAGAGAACACTCTCAAACACACACACACACATACAGACATACATACACATATACATATTGATATCCAGAAACAGCAAGCATTTATACAGCCACTCACATACATAACAAATTAATATTACACTTACACTTACACAAGATATCTTTTTATAAAAACTCAAAATAAAAATTTTAGATGTAAATATAAATTGTACACAGTTATGTTTTATTTACAGACATTTTTACAAACAAATTTAGAAAAAAATCACCCCTTACCCATGAAAAAATATTCTGTTTTCCGTTGCAAAAAAACACCAGTAAAACCTGTTAAAGCAGTTCCACCTTAAGAGTGGAACCTTAACAGATTATCTCGGTTATTTCACTGCCACTGAGCCGGCACTAATAGTCCGAGGCAGATATTGAAGAGTAGCGCAGGGCCGTGGAGATCTATTAGAAATTCCCATCTACACGGCTCATACATATTGATTTCTGACACCAAGCAGCACTGAAAGCCCCACGGGAATAATATATTTAGCAGGGTTGGCAGTGAGGAGGTCACAGAGTGCATAAAGATTAACCACACAGCCCCCTGACAGGGCTGTGTGTGACTGTGTGTGTGTGTGTCCACACGCAAAACATGTTTGTTTCTATTCATTTGTCCTCGCCATCGAAGGTGAGCAACAGAAAAGCGCCAGTGATTTTTATATGGTGCAAGAAACAAAAAAATCCTAGGCAATATATTACTTATACCCTGATTGTATACATTATCAAATGGATAAAATTTCAAGAGTTTTTGTATGATGATAGTAATTACTGAAGTACAATACATTTGTGTACTGATATTGCTAATTTACAGTTCTCTCTGTGTGTGTGTGTGTTTGTGTGTTAAATCGGCTATGTATCTGTTGTTTGCCGGAGGGTGCTGAGTCTGGTGGGTGCTGATGCAAGGCACGCCTTCGCTGATTAGCTTGTCCAGGTGAAAGAGTAATTACTTCAAAAGGGACAACGAGTGCTGGGAGCAAGACAGCAATCTGTGGAGCTGGGCTTGACTCCACACTGAGAACACTTAGCATTACCCCCACCCCCTACATCCATGCACACATCGCCCATGTCCTTGCACCGAAAATGACAACACGTCTGCGTTTGCTCTACCTCTCTCCGTCTACCTCCCTTAGCTCTCTAGCTCAACCATTTTTTCTAATACTTGTCCTTATCTGCATTAGGTTGCTTCAATTACAGAAAACTGTTATATGGTTGGCCTAGTAGTTTTGTGGTTGGTGGTTTGATTCCTCTGAGGCAGGGATCAAATGTATAAGAGGTTTAATGAAATGATCTTTTATAATGTGATGAAACACCTCTCTGGTGCCACAGTATGGTGTAAAGGATGGTAAACTTTTGGGGAGGCAGCAAAAACACAGTTCAGAAGTTAAGGGTCACTAAGGGATGTTTTTGAGTAGTCTTTTATACTCAACAAGGCTACATTTATTTGATCACAAATAGGAATATTGTGAGATATTTCACAATATAAAAGAACCATTTTTGTGTTTTCCATTTTAATATACCATAACTGCTTATTTTTCCCGTGACTGCAAAGCTGAATATTCAGTATCTTCCAGAAATCTTTCTAATATGATAAGGTATATGATGATAGGATTTTTTAGTCAAGAACCATTTCTTCTTCTACTTCTATATATATATTTATTTATTTATTTATTTATTTATTATTCAATATATTTATGTAAATGTGTGTATATGTATGTATATACAGTATGGCAGATTTCAGGTCACAGGTGTAATGGTCTATAGTTTTTCTACCAGAAGGCATAGAGCATACTGACAAATTCTCAAAAATGCATAAACCAAAAAAAAGGATATTATATTAATAGAATAACTATTTAAAATATTTTTTGCCTCACTTTGATAGGCAACCTGTGGACATTGTTCAGCATGAGGGAAAACAAATTAGGTTATCACAGCAACCCATTGATTTGAGTGGATAAATGAATAAAAATCAAATTCAGAATGTATGTTTGAGCAGGTTATTTGTTAAATATTATTACAAAATAAAAGGTGAATTCAGTCTGATTGGATAGTTTTCACACACAAACACGACTCATTATCAGCTGTGTCTGTCAGACCAAGTTGAAGAGTGCTGATCATATGTCAACTAACATCTAAAATAGGATTATGTTAAGAATATATAGTGGGCAATACCTATTAAAAATTAAAATGGTCAGAATGCAGTGTTACACTGTATTTGATGAAAATTTTAGCACAGGAGGCTATATCGGTATGGAATAACAATAATCTTTCAGCTTCTAGCAAGCACTAAGGTGAATTAACATGCATCCCAGAACACACATTTAGCAGCTTGCAATTGCATTCGTCTAAGGCTGCACCCTGCCCATCCTTGAGGGATTCGTCAGCAAGAACGCAGTGGAGTGCAAGGCAGGTTCCTCTGTCAGAATGAAATAATAAAGCACCAAGATGCTGGTGGTGTCGTGTCAGATCCTATGCGATCCCTCTCCTCAAGGACTTTAAAGTGATTCTGTTGGCTGGCAGAACTTTTTTGGTAATCTATGGATTACTTGCACAGGCACTTTTGCATTCTTCTTAACAAAGGCATTTCCAGTAACTGTAATTATTACATAACATATAGAGAGTTTTACAGGTAGATTATTTACAATTAGTCATGTTTTCATCATTAAAATGAAGTATCATTGTGAACATAGTGACTATTAATATAAAAAAGTACATCTTCTAATCTGGTGCATGCAGTTCTTGAACAATAAATATATTTTTAAATCCTTTTTATCATATTATTATAAATAAATTTCCCTTTCAGTCGGTCACTCCGAGTCATGTCGGATATGACAGACAAATTGGGATCGCTTTCGAGGGACCAATCTACTTCGCGTGTATGAAAACATTGGCATGCGCTGATTGCATCCAGCTGCAGCTGATCACAGCGTGAGTATAAATTGGCAGCGGATGTAGCACATTTTACCTTTTCGCTTCAGAGCCGAGCTTCATGAGTTCAGCTCCCCGATCTATGATGGTGATTGAAGGCCGAGGGGCTGGTGTTACGGCGTCTACAGCGGCGGTGGTACCAGTGTCGAGTGGGTTTCCACAACAGTTTGCACTACCCCACTGTTGTGTGCAGGCGGCATCTCCCTTGTGCGCCTCAGCACACTAAAGAGAGCAGCTAAAAGAGCAGCTCACGGGTAAAGATGCGTCTTTTTAAAGATGTCATACCACCCGTGCGTTTCTGGATGTGGTCGTTGCCTGGCACCGGGTGATGGTCACGATCACTGCCTTACGTGCCTGGGCTTGAAGCACGCTGAGGCGGGTTCGGTCGAACAGACAGCATGCCTCACGTGCTCAGTCGGTGTTGAACTGCTTGAATATGTTCAAGGGCAGGACGGCGGTCCCACTGAAGTATTTTCAGAGGCTCCTGGGGCATATGGCAGCAGCAGCGGCAGTTACGCCATTGCGGCTGCTTCATATGAGATCGTTTCAGCACTGGCTTCATGACTGAGTCCTGAGGTGGGCGTGGCAACGCGGCACTCACCGGGTTCAAATAACACCGACCTGCTGCCAAACCTTCTCCCCGTGGTCAAACCTCTCGTTTCTCCAGGCAGGAGTGCCCCTAGAGCAGGTCTCCAGGCATGCTGTGGTATTCACGGATGCCTCCACCACGGGATGGGGGGCCACATACAACGGGCATGCAGTGTCAGGGGTTTGGTCGGAACCTCATTTGTGTTGTGAACTTTTTCCACGAGAGCAGGAGACCTTTGGATATCTTTGAAGCAGAATTTTCTCTTTATTCCAAAAACTCTCTTCGAGCGCTGTAGCCATCAAAGTCGTCTAAATCGTCTGACTCATCTCAATCATCTAAACTAAGGCAGTGTTAGATTGTAGTTCATATAGGTTTCAAGGAGGAGGAGTACATAGAGGTGGAGACAATTGAAACAAAGAATGCAAATGAAGTATTCAGGTATAGCAAACTTCCCTGATTACACCAGTCCTGATCCAATCAGTATAGCCAATCAAATAGTGGAGTAAAAGACACCAAGTTACAAACAAAAGGTGACAAAACAAAAGTCTCAGTAATCAGCCTCATTTGACTTACAATATAAGGACAGGAACTGGCGGGAACCTCTGGCTGTAAACCGTTAATGTTAACACCTTTACTTTAAATCCTTAATACAATGTACTTCACCTTAGTTTCTTATTTGATGTTATGTCAGGATGTAGGATCAGTTGATCTAAGACAGATTCTTAAATTTGTAATCCTACATCTGCATTGGCACATCAACTGCCTAGAGTTGCTGGCGGTACGGCTCGCCCTGGACCGTCTCAAGAAGCGCTTACAGGGCAGACACGTACTAGTCCGTACAGACAACACAGCGGCCGTAGTGTACATCAAATGACAAGGTGGTCTACGCTCCCATCGCATGTCGCAACTCGCCCGCCACCTCCTCCTCTGGAGTCGGAAGCATCTGAGGTCGCTTTGCGCCATTCATATTCAGGAATGCAACCAGGCAGCCGACGAGCTGTCACGAGCTGCATTCCCTGGATAATGGAGACTCCATCCCCAGATGGTTCAGCTGATTTGGGAGCATTTCGGAGCCGCTCAAGTAGACCTGTTTGCCTCTCCAGAAACCTCTCACTGCCAGTTGTTTTACACCCTGACCGAGGGAACTCTCGGCACGGATGCCCTGGCACACAGCTGGCCACAGGGCCTGTGCAAATATGCATTCCCCCCAGTGAGCCTTCTAGCACAGCTTCTGTGCAAGGTCAGGAAGGACAAGGAGCAAGTCCTGCTGGTAGCCCCATATTGGCCCACCAGGACTTGGTTCCAGAAGGTTAAATCCTCCACGGCCCCCCACTGTACCTTCTTGGGACCTGTCTCTGGTGCTAAGAGCACTACAGCGGGTCCCATTCGAGCCTTTGCCAGCAGTCGAGCTGAAGTTTCTCTCGATGAAGACTTTGCTCCTGCTCGCATTGGCCTCCATCAAGAGGGTAGGGGACCTGCAGGCATTTTCGGTCAATGAATCATGCCTTGAGTTTGGGCCAGCGGATTCCCAGGTAACACTGAGGCCATGGCCCGGCTACGTGCCCAAGATTCCCACTACTCCATTTAGAGATCAAGTGGTGAGCCTTCAAGCGCTGCCCTCGGAGGAGGCAGACCCAGCCCTAGCTTTGCTCTGTCCCGTCCGAGCACTAAGATGCTACGTCGACCGGACACAAAGCATCAGGACCTCCGACCAGCTCTTTGTCTGTCACAGAGGCCGTCAGAAGGGGAATGCCGTCTCCAAGCAGAGGATGGCCCACTGGATAGTGGATGCCATCACCATGGCCTACCAAGCACAGGGTGTGCCCTGCCCCCTCAGGTTAAGGGCCCACTCAACAAGAAGTGTGGCACTGTCCTGGGCGTTGGCATGTGGGGCCTCGCTGACAGATATTTGTAGAGCTGTGGGCTGGGCGACAGCCCAATCCTTGAGAACCGGTAGAGGGCTGGGGTCCATGTGGGGTACCCCAAGAGGACCCCATGTGTGTATTCTGCGGTTAAGACCTAGAGCCCGTGTTTCCCCGGCAGACTCCTGCCATCTAAGAGGGTTCAATCACCTCCTATATTCCATATGCACTGAAATACTGTCCATATGTGTATTCATCCTGAGACCTCCTACGGGAAGGCTGGACTTCCGTACGTCTCTGTTCAAATAGAACAGGGACGTTCCCAGTGCTCCAGAGTTACTGAATGGGTAGTGCTTTGAAAACAGTAGCTGGCATCTTGTGGTGAGTCCCGGCCTAAAGCCAAACATTGGGGGCTTGGGAGATTCCCGCAGGACACTGGAAGGATGAGCGTCCATAGCGTTTTGGTAGGGATCCCAATTCGTCGGTCATATCCGACGGGACTTGGAGTGACCGACTGAAAGTAAACGTCTCGGTTACATATGTAACCCTCGTTCTCTGAAGAAGGGAACGGAGACGTCACGTCACGTCGCCAATGGTGCTGAAACTTAAAGTGCGCTACATCCGCTGCCAATTTATACTCACGCTGGATGCAATCAGCGCATGCCAATGTTCATTGGCGTGTTTTCATATAAGTAAAGTAGATTGGTCCCACGAAAGCGAGATCCCAATTTGTCGGTCATATCCGACGTGATGTCTCTGTTCCCTTCTTCAGGGAACGAGAGTTACATACGTAACCGAGACATTTTATTTTATCAGTCTCAGATCCATGATAAGTTTTTAAAAAGTTTAAGCACTAGCCTATATCATTTACTCACCAGTGGATCCTCTGCAGTGAATGGGTGTCAACAGAGTGAGAATTCAAAAAGCTGATAAAAAATATAATAATTCACAAGTAATCTACATGACTCCAGTCCATCAATCAATGGTATGTGAAATAAAAAGCTGCCTTTTTGTAAGAAAGAAATCCATCAGTGTTTTGAGGCTTTAGGACAAGTTAATGCTTCCTTCAGTGTAAAAGTTCATCCTCTCACAAAATCTTTTTGTTTTGTTCACATGGTATGTGTGTCTGTACTGTGTATTATTATGTATATACAAGTACACACCCATTTATGTATGTATTTAAGAAAAATATGTTACGTATATATTAAATATATATATATATAAATTATATGAATATAAATATATAAATATTTTCACAATATATACTATACGTGTGTGCTATTATATATACATAATAAA
>JAUMHE010000042.1:2809157-2826196 GCA_032359235.1 Enteromius mattozi | reverse complement strand
TTTTCTACTACTGTCTATGGTTGACAGTCCGTCGTTGTCGGTAAGCTTGACGGGCTAGCAACAGTAACTAAGGGGGGGTGTGGCTTTTGCGAAAGGTCAATTCATGTTTGTGGAACTCTAAGATTTATTTTGTGAACATGCTTGGTTTTTTGTCAATCATATTACGTTTATTTGTGGATCATAATATATTTATTTGGAATTATGAAACTGAAATATCTCCAAAGTAAGATGACCTAAGTTTGGAGCATGTGAGATTATTTTTTTCATAATGTAGTTTATGAAAAATTTTGATTAATTTAATAACTTTTTTTTACATACCTAGTTGTCGCACTCCTGTGTCAGAGGACAGATGCAGAGACAAAGATAGTACATAGTCTTTAATATAATTTGTACAAAGTAATCCAAACTATAGGGAGGCTGCAAACAAACATATAGTAACGTTGACCCGACAAACAATCAGTGGACAGGACCTTAAATACACAGACACATGAGGGACTAATGACACACCTGACACAAATGACATAATGAATGGGAGACATATAGGTCACACTGAGCACATGGGGAAAGAACACACAACAAGCAGTCCTGGGATGTGACAGTTCCCCCCCTGACGGAAGCTGTGACCTTGTGCTGCAGGAACAAATGGAGGGACTGAGGGGACTTAGGTGGAGGTGCAGCTGGAGGATGGATTCCCGGGAAGAGTATGACCAACATTGTCCAGGGTAGAGACGATGGCGGGACAAGCCAGGGCAGATCAGATGGAGGGAGGAGCCAGGGAGGAGAGACTTGGAGCAGGAGGAGCCAGGCCACAGCAAAGAAGGCAATTCATGGTAGAGCCGACAGAGGGAGGAGCCATGCTGGAAGAAGAGCTGATGACTCCAGGGGGCTGACCAATGGTGGCAGAGCAGGTGGTGGTGGAGCCCGAGGTGGAGATGTGGAGGACAAGGCAGGACAGATGGCTCAGGCAACCGAGGCGTAGCTCCAGAAGGCCACAGTGGAGCCAGAGCTACAGAGGCCTGAGGTGGAGCCCAATGAAAGAGGAGCCTGATGAAGCCAAAGAGACAGAGGGATGTAAAGCAGCCAGAGGAGTGGAGTCCTGGGGTGGTGGATGGTCAACGACTGACCAAGGCAGAGCCAGAGGGACGAGGGAGCCCAGGCGAAGCCAGTGGACTGACAGGACACAGCGGAGTGGATGGAGCTAGGAGCTGTGAAGACTTCATGTTCATCAACGGAAGTCATTACAGTGTGACGAATACTATTTTAGAGTCTAAAGCTCTGTCTACAAGACACTTTTACACCCTTAAGTGGTCATTCTTCACTGAATGGTGTACAACATGCAGTCTGGACCCACCGTCATGACATGCCCCACGTACTAACCTTTCTACAAGAGCTGTTGGATAAGGGGCGCACCCCTTCTACACTCAAAGACTATGTGGCAGCCATTAAAGCAAATTATATAGTGGTTTGCAAGAAAGTCAGTACGTTTCCGAGGTAAACTCAGATAATGAATTTGCCTCTTCCTCATGAACATTCTGGCCTGTTTAGACAGTCAGAGATCTCAGTTCGGCACTCTGGGGCTGGACTTGCAGAGCGGCTTCCTTCTGCACTTGCTTATAGCACGGCACTATTGAATGCGTTTCCCATAAGCATCAGCAATGCAATGGGTGAGATCATTCAATTGGGAATCCTGTCGCTGAAATAAAGAGAAAAGCATTGAGTAAGATGATGTGCTATAAGGCTGCACATGAATCGAAGCTCTTGAAGCTCAAAATTCTGATGAAATGGCGCTCTGAGTCAACTTATATAGCAGTCGGCTCCACCCTTTCTGGTGGACTAGAGCCAGGGACATAGCATCAGGGTATGCAGATACATATGGGCTTGAGCAGATTGAGGGCCTGCCAAGCTGAGGGGGAACGTTTAATTGAAACAAGGGACATTCACTGCTCTGTGCTTCACTCCCAGTGAGTAAACACTATTCTACATATAACCCAGTAGTTTGTGGATCACTTAGAATATGGTCACAGTTCAGACTTCACTTTAATAGTAAACAAGAATTGCCTTCTGCCCCTATTCTACTGAATCCTTTGTTTCCCCCTTCTCTTATAGACTCTGCATTTCAATTGTGGTCTAGAAATGGAGTTAGTTGTGTTAAGGAGCTTTTTATTTATTTTATTCCAACAGCTAAGAACGGACTTCGAGATACCTCAGTCCGATTTTTTAGATACTCACATGTCTGTAGCTTTATTAAAAACATTTCTCTCCTTCCTTGAACCAACCTGAAGGGGGCGGGATAGATGAGTTGTTAAATATGGATGTATTGTTAAATAAATATGGAGGTTATTCAAAGAACTTCTTCCCCATCTGTAGACCATATAAGGAGGCAATTTGAAGAGGAACTGGGAGTGGAAAGAGTCATATGTTTTGGGGATGCCCCAGATTAAAAGTTTTTAGATAGACATCTTCAGAACATTTTTATCTATATCTGACAAAGAGGTGGACCCTAATCCCTTGACTTCTATTTTTGGTGTAGTGCTGGAAGAAGTTTGCTTATCTGCTAATCAGAAAGAAATTAATGCCTTTTCTTCATTATTGGCTAGGCGCCTGATTCTTCTCAGTGTAAAAAAGGCAAGGCCACCATCTTATAAACACTGGGTAGTTCAGGTGATGCCTTATCTTAAACTTAAAGCACCTAAAGTATACTTTTTGTGGTTCCTCTGGAAAGATTTATAGGGTTTGGCAGTCCTTTTTGTCTACCGTTGAATTATTGTGTGACACTATTTCATAATAGATCATATCTGATCATGATATGGTGTGTATGTGTTTGTTGTTTGTAGTTATGTGTTTTTCGGTGTGTCATGGAGGCACCAGTGCGATCACTTGCATTTTTTTTCCTAATAAGAGTGGAAACCTAAAATACGGCAACATTTTTCCTCATAAAGATAAGAGTATACATCATTCAGAACTGCAAAATGTTCATTTTTATTTGTGTGCACTCAAAATAGCAACAAAACATTGTGATTTTGTAAAATAAAGAAAACAAGCAAGGTAGCTTTCTGCAGTCTCGATCTTGAGCAAGAACGCTTCACAAAAACTAAACCAAATATGCAAGTATAATTTTTGTTTTTAAAACAAATAAACAAAATAATTCAAATGAAAACCTCATTCATTATGTAATCTGTAAAGATGCATTTCTCTCTTGTCCAATGAGGAGATGGCAAGTCAACCTCATACTATGTTTTTTTGGTTTGTTTGGTGCCGCTGTATTAAGATTGTGTTTGCATGCATTACAAATAGCCTACAGTGGCATTTTAGTGGCATGAATTGTGCTTGCGAAAAGTACTTCAGAAACAATGTATTTTCCATGGCTTGGTTTTTCTATTTTTTGTCTTGAGCAAGACAGTTTCACGCATTACATGTGTTACAAAGGGGTCAGAGGCAAGCGGATTCATATGCGGTACTTTATTCATAAACATGGTTGGAAGTACAGGCAGGGTCGATCGACGACAAACAGCTATGGAGAAGGCAAAACACAAGAATGGTCCTGAGGCAAACAAGGGTCAGTCAAACAGAGTCCATAGAGAGGCAATATTCCAAAAACAAGGTGAAGGTCAGTACACAGGAAGACTAAACACAAAAACAAGGCTAGGCTAGGCAAAAAAAACATGGGGAAACGCTTTGTCCGAACTAGGTTCAATACTCTGCGATCTGGCTGTTCGGGGTGGAGTACCCACTGATTAAGTTTGTGGGGTCTCCAGCTGGTGACTGTAACATTGCGCCCCCAACCTAAGGAGTGGCTTCCAGATGCTCCTAACCGGGAATAGGCTAGAGATCGGGAGGGAGGCGGAGTGGAGACTGAACTGGGGCATGATGGAGGACCAGGTCCATGTAGAAGGGGCCTGGAAGCTGAGGCATGGGACAATGGCGGGCCTGAAGGATGGAGCCTTGATGGACCTGGGCCATAGAGCAGTTCCATAGTGGCATGAAACCGCAGCAGCGCAAGCACAGCAGTGAGCCGCGGATGCGCAAACAGGGCACAGGCTCTCCAGGGCGAAGTAGACAGGTCTGTAACAAAGAGCACAGAGAGGTTAACAACAGGGGTCCCCTAAGGTCAGTACAAGACAGTTCGAGGTTTCAAAAATGGCCTCCGTAGGACAGTCTCTGAGCCCCCTGTGGTGCTCCATTACCTTTGGGGACCTACGGAACCTATGGTCCTGCAGCCTCCGGGGTTACCCCTAGAGAATCTATGGCATAGAGGTCTGGGAGTAGAATCGAGGACTGGGGAGGTCTCAAGAGCTGACACGTGGGCAGATGAGGCGTTTGGAGCGGACTTGTGGGTAGATGAGGCTTCTAGAGCAGACTGGTAGACAGATGAGGCCTCAGAAGCACAGTGTGCGGCCTACATGCTCAAGATGACATCTATCAATCGCCATTACAAGGAGCACAGAGGATAAAGGGACAGTCTCAGACATGGCCTGTGCTGCAGCCCTGGGAACGCCCGCTGCACGCACCAACATTAACAGTGGGTCCACCAAACTGGATACCAGCCTCAAACCCCCCTGGATAGCCCTGGTGTCTTCATATGCAAAGTCCATGATGCTCGGTAACACAGAGGAGACATCCGTGATGGCTGAAGACTGAGGCTTAACTTCTGTGAAAGCTGAAAGATCCTGGTTGGTGGCCATCTAGTGCAGCGGCTGTGGCTCTGGGTTGGTGGCCATCTTGTGCAGTGGCTGAGGTTCAGGGTTGGCGTTGGATGAAACTTTGAATTGGCAGCCATCTTGGGACGAGACTGATCGGATGAGACATGACGATCAGCGAAGACATGCCCTGATTGGTAAAGATCAAAATCTGCTTGACCTGGCCTGCACAAATCCACAACAACTAGACTTGAATCATAAAGATTTATAAAATTTATGAATTTAACTTATGAAGATCGGCTGTGGATTGACTTGGCTCATGAAGATCAGCGCTGGCTTGACTTGACATGTAAAGATCAACTGTAGCTCAACTTGGCTTGTGCAGATCAGCTGTAGCTCAACTTGGCTTGTGCAGATCAACTGTAGCTCAGTCACGGACGTGGCGCTAGTGTTGCGTTGCTCCTCTGCGACACCAACCGTGAATGAAGAACTCACGTACAACAAAGCAAAGTCTAAGAAGTGTGTTAGCGATGATCGCGGACGCTTGCATCTTAGCTGGTTAACGTGGTCACAAAAAAGGTCTATACACCGTACGGTAGGTTAGAAAAATATGCAATGTTCAGAAACTCCCACACATAATCCTCGAGCAGATGATTACCTTGCTTCAGGGCCAACAACATTCTTGTAATGTCCGTACATGGCCAATGTCCATAAGAGAAGCCGCTGGATGCTGGTATGGCCGAGTATTCTGTTACAACGGGGTCAGAGGCAAGCGGATTCATATGCGGTACTTTATTCATAAACATGGTCGGAAGTACACAGAGTCCATACAGAGTCCATAGAGAGGCAATCCAGAGCAATATTCCAAGAACAAGGTGAAGGTCAGTACACAGGAATACTAAACACAAAACAAGGCTACGCTAGGCTAGGCAAAAGAAACACCGGGGAAACACTTTGTACGAACTAGGTTCAATACTCGGTGATCTGACTGACAAACACACAGGGCTTAAAAAGGCAAGACAACGTGTTAACGAGGTAACAAGGGGGAGGAGCTAATCAGTTACTATGGGAAATAAAAGAAAAGTCTTCAAAGCAAAACAGAGAAAGACTGACAGTGGTAGCACAAACAGTCCAGGGGGGAGTGCCCACTGATGAAGTTTGTGGGCACTCCAGCTGATGAACGTAACAACATGGTTTGACTGATTTTTGCATAAAATGGGCGACAACACATTGCATTGGAATAATTATCCTTCATATTATTATAACCGCTGGCCAAATTAAAAAAACAAAACTAAAGTTAAATCATCTTTGAGAGCAAGGGGGCCACCTGGTGTTTCGGGGGCCCTACACAGCTTGAGTATTTTGCGAATAGGGAGGATCAACTCTTATCAACACGTTCATTATGACTATTTGATCTGTCAAATTGTTTCTTGGCCATCACATAAACTATAATCTTAATAATTCCATATTTGTCATTTTAAAGTGCTTTGTTTGGATCGTTGATATACTGTAGATTAAAAATCAAGATTAAAAAAAGGTTTGTGTATTAGTTTTTAACATTTATAGAACTTTTCTCTCACTCAAAGCATACGCTCTTCAATAAATGTTTTATTTATTCATTTTCTTTATTTAAGCCATGAAAGCAGCAACAGAAGTTTACATCAATTACACAAAACACAAATCAAAAATTACAACAACAATTTACCAGAGGATAAAACACACAGCTTGTTAAAAGTAGATTAAACTGTCAGAAGCACAGTCATTTTTTTAGTGCTTTGTAAATTATTATAAGCCAATGTAGCAATGTAACATAACTGATCATTTGAACATAGTTTATAGCATACTTTTGAATTAGAAAAGCTGAGAGACAAATAAAATGTTAGACCACAAATAGACTGGTGATGAAACAATACCAATTAAAATCTTCTGGTATAAAATGATGGTAATTTATCAATTTGTAGCTTAAAAGTCACAGATACTTATAACTTATAACTTACAACATACATATTCTTGTTGTAAAATTCTTGAACAAAAATGTTTTTTGAATTATACAAAAAGGCTTGCTAAAAAAGTATAGACATTTAGACTGTGTACAACAGGGTTTTGTGTTCAGAAAAATGTTGATTGTTTTTCATTTAGAGACCTTAGAATTTTGTGTATCAAAAATGACAGGCTTTATAGGGTTAAGAGGAGGGCTGTGTCTGAACACTCACAGACCATAAAGCAGTGTGCGCATATGACTGAATCACTTTCTATCTTTCTCTAATTCAGTAACTCTCACTGCAGATGGCCTAATACTGCTTTACAACTGCTCACAGAGACCCCATTGTTCGCAAGCAACATCATGTTTATTTCTTGGTCAGATCGAGTTCAGAACTAGGCTGTACATGGTAGCAGTTTAAAAAATGGTCAGTGTGGAAAGACTAAGGCCTTTGCCAGATCACCCACCAAGAAAGTCATCGTCATCACAATGCAGACTGCCCAAATGTATCACATGCATCTTCACTTCCTCAAGTCCTTCACTAGCAACTCTCGTCTGCTGTGACATGAATAGAAGCAGTAAGGGAGAGTAAAAGAAAATCTATTACACACTTGCAAGAAAGAATCTGGCACTATAATATAATGAATTGTAAAATCTTGCTTGCAAAAACTAGCTTGTCAAAATACTGTTTTTGTTGTTGTTGTTTGTTTTTGTTTTTGTTTTTTTTAATACACAGCCGTTTAAAAAGATTCTTTCTTTTATTTTGGTGTATGAGACTTTTTCAGAAACAAAAGTCATCATCAGACATCTTAGACTTATTTACCACCAAAACTTTGAGGCAATGACGTGTACATCTTTGAACAAGAAAGGAGAAGTGGGAAAATCACAATTAAAAAAATGCTGGATTGTCTTATGAACTTAAACTGGAAGTAACCTGAAATGTTAGAAACATACTCATGAACAAAACAATCTTCTGGTTGGTCCTATCTAAAAAAAAAAGACTATATAATTCAAAACAGTTCTACTGAGTAAGACAGCCACCCACCTAACTTTTTTCTCTTGACTGTGCAGAAACATCTCATCTCAACAGATTTGATGAATGGCTTTGTTCTTAATTTTGTCATTTCATCTGAATATCAATATTTGTTTTAATTAACTAAAACAGTTTTGAGGATAATTGCTCTAATTCATTGTTTCTAGAAAATTGGGATCTGTGACATTGTATGATGTTGTTTTTGGTGTCTGTTTGTCAATGAGAAATTTTTGGACACATTTCAGATGGAGTAAAAAAAGCACAGAATACCCTGAGTGGCATGTTGTCACTAGCATTATTTTTATTATCATTTTTTTTTTTTAATGAATTGCTTTCATAATTATTTTAATTCATGGGTGTTACTATTCAATAATTCCTTACGTTTCATACATTATAAAAATAAAAACATACTGAGTGAAATCATTCATATCAAAGGTGACTTCTACATTCTGCAAAATATCACATTGGATAGTTCCCTGTATCTAATGGTCTTTTTCAAATTGTAATACATTTTGTACTAGTTGTACTACTCTCTGTTACTACTTTCTATTTTGACTGATGTTATTGTCTAGAGAATCAGTAAGGCAACACAAGAAATAAATTAATAAAGAAAAATATGTTTTTAATGTCAGGGAAGTTATCTGTTACTAAGATAATGTGCTGGATGTAATGAAACAAACAGAAACCGGAAATGCTTTATCAGAAAACTTTAGAAAGAAATTATGGGCACCAAAACCAACATTTGATTGATTTGATATTTGAAAAAGCACATACTAACTTCAACCCATTCAATACTAAATAAAGAAATGAGAAAACAAAAAAACTCTTCAAGCATAAGCCAAACCCACATAAAAGAATAGCATACAAGAACCAAACGAAGCACAAAGAAAAGATGGTGGAACTACTTGCTGCAGTCTTGCTGTTTTAAGACCTTGCTTTTATAGTGTACAGCAATTTGGGGGAAATAGCAGGATGCAATATTGGTCAGAACAGATCAGTATGGAATTCCCCGTCCTTTATAAAGTTCAGATGCTGGTCTGTGTGCAGCTAATCAAACATTTGAGAAAAAAGAAAAGATAAAATAAATAAGTAGCCAATGTATGTAAATATAACCTAATCGTATGTTTATATGAATGATGTTGCTCAAAGTAGGTGTCCTATACTGAAATGACTTAATAACGACTAAATGAAGAAACAGGCTACATTGAAATAGCAGTGTAGCCTACTCAATACTCTGTATAGAACAACTCATTTATAAATCTAGTTCAGTTTTGTGGTGCTGAGTGAGTCATCATTATTAGCTATAACTTCGCGTCTCTATTTATAAATAATAATAATAATAATAATAATAATAATACACACATACATACTCAGAAAAATAATGTTGGTTTTTTTTTCTGGATAACCATTCTTCCCAAAGAGCCTATCCAAAATGCCACAATCTGCATCTGTCTGATTTGCTATAGCCTATATTTGCGTATAATTGGACACCGACAAAGAAAAGTCCAAAGAATCAGTTCTCGCGACTGATATTTAATATCTTTAATATCAGTTTTAAAAACACTGACGGTCCCCTCTCCTTACTGCCTTACTGTGTCATTGTAGCTTCTAGTCTTCCTGGATCAGCTGTTTCAGAGCGCATGCGCAGTTCAAACACTACTGCAGCACAGTTTGCAGTGACGTTCACAACAGAGGCAAGTCCGAACAAATATCTCCCTGTATGTGCAATAATGATAAGACACAACAGCCTTATAAAGAAGTCGATTTAACGTATTTACCCAGCTCAGAGGATCCTTTTTCGTCTGGAGAAAGAGAAAATTATATGAACTCTGATTATTTTCGCAGTTGCCAGTAGATGATTCCTTATTGCTTCTACCTGTCAAAGCGAAATCCTTCAGTGGACTGACGATGAAAATGATGCATGACGAGGATGAACTGACCAAAGCAGCCGCGACTGGAAATACTCGGCATGTTCAGTTTTTACTGTCTAACGGAGTGAATGTTAATGGCCTTAACAAATTCGGAAGAACACCTATACAGGTAGGTTTAAATAAACAAGTAAATATGCAAACATAAAACGGACTGCAGATGTACAAATATTAAATATAGAAATACAAACGCGCTTAAAGGAAATATTATACGAAGTTATTTTATATTATGGTAATAGGCCTATAACTTGGTAGCCTAGCCTAACTTTAGAATTTTGTTTAATTCTTTCTTACACTCGGTTTAATAGGATTTTATAGGTCTATATTTATTATTATAAATATTATTTACTTTTAATACTTAATATTTACGTTGTCTACAGTGTAGTGAGAGTTATTGGGAACGTTTTCGGAATATGTAAACCATAATGCAGTTGTAATAGGCTTTAGCTATGAAAAAATCCGTTTAATATTAATAATTTCTATAATGTATTAGAACATTATTAATATTTGAATAAAGTAGGTTATTTATCCTGTATGTGTAGTTATCTTTAAGGCTAAAACATTTCTTTTGTTTTACAAGAAGAAAAACACACACACACACACACACACACACACGACCTGACACGTTTAACCTCGTAGGAAAAAGTATTGCCTGTCTTTATTTTATTTTATTTTTTTTATTTAAATAGATGTGATATTTTAACCAAAGGACAGCACATTCTCACAACAACAATAATAATAGTAGCCTAATAATTAATATAGTAATATAAAGATATAAAATCATGTAGCTACTCTAAAATAAGAAATTAATCCAGTTCTATTAATTGTAGGCTCCTTTGAGTTTCATATATCATTCCATCGTCGCATTTTAGGCTTTTTCATCATTTTTTTTAGGTTTATGCTATTCCTAAACTGTGTAAATGAATTTCAAAAAAGTTCTTTACTACCAGAACGGTTGTAAATAATAGAAAACATTAGCGTACTGTTTGATATTTTGGCAGGCGATAGCCTATTATTTAAAAAAAATAGGATATCCCACATCAACATTCACCCTGTCTCAGTGAGGTACAAATATTATAATCCAGATTATCGTAAAACTTTTTGTCCTGCTGTCACTTCAGGCGGATTATGGTCATGTCTGAAAGCAATTTCACCTCGTAGCTGTTTTTCCAGTATGTTCTAATGGTGTTACAACTAATGCTGCGATGCCCCCCATTCTGCGCAGGTTTTTAAAAATGGAGAGGTAAAATAAAGTGCCTGCGGAGACGATGTAATAGTTCAGCAATCCTAAAACGAACATACACAAAAAATCAGAAACTTTGACTGATTGATTGATTGATTAGACCCTACAGTTTTCGGGCTAATTTTAACGAAATATGTTTAGATTAGGCCTATAGGCTACAAAGTGGACATGCTCATACGATACACACTTATCTAAAAACGATATTAAATAATAATAAAAACAAATGTTCCAACATGAGCAGTTAAATTATTAATGTTGTTGAACTGTCATACTGTCCTAGCCTGCACTGCACTAGCTACATTGTTTTTACCGAACGAAAGAAAATCTTTCAAAGTGATTCAAAAAATTACATTTAAAGTAGGAATTGCAGTTAACATGCTTGTTTGGTTATTTATTTATTTATTTTTTAATAGAAAAGGAAGGAGCAATTATTTATACCTAAAAACATTGTTGACAACATCGCACGTGTTTTGTTTTTAACCCTCGCAGGTGGTGATGATGGGGAACACACCTTTGGCTCAAAAGCTGCTGGAAAAAGGAGCAGATCCTAATGTGCCTGATCCCAGGACAGGAAGCACTCCTTTGCACGATGCTGCCAGAACCGGATTCATAGACACTGTGCGGCTTTTAATTCGCTTTAACGCCGATCCCAGTGCAACAGATTACAGCAGTTTGCGACCTGTGGATGTGGCACGGCAGGCTGGCCATATGGACGTGGTTGAATTTCTCAGTAGTATTTAAACGCTAAAGTTATCTTCTTCTTCTTTTTTTTTTTTTTTGGTAACTACATATTTACCATATGACAGGTTTGAAACTGTAAAAAGTAAAGGAATGGGCGCAGCAGTAGGCTAATGCACTTTTATTGTTTATGACATATTTCTAGGCTAATAATAATTTTAAATAGCCTGTTGTTTGTGAATTTTTATGCTGTTTGGAGCATTAAACATTTTAATTATTTTTATTCCTGAGAATTTATGGTTGACAGCCTTCGCGCGGCATCACTCTATCAAAAAGTATTGACTTAAACTTTTAAGTTTAAGCATTAATGATAATATTCTATCACCCTAGTAAAAGTGTTTATCTGGACGCAGCATTACGGCTAAAATAAAATCACGTTTTTAACAAATCCGTTATATTTGTTCTTTACCTGGCATGGTGAATGATGTGGCCAAATCGAGTTAAATCGAGGAAAGATAACGAAGTCGTTCGTTTACTGGGTAGGCTATGCGCTCAATAACCTCTTAACGTTGTTTATTTTTCTCTGTTCTCTAAGAAAATAATATATTTTCGATAAGTTCATGATGGTTTATGATAGGATAAATAAATGCAACTCTCTGTACGCCACCGTGCGCGTTATTTATTTTTTTGTTCTTTATAACGCATATTGGCTTCTAAACCCGTAGTCTCCTCGCCAGCTTTGAGTGCAAAGAAATGTTGATATTGTGCGGAACGTAGTTTTTTATGTATTTACTTATTTACACAGTTTAGCTCCTGCATATTGCAAATAACATGTGAAACATATGAAAGACGGCTAAAGGAAAGAAAGAAAACAAAAAGGCTACATTTACCTACCAAAGGGTTCATCTTTGAAGAGATTGAGACGTATTAGCGACTAGACACGTATTAGAACGAATACAAAAAGGGGACAGGTTGGCTGATCGAATCTCATGAAAGGAACAGAAAATAATTAGACCAGAAATAAAAAGTTACACGTCCTCCATTTTGGAAGCAGGAATGGCCATTTATATAAGAAACATGATACACGGACATCTGTTAACTCCTCAAGGCTAAAATACTGAAGAGAGATAGACAAACAAAAAAAGAAAAAAAAAAGGGAGGCTATTTATTTCTGACAAGCAAGCAAAGTTGACCTATTTTTGATATGCTGTTCTTCACAATCGCTAGAAAACCAATGTGCTGCTGACTAAAAATGGAGGGGTTTCATCAATGCATTGAAATGTGGCACAATTAATAATATCCCACACAATTTTCCTAAGGAAAAACATTATATATTTATGCATATATTTATTTGTGGTTATGAAATACATGTATTTAGTTTTATATCTAAACAAAATACAGTTGTATTTTGATTTATCCAAGGTACTTCAAGGTGTAACAACGCTACTGCTATTATTAAAAGGCACTGAAAAACAATTATATAATCAATAGATCCTGTTATCTGGCAATGCTACCATGCATTACATTTTTAAACGACCGTTTTGAAGACAAAAGTAATAGCCATAACAGGGTGGATGACAAACCCTTTTTCTTTTTTATTTAGATCAACAGTGGTAGAAATGTCACATTTGTTTACAGAAACATGATTGCAGCTCTGTACATAACATCTTGGGTGGCTCCTCAGTGGCCGGATACTTTAATGTTTGGGCAACATTACTGATGACTGTGACATCAGCTGGGCAACAACAGAAAGGAAAACTCAGTTTAGATGTCATATTTAGGGGGGAAATTACATAATTACATATATTTATAAAAACAAAATCTGTCATTTACATTATTTAAAGAGCTTTAAACTCACTTTTTGTGCATTTATTGTGCTCTCCCAGTCCACCTGACAGATCTGTGGGATTGCTGTGAGCAGGATGCTGCTAGCTTTATTAGCATTCTCTTTCATGGTCTTCAGAACATTGTCCACGCAAACCTGGAATAAAAAAAAAAAAAGTGGCTAAGTTCGGTATATGCAGGTTTATAAAAACAAATACACAAGGGAAAAAGGGCAAATTAAAATGAATGGACCAGCAAGAAAGAGATCAACTATTAATATTTGACAGGGTAAAAGCAGAAATGCAGTTTGAATTTGAAACAAACAATATCCTCAAAACAGATATCAGACTGTTAAAGAGTCTCACATTTGCCTCTAGCCACTCGGATAACACAGATAACGTTGCCATGAGTCATGAATAACCTGTCACAAGTTAAAACTGAAAATGAAAGACATTTACGCTCAAGCAACACATGGACTATTGTCTCTTATTAATGCTAGACTTTGTCAGCCATTTAGCTGTCTACAGTTACATTGTGCATTTACAGTGGACAATGTTAGGATCTACAGTCAACCTACTGAATTAAGACAGCAACAAAAAAAAGAATATGTGTGATCAAGAAAGAAAACTAAACTAGACTTTTTTTTTTAATCACCGATGTTTTCCTTCAGAGGAACTGACTAATTGGTTGGCAACAAAATATGTGTGATTGTCTGTGAATGACTAAGAGTGAGGCGGAAGGATGTGGAGAAGCGGGGAGTGAAAACTAGAGGTCAGCAGCAGGAACTCGGAAGGAGGACTCTGAACTGTGGGAGGAAGTACACAGCAAACTACCAGCCTAACCGGTTGTCCGGCTATCGGAAACAATAATCTGCAGAGCGTTTATTGACTTAAAAATGAATATTAGATATAAAAAAACCCTCAAAGTTATAAACAACTTTGAACACATTTCCGTTTTTTTCTTATGTCCTTCCTTTGAAATGGCATCAAAATATTATTTACAGTTTCACTGTCAAAACACGTACTGTCTATATGTAGAATGAAATTAATAATAATTTTAAAAAACTCACTTCATTAAACAAAGGGCTTTTTATGTTGCATTTGTAACCAAGAGACAAATGCTTCCATTTATGGGGGAAAATAAAAAATCTTTATTTATAAAAAAAAATTGCTACAACTATAAGGACCCAAGGTTGTAAAAATTCATTCAGATGCCAAAATTAGTATTTGCTTTTAAATTACTAAAGGGGGAAAAAAATCTTGTTTTTGTCTAATGAAATTTTTTTTTTTTCTTGAAAGCCAGGTAAAATCAGGTAAGCCGATTGCAATGGATTTGGTGGAAAATACAACATTTGGCCCATGTCAAAACATTAGCTAAAAAAAAAAAAGGTTCAGCTGTGGATAGTGTAAAAACTGAAAAATTTTTTTGTCACGATGAAGCAGGAAAATTGACCATGCATAATTCAAAAGTGCAAACCTCCAGGGAATAACTGGTTGTAAAGACAAACAAAAAAACATTCTTTGCGAATCTGCTCTGGTAAAATGTCCTCTATCCCTGGTGCCTCAAACCATATTTATCAGTACAACAAAAGCAGAACAAAAGTACACCCATAGAAATGGTATTTCGCAAGACGCAGTATTTTTAACTACTAGAGGGCCAAAAGTTACTTAGAGTAGCTTAAAAAACTCTTGATTTATGTAGTAAAAATAAATCAATTAAAACATTTAGGCCGAATGCAGCAAGAATATATATTTTAACATTATAGAGTTTACTATTAGACATGAATTATTGTTACTTTTCTCTCTTTCCTAAAACAAACATTTATCAAAACAACTTTAATCATGATCACAATATGGAATAAAAGTATTGATGCATGGCCTCCGTGGGTTTTTGACCTAGGAATGCATTTAAAATCTATACTGTTCTAGCATGCAATCCTTGTGAATCTGTGTATTTTGGCACAGTTTCAGCTCCATGCTGAAACAAACTGGACTCCGGTTGAAACACTGTCTCTTCACTTAGCTCTGATCGAGGAAAAATTATTATTATTATTTTATTTACAAATGTGAGTGTCCTTGTATGTCATAAAAAAGAGGTTTTGTCATGCTTATCTCACTGCTGCCAAAACAGAATAGTCCATAAAATATGGATAAGTACACACACATACTGTACAAACACACAGACAGACGTTCCTATCTGCTCACCGCCTCTTCATGCTCTTTCCAGCAGTCATAATCAGTTGCCATTGCAATACTAGCATAACACAGCCCGGCCTCCTTGGCAAGAACCACCTCCGGTACTGTGGTCATGTTGATGACATCAGCACCCCATTGTCTGAACATGAGGCTCTCTGCCCGAGAGGAGAAACGAGGACCCTCTATGGTCAGCATTGTTCCTCGGGTGTGACACTTCACACCGAGTCCCTGGGCAACCTCCACGAGCACCTGCAAGAGAATAAAAGAAAAAGAAATAAGAATATGCTAAGATGAACAATAAGACGGACAGAGAGTGAGAGACAGACAGAGAGCTGGGAAATGTCACTGACCTCTCTAGTCCTGTTGCAGAAAGGTTCAGCCATAGGAATGTGGCACACACCTGGGGGGCTGGTGGGCTGCCCATCATAGAATGTCTGGACACGTTTCGTTGTCCTTGAATTCAGAGTTGTGTCATTTTTGTGTGAAAAATAAGATGAAAATGAAATACGAATATGAACCAAACTGATTAAATCTGATGAGAGGAACAAAAAAAGCCAGCTGCACACCAGGTAAGAAGCAAGTATCATAAGTATCCAACACTGGACATATCACTCTGTACTCAAGCCTTCAAATTCAAGGTGGTTCAAATAATCATACAGGCAAATGTTCACTTCAACAATGAATGAGTTTTGTCATTGAGTGTGAAGTATGGTTGCAGTGGCACTATTACTATATGTACACTGGCCTCCAAAAGTTTGCTAACGCCCTAGAAAAGTGGGGTTTTGGACAATATTGGCATGAATCCTTTTTAATTTGTGATAATTTTGCACTGATAAAGGACAACACAAACTACTACAACATACAATTTTCGACTCATCAAAATAACACCATTAGCAGCTAATACAGCTCTGCCTAATCCGGGCATCCGAGCTGTCAGTTTATTCAAACTTGATATATTGCTCCAAGCCTCCTGAAGGATTGAATCTTTTCAAAGATCTTTTAAAAAACTGGGCCAAGTTTAAACCAGTAAGCAGGCATCACAGCTGGCAAAGGGGTATGTCTGACTTTTAACATGTATATATTGCCATTATATTTAACAAAAATGAAAATTGTTATTGCTGGTCTTCAATGATAATGTCAAGTTACTTTAATGTATTTGCACCAAAAAAATAAGGATATACTGATATCATCCAAACCAACACTTTGCCATGGGTTTTTCCAAACTTCTGGAGGGCTGTGTATATATACTCGTGTGAAAAGAATGTGTTTGAATTTAATGCCAGTATGTGTCATTCAACAGACATGCTGTGCGATAGTTCCTTAAGAAACATTTCTCTCTAGCAAAATTAATACTAAATGGAGATAAGAGATGCTTAAAAAAAATCACTCCTGGCTGCACTTTAAGCAGTTTTGTTAAGACAGCCCAAGTAACGTCTCGGGTTCCGTATTGTAACCCTTGTTCCCTGAAGAAGGGAACGGAGACGTCACGTCGGTGACCGACGAATAGGAATCTCGCTTCG
>JAUMHE010000042.1:2782713-2809057 GCA_032359235.1 Enteromius mattozi | reverse complement strand
TTTATATACACGCAGAGTAGATTTGCCATCTCGAAGCGAGATTCCTATTCGTCGGTCACCGACGTGACTCGGAGTGATCGACTGAAAGGGAACTTTAAGTTTACATTGAGCATACAGTGGTTTTTCAATGTCAAGAAGTTGGATTTGGATTTTACTGGGGTTCATTGACAAAAGCTCCTGGAGCTACAGAACTGAGGTGATTCATTACACATTGAAAATGCATAAAAGCAGTTCAAAAATACAAAACCTGGCCAATGACCACCATGCAAGTTTGTTGCTATTTTTTGTTTTGTTTTTTTGTAACAAGCAGGTCTTGGCCGTCATGGGCAAAACAGTTTCAAGATACAACATTTCTGATACAAAAATAGCAGAGCATTATTTTACTCTTCATGGCTCAATGAATCTAAAGACAGAGCTGTCTTTATGCCAGATTGCTCAAAACTAAATGAAATGTAAACTATTTGTCTTCCCTAAACATTAATGTTGAATATTACTATTTGGAAAACAAGAAAGAAAAAACCCAGAAAGATCTCAAATGTAAAATGTTTACTTAAAGATATTGATGTAGTTCTGATATAGTGTCTGGTATGCTAAATGCTAGTGATGGGGAGTCAATTCCTTAACTCTGAATATCCCTGTCTATGGCTGAGTGCACTTTAATCTAGGTGTGAATAAAATAAATGAAGGAACTCCTTTGATGCTCTCTGATTGTAAAACAAAGGTTTGGGAAAGTCATTCCTATGTTCCCAGGGTTTTGTGTTCAAAGGGTTCTAAGCTTCCAGGTCCAGAAGTTTACAGGGTTTATTGTTTTGTTTTTCAATCATTTTGTTGTTGTTTTTAAAAGATTTTTTTAAAGTGAGTGTGACATTTAAAATGTGATGACGCATGATTATAGAGAAATTACCACTAACCTATCAATAAACTGGTCAATCAAAACAATGTCCCCAGGCTGGATGTCCTCTCTGAGGGAACCACATGCTGTGGTGACTAACAGGTGAGTACAACCCTCTTCCTTCAAGGCCCAAATATTGGCCTGGTAATTGACATTGGTGGGCATTATGGTGTGTTGTCTCCCATGCCTTGTAGAGGGGAAAAAGTTCTAGATTAGACTTCTGTCCTTGATAAATATAAAACCCGCAGATATTATAATTATTCATTTAGATTGTGTATTATATACCCTGTAGTATAATTACCTTGCAAGAAGTACACATTCAACATTCTTTATTTTGCCCAAAATTAGAGCATCAGATGGCTGTCAAAAGAGAGGAAGAAACGAGTATGAGTAAACACACTACTGGCTCTACCTATCAATAAAACTGTTACTATTGGCAACACATGATTTAGAAGCAAACCATGATTGGCAATTATTTCAACTTCTGAGTTTATTTTTTTTTAATGCATATATTCATTGCCAAATGTACTCTCCCATAATGATGTATGCAAGAAAGTACACTAGACACAATGAAAAGACACTCACCTTTCCAAACGGTGTAACTACATATCGTTCTGTCCTTCCCTCCAAGATGTCTGGATCATCAAGACCAGATCCACCAATTATTCCTATCTATGAGAACATGAGGTTTTATAGACATATCTGAATGTGGGATGGGTGTCTGCAGTTAGCTAATTTAATAAAACATTTCCAACACTCGCAAATATGCTAAAATGACAAAACAAATAGATTGTTTATTTAAAAATATATTTAAATGACATTCATACTCTGAGGTAATTTTCACAATATATGTAAAATGGTTTCATTTGCATGCAACGAGAGAGCGCAAGACTGATACTGTATGTACTGTACTGTATGAGACATGAGTCATGCAGTGCCTGTTTCAGTTACCCATGAACATTCTGATGTAAAGCGTTGCCATAGATATCTGACCGCTAAATGCCATTACTGAACAAACAGAATCAAGTATTCCAGAAGCAAGTAGTCTTAAGCACTTAAGTTGAGGACAGCGAAGTCACTTAACCTGAATGATTTCCTAAACACCATGAGAATAGAAGAATCAAGAATGCAGCTGAAAAATGGGTTTATTTCATTCTGTTTCTCATTCTTTGCCTCCAGAGGATAGTCAATAATTCTATAATGTTAGTTCTACACAATATGAAGATTCAATATTTTATTTCTTTCATTTTTATTCCTTTTTGCATCTTTTTTTTTTTTTTTGCACATTGTAAAAGTAAAAGTTGAGAGGTGTGTTACAGCCTATTGCAGCCAAGTCACAACAAGCATATCTAATAAGATGAGACTGATGAAAGTATTTTTAGTTTATTATTTTAGTTGATCTCATTTTAACTAATTTAAACACATAAATATGTTTGTACATACAGCAGTTATACTATATAGTTCCCAAACAATAAAAACTAGAAAAAATAAAAAAGTGGCTGGTAAGAATAATGAGGAGTATTACTGACTAGAGTTTTCAATGTGAAAAGAAAGAAATAGCCTAAACTTTGTCATCAACTTTTCTGGTTAACATTATTAGGCCGATGATACATGGGGCATCTTTGGTTAATGCTGCCATCATTTGTTACCCTTCTCAGTGGGAAAGTGCCCAAGAAGCATTGCTCAAAAAAGCTCCCCAGCAAAATTGCTCAAAAACTATTTGCCACGTGTGTCATCAGCCTAAATTAACTCTCTTTTGAGTTACAGAAGCTTGAAATAAATGGAGGGTGAGTAAACAACGGCAGAATTTTCTTTTTGGGGTGAACTATTCTTTTAATGCTTTCGGGCTAAGTTTCAATCAGGGCACTGTTAAGAGAGTCACTTCACAATGATTTAATGATTTCAGCGTCGTTTTAAACTATATTTTATATTTACTATATTAAATTATATAAAACTGTCAAAACCGAAACTCCTTTCCTACCAAAGTGAAAAAGAGAATCGTTCATACAAAACAGCGTAAAGATTTGTACCGCCCAGCAACGTTACAGTTATTAACACTATCCCCTTAACGTAGATCTATTTCACGCCCACACAAATATTAACATAGTGTAGTCATATATACGCCCAAAATGGCTATAACGTTAACGTTAGCGGCGTTCGGCTCGGCTAAAGCAATGGTGATAGCAGATTGTCATGCTCTACATAGTGCGAAACTGCCTGCTGATATTGGATGTAAAGAAAAGTGCTGTATACTGCCAAATACAATACAGCGATAGTGTTATAAATCTCATCTTTAGCTTCATTGTAGAACCCAATAAACGAAACATTTGGTTAGTGGCGTGTTGATGTCAAAATCACTGTGGTGTTCAATCTCCTAAACTATTTTCGTGCATTTATTTTCTCCATGTGTACGCTCATATATTTCATGGTCAATAATGACAATAATGATTTAATACTATTAGATTTACCTTTATGTGACTGTTCGATGCCATTTTCTTTCACGTGTACAACAACTAAGAAGCTGAAAGAAAGATGCCTATTAGCGCCACCTACTGTATGGGGATGGGTAGGTCGACACACGTTTTTAGAAATGTTTAGAAATATGCATGCATACTTTAAATACATAATCGCATGAAATCAGATTTAAAAAAATAAAACATTTTAGAAAAGATTGCAGCATCACGGTTGTCTGAACCAATGAGCATGGAGCGGTGTCGTCAGACGTTTCCCATCGTGCTTTTGGTCAGCGTAGTAGGTGGTTTTTTTTTTTTTATTATGAGCAAAACAATATATACAACAGTATACAACCATATACATAACAAATGCCAGATAGATAATTGCTTCTTTGATCAAAAATTGTGTATTCATAAAAGTCTTTATTGCTTTCTTATTAATAATGTTTTCCAAACTGGTGCAGTAGTCCTTAGTTTCTTGAAGGAAGTGAATGAAATTAGGCTTGGATCCTGACCATTTCTTTTTATGAATGTGAAATTTTCCCACAAGCAAAATGAAATTATTATTATTAATTTAATTGGAATAATACATGCATATATCAAAATTATTTAACATGAAAATAATATTTGTTTTCCTTCTGATTAAATTTTCCAAATCCACCCAGAAAATCCTTGTGAATGCACAGTTACAGAACAGATGGACAATAGATTCTTTTTCCCCCGAACAAAAATCACAAGAGTAATCAATTTCCAAATTAAATCTCTCTAATACACTTTTAGCTGGATATAAACCATGTAAAATTTTGAATGTAACCTCTTTTACTTTATTGTTTAAACAGCACATATCACAGACACGCCAAGCTTTATTCCAATCTATCTCTCCAAAAACACTGGTCCACTTTACAGACTTATAAGTAATTGTATCTCCTGTTATTATATTTCTTATAAATTTATTTGTACAACTTTGTTTAAGAATATCAATGCCTCCTAAAAAAAAAGCTATCTTTAACATATATTACCTCAAAAGAATCACTTCCACAATATCTTACAAACTGTTTAACTGGTTGAGGTATGGCATCAAACACAATTGCATACTCTTTTGGAGTAACAGGAAAACCAAATTTATCCAAAATATCATTATACGCTAATAAATTACTATTTAGATTTATTCCCTGTCAGTTGCCTTGCCCTCGCAAGAGTTTTTTGGCACACGTCAGCATGACATCAGGGCAAGGCTGACGTAACTTGGACACTTTTCTAACCGGCATGCTTAGGTTCTGCGCAGATTTTGCTCATCTCAAACAAGCCTAGTGTTCTGGAGCATTGCTTGAAATTAGATTTTTTTTGTTCATTGGGACGTCATTATTGTGTGCGTGACGTGTCAAGTGAGGTAACGAAGCTACGTGACAGCCTCATTTCAAGCCATGCTCCGGAACACTGTTTCGAAGCACTAGTGCAGGGGTGTCAAACTCAGTTCCTGGAGGGCCAGAGCCCTGCAGAGTTTTGTTCCAACCCTGCTCCAACACACATACTATGCAGTTTTCAACTTCCAGATTAGTTGGATAAGGTGTGTTTAATTAGGGTTGCATCTAAACTGTGAAGGGCTCCGGCCCTCCAGGAATTGAGTTTGACACCCTTGCACTAATGTGTCAAAAACACGAAAAGTGTGTCGACACTAGGTGTCGATCTACCCATCCCTACAATGAACAAAAAAATCTAAATGATAGTTGCAAGAACTTTTATTGACCACAAGATGGCAGAGTAGAGCACAGTGTCAAAAGCTTTAAAGCATCAACGCAGTTCGTTATAAAAGCCTCACTGCTTCAAAAGCTTCGTTTGGCACATCCCTACTACTGTATTTTAAGTAATGCAACAATCTCCCCGACAAGAGTGGAAAAGATCAACAACAGTATCAAGAGTATGGTGCATGATTTAGCCCACTAAACACAATCATGACAACACGTAAATAAAAGAGTATCATTAACATTAACTATAGAAATGTGTATGAAATATTTACACAATGCATTGGGATTACTCCTTGCAAGAATATTTTCACGTTTGTACATATTTTGCAGTAAACTTTCATGTGTTGGCTGTAAAACATAATGGATTTTTCAATTCAGACCATATGTACTTTTTCTTATAGCCTAGTAGTTCACATTCTTTTACCTTTAAAAATAGTTTGGACAGTATGGTGTGAACATCCCCAAATAAAAAATTAAAGTATTTATTCTCTGCATCGATGTATTGATTCAGTTCTGAGATTTTTGAAATCAGATTATATACTGAGTTCATGTGTCATAAACTGTAAATTACAAAAAATAACAATGAATGCCTGTGCATGAAACTGCTTTCAAACTATTTTAAGCAAACATACACATAGAAATACAATGTGCACACAAAATAACATTATAAAAGAATCCATTTAGTAAAAAGGACACTTTTATGATCATTTTCAATTTATTTGCCAAATAAAAAACACTATACTTTGAAAATTGGTAACTGTTAATTTGCTTGCATAGGGGATTTTGAAATCTACTACATTTCCAAATAAATCACAAATCCAAATGCACATATATCAAATAAAAATAAACCCCAAATCAATATCACATTTAAAACCCATCCCTTCTGTATTTATAAAACACCGTAAATACATGTGGGCATTACAACAATAGTCATCATTATTTGCCACAAATTGAAGAGTTCAGTTAAACTGAACAAACTAACTCACAAAGGCATTGGCGTTAATCTGTCTGAGGGTGATTCCCTGCAGAACTACATCCAGTTCCAGCTGACTCTTGCTCCATGTCTAGGAATCTGGACATGAGCGGCTGAGTTTCTGCAGCACTGTTTGCAATTGTGTCAGTGGAGTCAGCTGAACAGATATTACTGGTTGAGGGTTCACTGGGGTCAGCACTGTCACTGTCACTAGTAATTGTAATGAGAACAGGGTTGTTTTTTCCCACCCTCTCCTCACTATTATGTCTTCTGCTCTTCCTCTTGTGTTTCTTCTTCTTCTTGTGATGTTTCCGACTGTGACCCTCAGATTTGTCCTCTCTGCTTGGACTCCTGCTTTTCCTCTTGAACTTTTTGTGATGCTTTTTGTATTTCTTTTTTGCATCATCTTTAACAGAATCAGTAAACAATTTGCTAGAGGGTTCCTCGTGATGCTTTGTTTTGTATTTCTTTTTCCTGCCACGTTCATCATGCCGTGATATCTGATGTGAGGATGATCTGTTGATTCTAGAATTACTCCTTGATCGACTTCTGTTCTGACGGTTGGAAGAGTTGACTCTAGAACTACTCCTTGAGCGTCTTCTGTGCTGATGGTTGGAGGAACTAGACTTGATTTGAGATCTGCTTCTTGAGCGACTTCTGTCCTGATGATTGGAAGAGTTGATCCCAGAATTGCTCCTCGAGCGACTTCTGTTCCGACAGTGGGAATAACTGATTCTAGACCTGCTCCTTGAGCGACTTCTGTCCTGACGTTTGGAGGAGCTGGACTTAATTCTAGAATTGCTCCTTGAGTGACTTCTGTCCTGGCGGTCCCTGCTTCGCCTTCTACTATGGGATCGAGAACGAGAATGATTATGTGCGCTTCTGTAATAGCTGGTGTAGGATGAGCGTGTCTCTGTATAACATCTCCTGTTGCTGTCTCTTTGACTGTAATGGCTATATGAATGCCAATAAGATGAGGTGTGATGACTTGTCTCTTTTTCTCGTCTCTGCTTATGCTTGCTCTCTTTAGACAATGGGCGTTTCCTGCTATGAGAGGAGAAGTGTGTCCTGTTGCTGCGCGAGGAACCTTCTCTAGATCCCGACAACTCTCTGTCGTGATGCCTTTTGCCATATTTATCTTCTTTTCTTGGGTGACTAGAGGTGTTCTCAGGTGTGCGAGAACATCTCGTTGGCCTCCTCAAGGTTCTCTGAGTGTCAGTGGGAGACAAATCAGAGTCGGAAATAAATCGAATGTGTTGGGGTGCCCGAAGGCTTTGTAACTCTGTACTCTGGTCAGAATGTTCTGAATCAGATGAAAGCTGGACCAGTTCTGGAGTCCTTTGTGACACTGGCTTAACATAGCCAGTAATAACACAATCATCATCACTGCCAACGGAATGCTGTTCTTCCACTGCAATAGTGCCAGTATTTGCTGGACGGTCTTGATGTGGCACAGCAGCAACAGACACTACTGCTTCCCCTACACTACTATCAGAATCTGAGTCCCTCACAGGGAAAGGTAATACCTGAGATGGCTCTGAGGAGTAGGATGGCCCTGGGGTCTCATCATCCCATGCTGTTTGGCTTAAGGTCAGACTAGGAGTGGCATAGTCCTGGGATCCTGACACTAAAGAATCACTTTCATCTTCAGAGATGGCGATCACAGAGGTTTCTGAACTGCTACCCTCTCCGGAGGGCTGAGGCAAGTCATAAACTGCACGCTGGTCATATGCTTCCATGTTGAATGGGGATTGAGCAAACCTAAGAAATTCATGCAGGAAGTGCTCTGTATGGGATAGCAAGAAGGGTCGAAGCTCGTGTACAACAGCCTGGTTGTCCAAGTTATGTCGAGTGATCAGAGTCATGATTATGTGCTGCACAATGTTCACAAGGGAACCGTGAGTACCATACAGAACAGTCAGCTCTCGTCTCAACCAAGGCACAAGCCTGTGGAGACAAGCAGGATTTCTTCTGAAGAACTCTGCAGAAGTCTCCCTGCTACGACCGCCATCCTGCACGTTCTGGACTCGCACACCTCTTCTGTACAAGGCTCGTCTGAATTTAACCACTTCTTGTTCGTGAAGACTTTGCACAGATCTTCCCTCTCTCTCTCTTCTTTGCCTTACTGCCAACCTTCTTAGCATGCTATGGAGATCTCTGCTGTGCCGCTGTGGAAGAGATCCCCTCAGGCCCTCGAATATGACCCCATGGTCAGGAGGAGGAGACGTTCTCCTCGGTGCAGGTCTGCGGTCGCCTGTAAGAGTGGTGCGATACCTGAATCTTTGCCCTGCCATGTAGCCAAATGAGCCATTTTCAGTTGGTCGCAGGTCACACCTCTTGTAGTCAGCTTCAGACTTAATGGTGTGATAAATTGAATTAAATGGCTGTTTGCACAAAGGGCATTCTGCTTTGTTCTTTGCCCATTCACGAATGCAGCAGAAGCAAAACTTATGTAAGCAAACATCCAGATATGATATGTTTTTGAAATGATCCAGGCATATTGGGCATTTTGATTCTGGAGATGCTCCTTTTGATACAGTGTTTAACACAACATCTGACAGGCGCTCCTTCATTTGTGGTGATGCCATGATCTGATGGAAAAAAAATATTTTAATTATTAGGCTACTTACATTTGCTACATTTTTTAAATTGATTATTATTGATTGTGTATAAAAGTGCTTAAGTTTAAATATGACAAACAAAAAGAATAAGAATGAATTAAAACGGTTTTTTAAGGGCAATCAAGTCAAAAATGTCAAGGTGATCCAACCGTACTGATATGATGACAAAGTAAATGTTTTTTTTAAATGAAAAACTTATTCGACAGTATAGCATAATCTTTTATTATTTCTGAGTGACAAAGAGTATTATTTTAACAAAAAAGCTTCACTGTTTATGAATATTTGAAATCCTTTTGTCCGCCAAATCATTACGATTTGAGTAAAATATGGTATTCTTGACAGCAATCATACGATCGTATTTACTCATCTTATTACCTTTCCCTTATTATTAATAAACTAATTTCTGACAGAAATAACATATTTGCATTTTACCATGTATACAAAATATAAACACATCATGTAAACCTATATGGTGTCTGTATAAGACGTTATTTAACCACGATAAATACATTTTCACATAACATGAAAACGTCTCTTTCAAAATGCTGTTTTAAACTTACTCTTTTGTGTATTTGTAGAAACTTCTGAAGTATTTAAATCCTCTGAATTCCGCTGGGAACATTTCGCTTAAATATCCGAAGCAAACAAATGAAAGCATTATTACTTGAACTTTTAGTAGTAGTAGTAGTATTAATAATAGTAGTAGTATTAGTAATGTTTTACAGAATCCACAAAAGCATGTTGACCTGAAGATAATGTAACTTACTGCCTAACAAACCAGCGCCGTTTCAAAGAACAATACACGATATCCAAGAAGCCTGTAATACATTATACTTTAAGAATTAATGCTAACCCTTTACAGCTGCACATATAAAAACGCTTAATAACAACCAAAAAAGAGACGACAACTCTCAGTCGGTCTACATAAGCAATGTTGGTCATCATGACATAACATAACAAGAGCATTGCGGAAGTGGAATCCAGTCAAACATTCAGAACTTCCTGTTTTTCACTTCAAAATAAAAGTCCATCAACCATATGCAAGACAAACGTCAAATGCTGAAAATTTGCAAAGACCAAAATTTGAAACGTCTATGATGCGTCAGGGAACTAGCTTTTCATTTCATAATTTTAAAATAAATAATTTTAAAAACACTCACAGACAATTCTGAGAATGTTGACTAAATAGCAACGACAGAAATTGAGTTGAATAAGAAAATGTTTAAATTTAGTATTCTAATATTCAAACAAAGACTTACTTTTTAGGATTTTTCTCCTTATCAGTCATCATTGTTTTATTTTACATTTAAAGCATTGAATTGTACGTTTTTCAAAATCATGAAATAACAAAGGTCAAAGACACTATGTGGCCAGTGACTCTTTGCTCTTCAGTGTGCTTTTAATTAAAATAATTCAAGACTCTTCTTTCATATGAGATGTGTGAAGTAAAATAGGGATTAAATTAGTTTTAATTAAAATTTTAGGGATCTCAGAATGTACCCAAAAGGACATGCTACTGTCATTCAAAAGCACAGAACAGGCATACAAAATCTGTATAATAAATTTTATTGACATAGTATACACACAAACATGTTTTTACAACCAGTGCTGACAGGTATGTCTATACTGAATATAACTTTTCATTTTCAGTGATGACCATGACTGTCTGCTTCAGGAAGATCTGGGACAACTTCTCCTGTTTCCAAAATGGTGTCTCCCTGAAAAACATACACAAACAAAAAAGGTGTGCATGAGAACATACATAAAATAATCATTCATTTTGATGTTTAAGATAATTTACAAAACTCCTTTTAATTATTCATGCAATAATACGATTTGGACCAAATATACTTACAGGAAACAGTCTGGGTTTAAGAGCAACAATTCCATATGGCATTTTCTGTGGAAACAAGAAATATCTATTTGAACTTTAAACTTAGGCATTACAGTGCTCAGCCAAAGCACGAAAGATACTTGCCGTTACATTTTATCTGCAACCTTTGTACACATAATACAAGCCTTTAAGAAAACATTACATTACATTTATCAAATATAATAAATAAAAAGAATAATAAATCTAACATAGTTTGAAATAAGACAGCAAAGGTCATAAAGGCTATCAGTATTTTTAATGCCTTCAATATTGTTATAGTTTAGGGTTAACATAATAATATTGTTGTCTCCATTATACTAAAAAAAAAAAAAACTGCAATATTATATTATTTATATTAATTATATAATTACATCACTTGTTATTTCACAAAACAATGTGCATCCTTAACTGGAACCAAGGCATTCTGTATTGCTCTGGACAGCAAGTTCTCCCTAAAAAATATATGTGTGTGTAATTAAATTATAATACAATTACGTAATAATTATAATTATTCTTAAAATTGTCATTTTAAATATGTATGTAAATGGTATTTTTTTCAGTTTTTATGTGTATCTAATGTAGTGGGTAGTCAGAAAATAATGAAATCTTATCCTTAGTTACCCTCATAATGTTAACCTCTATAGTGGCTTAGACTTGCGTGTCATTTTAGGACAGTCCACAAATTACAGTTTGTTAAACGAAAGCAGTGTAACTGTAGATGAAACCGCAAAACAGCACCATGAACTTACACTGACGTGGTACTTCACGTAGTAATGCACGATCCAGGCTGGGATCAGAATCCGCGTGACAGCAAAAACACTGGCGTTATAGGCTTTAAACGTCTGGTTCATCCGCGTAACAAGAAGATAAGACAAAATTATAATTAGTACTGTTATGCTGTTAAAACCCTCAGAGAATTCAGTTCATTGCATATACCTACACACTGCACACAATTGCACTCTAGATGTGGTTAATCAGATATGGGCCATTTATGGCATAAACTCACGTATAGTCTCCAGAGTGTTTTGGGCTGAAGAAATTCAGTCCAGAATCGCTCGATGCGGCCGGGTGTTTTGGGTGCAACGATGGGTTCTCGAGGACTAAGCTCCTGATCTTTGAGCCACTGCCGCCGAAGCTTTGTTAACTGCTCAAAGCGGAGTTTTTCATCCGCTGAGTATCCAGTCATACTGATTTTCTCTTATTTCACAAATAAAGCCGAATTTACAATGACATCTAAAGAGGACAAACCTCCCAGAGTGCAAAGCGAACAGAGGAACATCAACATAAATATCGGGATTTTACAGAGCGACACCTACTGATCTGGAGGCAAATCACTATTGCGATGATTCGAGTCACTACCACAAGAGGTCGTGCGTTATTCAAAAAGCTGCCTGTGTGCACTTTATTCGACAGAAGAGCTCAAGGTTTTGTTGTTTAGCACTTAGCATTGCCATGCTAGGCCTTGGTAGATGCAAAAAGCATCTTTTTTAATTTGTGGTTCAAAGTAGCTGTTTATAGCTGATAGCTGATAGCTGATATATCAGTACATTTTTCCTTATAGAACATATTTTACCAGTGCCCAATTTGTCTATATTTTGTCACTGTATGCTGCCTTTCAGGTCAAACCTCAGGAAGTTAGAATGCTGAAAACATTTTTCTGCAGAAAACAAAAATGAATGTACTGCTTTATAATATTTTTAATATCAAATCTTTTGTGTCTGGTTTATGGGTGTTTCTAAGAAACTGAATAATGTGCATAATAAGTCTCTGGATTGGTATTATGCATATTTTAAATACATTTAAAACACCTCGTTAATTTACCTATTTAAAATGCAAATGAACGCTAATATGGGGCATGCTGTATCACTTTGCTGTTTCTATTTATGGACTATTTTGCCTTTATTTTGATAAAACAGTAGAAAGAGAGGAAACAACAGGAGAAAAGAAAGGGGAACATGATCAGTATGCAGCTGTGCAATAGGAGCACTGCCCACAAGTTTGTTTTATTTTTTATTTTTAATTCATCAATTAATAATTTAGAAACTTGGTATAGGCATTTTTGTCTGTTTTTAACTGATAGATAGTACACACTCATAACAAAGGAATAGTTTACAATTTTTTAAAAACGTTATCAACCTCAGGTCATTCAAGGTATAGATCAGTTTATGTCTTCATTAATAGATTGGGATCATTTTAGCATTCCATAATTTTCTCACCAGTGGATCCACTGCAGTAAATGAGTGCCATCAGAATGAGTGTCCAAACAGCTGATAAAAAAGCATAATATACAAATCTAATAATCTACACAAATACAGCCATTTGTTTAGAAATGAAAAGCTGTTGTAAAAAGAAAAGCTGTATTTTTGGATCAACAAATTCATGTTACTTCTTCCAGTGAAAAAGTCATCTTGTCTGAATCTGGAGAGCAATATGCAGAGATCAAGCAAAGGTTACAAGTGAACAGTCTGAATAAATAAATATATTTGTGAATTTTAATGTGAAAGGACAACAGGGGATGGGAGGTTTTTTTTCGCTAGAGGAAATGTTATTATGGGAATGACTTTATGATAGATTTGTTTCTCACAAACACAATATTTTCTATTATGGATGGACTGGAGTTCATCTGATGAAGTTTACAAAAATGGCCAACCCCCAACACACTGACAAAACGCACTGGTGTGAGATTTACTAAGAAATTGCAAGTAAATTTCGCAAACAGCCTACTTACAAAGAAGCAGCAAGTGACACACTTAATTTAATGTGGAATTTTGAAGAAGAGTTGAAATAGTATTACAGACTAAAATTGTATTTTCTTGTAAAATGACCTTCCTTTTATTTACAGTTTCAGATCTACATTACAAACATATATTTCCTTTTTCTTTTTTTTACAAAGATTGTTGCAAATAATGACTCTGCAGAGCCAGTATGTATAAAACATTTTAATTATTTATATTACAATACAAGAATACATAATACCTTAGAGTGTGGGCTCAAACATAGCCAGCACCAGGTAAATATGTGTACATACACACAGACACACACACAAAGAAAAAAATGACACCTTTACAATATTATACAACATCTGAACGCATATTACTTGTTTTCTAAAAGGAAATCTGTTCACAGGTCTCTGGCACAGAACCCTCCCTTTCGCAGTCTCTTCTTTTCTTTTCTGAAGCAGTTTTCCTCATGCTAAAACGCAAGCGTTCGGTGAGCTACGTTACACACTCTGACCTGTCAACAAACTGCTCCATGAACACAAAACAGATAAAAGCAGGGGAGAGAAGAAGGGAGCAAAAAATATGGGTCACAAATCTATAGTCATATAAAGATAGAAATCTGATATTACACCTGATGCCTCCCAAACTCGGGAGGGGTTAGAAAAATAAAGGTCTATATCTAAAAGAATCTATATGGCAGGAATCTTTTTCTTTCTCTCTTCTAGTGCTTTTATGTGAATAACAAAGGTAAAAGGAATTTTTATATAGCTATATATTTTTCTTGGTCACTCTGGTCTTTTTTAAAAGCCTTCACTGCCTGTCTTTATCCCATCTGGCTTTCCTGCTGCACTGACTTTATGTATTCTCAATCATACATGCTCTGCAGAAAAACACAAAGTATCACTTGTTTCTTCCTGGTCTGTTTTTTTTTTCCTCCTCTGAATGATGGAACACACATTTAAAATCATTGGACACCTGGCACTTTCTACATAATTATATCTGTGCCTGTCTGCTGACACAGCCTCATTTTAGTGTTTTAAAGCTTTCCCCCCCCCAAAAAAACAAAAAAACAAAAAAACAAAAAAAAACATGCAGCCACTGAATAGCCCTGTCTCTGTCACAAAGTATTTCTTATAATAATAATGCCAATGAAAGCTACAATCTATTAGAGATGTTATAAAATCTCATGCCTAATTCTCTTAACTTTCAATCAAAGCATGTTAATGGGAGGTTCTGTGCGAGAGGGTTTTTTGATTTAACAAGTCACTAGATCAACATACTGAAACACACTCAAAAAGAATAATTTTGCTACAACAGTCAGGCATATCCATGACATAAATGTAAACTCTTCTTAAAAATGTAGCTTTAAAAAAAGATATAAAACAAAACAAAAAAAAAATTATATATATATATATATATATATATATATATATATATAAAATTAAAAAAATAAACAATTTCTCCCTCCTCTGGAAGCCCATTTCTGCCACAAAACAAAAAATAAATAAATTATCTTAAAAATTATTTCTGCCATGAAATAAAAAAATAATTAATTAAAAAAATTATGTTGCAATTCTGAATTGATATCTCATTTTAATGTTTTTATGTATCATAAAGTAATATATAAAACTCCACAAAGAAATGTAATAATTCCCAGAGGGAAATAAAACTCAAAATTCAGTATACACTGACAAATGTGGAAAAGTCAGAATTCTGAGAATCAATCTACAGAGAAACAAAGTCTGCACTGTGAGATAAAACAAAACACAATTACCTTTTATTTTATATAATATTTTTTATAGTTTTCATTTCTTTAATTATTATTATTATTTATTATTCCATGGCAGAAAATGGACTTCCATACTTCTTTCAGTGTTTGCAGAGAATGGAGAGATAAAAAAAAACAAACAAACAACTGTGTTGGTCACAATATGCACCATAATATTGAAACAGTGCTGCTTTCTAATACACCCCGCCCTTTTACGAACAAAAGAATCATATTGCTGTATCTTTTCTCTTATGGGCAGAGGATGAAATACGTTAACACTAAACAGGAACTACCATTGGGAGAGTGTGGGAGGACCCGAGCTGCCATTAATGATTGATTCCAATGCTCTTCTCCCAAGGTCTTCCACTTCATTGTTTGAAATACAAAATACATCATAGGCATAAGGACTATAACAAGACAGCTATTATGAAGCTTTAAAAAAAACTATGAAAAGAGCTTCAAGGGCAGAGTTGATAACGCTTTTCAATGGGGTGAGACGAGCTGCCACAAGAGAAGATGACCAGTGTCACAGTGGATGATGTTGCATGGCAGAATGGAAAGCACGTTTTTTTATGAATTAAAAAAAAAAAAAGGAAAAAAAAAAAGATGGAGGTCAGAGGTGACTAACCCAAATTTCTCATCAGAAGGACTAGGAAGAGTCTATTCTGAGGATGGAAGCTGCGGGAGGCTGGCAGGTTGTAGTTTTGAGCAGGGTTAGAGGGATGTATGAAAGAGATTGGGCAAAGAACAGGGATACGACAAGTCAAGGCACAGCATGACAGGTAGGGACAAATGCCAGAGTTCTCCTGAACAAAATTAGCCTGGCCTCATTTTCTGTCATTTTCATATACTCCTCTATTTGTCTTTTAATCAAGGACTATTTAGGAAAATATAATACAAAAGCTACTACAGAAAATATAATATCACTTTTAGTGACAAATAATTTTTTGGCTTCTTTTTTCTTTCAAATATATATTTGTTTTTGTTTTGTTTTTTCTGTTTCGTTTTGTTATTTAAATTGATCTAACCTGCTTAGAAGACTAGGGATGTCTATGAAGAGTTGGAATTCTCAGCACAAAGAACTGTTTCATTTACTGAATATTGCACACTGCACTGCATATATACTGCTGAAGAATAAAGGCTTCAAAAATTATTGCAAGTACGTTACGGGGAAAAACAATTAACTAAAAGCATCAATATAATTTTCTGACAGTACCAGCACCTCAAAAACAAAGATTTCCCCCTTTTACACCTTCACACGGTACGGTCATACAGTTTTGACTTGTCAGTTTAAATGCTGTCATACACACACACACACACACTCTCTCTCTAAACAAAACAGAGCTACTCATCTTCTCAAGTCTCTCAGGCTTGGTCCAGAATCAGTTCACTGCATAAGAAAGCCACAGCTTTCCAAGTTTATTGCTACATCATTTACTGCTGAATGTTTTACATAAAGCCTACTATCAACCATTCAATATTAATATTCTCTTTTCTTTCACAAAAAAGTAGCCAATTAATGAATCTTCATGGTCAATTTAACTGTGTGGAGTGAATACTAAAATAGAATTCATTCATTCCTAGAAGTGCCCTGAAATTTTGTCCTTTTGCTCCATTTCAATTGGTCTATGAGGGAGTCTATTAGTGTGCCTAACGCTAAGATTTGCACTTTCAAGAACCACACAAGAATCCTACGTAAACCCATAACGTAAAATGAACTGACACACAAGCAAGTTCTATTCACAGACCTAGTGACCTGCCTGCATAAATTTTGGGTATTATAGGCTTGCACCCCAATTTTGGAATAGAACATAGGCTGCGTTTACATGAATGCACATATCTGATTTTTTGTCCTTTCTGTTTATACTCATATTTACACAGCTTGTAAACGATATCCGCATTTATTCTAATATTTATTCCTGTCCAAACTAGAGCAATTGCTTTGGTGAAAATTTGACCAAATAGGTAAATGTTAAAAAAGTAGCGCTGTGAGATTACATACATTTGAATGAATATGATGCATGTGAATTACCTGCATCTGTGCAGTGTCTTTGTATAATGAATCTATGAGTTTAAGTATTTTAGAAATGTGTCACCCTCGCCAGTGGTGGCTTGAAATGTCATTATGAATCATATATACATGTTTAGACATAGGTAGGATTTCCATATATCCAATATATATCTAATTTTAAACTACATTTGGATGTGGCTCAGAATGGATGCAGATTTTTGTGTGACAATACCTGATCTGTGTCAGATGAAAGTAAAAAAAAAAAAAAATTCAGATTTTTTACAAAAAGTACACAGGAAAACCATGCTGCCTTGTGACAAACCTATGTAAAGGTTTTTTTTCCTTTTCAGTTAGGATACTGCATTTATGTAGGAGACGGCTAGGCAGTTACTAGGTTTTGGAACAGAGCCACAGTTTCTCATACATACACAGCAGAAGAGACAAGTTAAAACTGCATTACCACACCACATGTTCTTACTAAAACCACATATTGCTTGTCTGTGTGTATTTGTGGGGTAGGTAGGATTTGATATAAAGCGTTGCGAGGGTTGAGGGTGGAGAGAGTTTTCTGAGGAGTGGAAATCAGCCAGGTGCTTCCTGCCAGCTGGGAGTGGCTGATGGGTATATGTTGAAGGTGACACTGTTGTGGTCTGACACGGCCTAGCAGATGTGAGCCTGTAATCTGTGGGAATGTGAATGGTGGCCTCCATCGCTGGAGCTGCTCTGCAGGCTGTAGTGGTCCTCACCATCGCTAACACTGTCCACGCTATCACCCTCACCTGGTGTGAACTCCATGCCCTCTATGTCAACGTCCACTTCTGTAGAAACACAGAAATGAAAACTCATTAACATTCATGTTTACACCTCAACCAATGATCCCAAGAATAAAGGAATATTCTAGGTTATGTTAAACTTAATTTCTTTCTATGGATGGCAATTCTGAGATACCGTTGGCGATACAAGTGGTATGGTTATGCTTGTGAGAAACTGTGCTTATAAATTTTTTTTTTTCCAGCACTGGCCCAGTTACATACTGTTTTTTTTTTACTGTATAAATATATATATATATATATATATATATATATACTGTGAGACCACTTCCTGTTTGTTTGTGAGGAGCTGAATTATCAGTTGCAATCAACAGCATGTACATATATACAGGCCGTTCATAATGCAGCTGAATAAAATATCATTAATGAATAAAAATCAGTTTTTCTGCTCACTTGCTTAATTGCCAAGCTCAGTTTTTAATCCTAATGTACATACATACACACACACACACACATATTTATATATATATATATATATATATATATATACACACATGCACATATTTGTGAATGTATTTGTCAGCACGTTTTGATGATAAAAATATGTCAAAATCCCAGAAGCACAAAGCGATCCACAAATGTGCATAAAGCCCTTCAAAAATGCACCATGAGCAATCCATAAATATGTGCAGTGATCTAAAATTCAAGGATGTGACTCACAAATGAATGTCTGGCAAAGTTATGTTTTTGAGATAAAAAAAGATGTTTGTTAATATGTTTTTTTAATTTGCAAATCTCATTTCGTTTATTTGTGGATTTAATTTATGTTTGCGAAAGTAAAATTTATCCGTGGATCTGTGAATATTTAAAAATCTCTACATTTATTTGTGAATTATAATCTATTTATGTGGATTATTGTAACATGAAATATCTCCATATTTATGGTGTATATAAGCAATTATGCGATTGGTCTACAGTCAACTATGGTCATGATACTATCTATGTAGCACATGGTTTATACATGTATATGTGTAGCAGGTATAATTGCGTTGCTCAAAGCATATTGTAAGTGAATAGCAGCATATAAGAATATTTCAGCAGTGCTTTACCTTGCTCAGAGTCAGTGGAGATGGTGGAGCCCATGCTGTCAGTGCGAATGCGCTCTAAGCCCTGTACAGAGAGCTGCTCCAGGCGCCGTTTGAGGTAGCGATGTTCTCTCTGCAGTTGCTCCTTCGTGTTTAGAGCCTTCCTGTCCTGTTCCTCCAGCTTCTGCAGAGCATATGTTTTCACTCATCAAACCACAGAGCACAGAGACACCACGATGCATGACATGTATCATCTACAATCGCCTTGAGCTTGCACAGTGCAAAAAAATCCACGAATTTGTCAGCTAAAAAGGAAAACAATCACATTTACAGAAAGACAGATCTATGCTGCATGACAGGAAACCAGGCAGGTTGAGCTGAAATACTGTATAACAAACAGGAAAGAAACAAAAGGGTCAGCAGACACATGGTACTGGGTTTTCTTTGTCTTGTCTCTTTCACACACTTGCAGTGACAGTTTTCATTAGACAGAGATAATGGGATAAAAAAGTGTCCATGATAAAGAAAAGGAAAGCTCTTTAAGTACTACTTCAAGAAAAGTTTTAGTTTAATGACTTTCAAGATGTTATGTGGTGTAACCAAGTAAAAAGTAAACTTGATACTTAATTAGTATGTAAAAAAAAAGACATCTTATTTCAAGGGGTTTTTTTTTGTTGTTTTTTTATTTATTTAATTATTTAATTATTTCACAAATATCATTAAGTTTTTTGGGGGAGTCACACCACATAGCATTTGACAACTTAAACTTAGCTTCACTTTTGATGATTTTGACCGTAACACAAATTCATGAGGGCCTGCAGAGCTCCTCTCTATTGTCATTTTTTGTTTTGCTTTTTTCCCTTCATGCTTATCCATGTCGGATGGACCACATGACTATGTTGGTCGCACTACATAACTATGATTTGGCAGCTGAGTTGTTTTTAAATAGTAATAAGCAGTGAAACCGTTTAATTTTTTTAATAATTTTTTTCCCTTGATGATATCAGGACAGTTGAATAATGCTAAAATGTTTTCTTTATAGTACCACACAAAAATATCAATGTGAATCCTAATTCAACAATTGCCTCATATAATCCTGCAATGATTCAGTGATTTAAAGCTGGAGTAAATTACCATCTCAAGCATGTCAGTAACTGTGGGTCATCTGAGTTACAACATGGAGAGTGACATAAACTTCCTGTAGACAGTTCCTGATTAACTTCCCTTCTGACTGTAAGTGCTTTAAGCTTCTCCAACCTCTTTACTGCTGTGCAAACAGAGATACTGTCAGAAAGATGCTGATTTGTTTGTACCTTGATGTGCATTTTGGCGCGTTTGAGCAGGCTCAGTGTGGTGTGGCGGGTGCTATCAGGACCCAAAGGCACAAGTTGTTTCAACTGCTCCAGGTACAATCGCAGTTTGGCACGTCTGCAATAAATAAAGAACAGGTTGGAGTAAAATATTACCCTGGTATAAATTTAGAACTTTAGAAATGACTCAAGATGCTCGTGTGGGCTGCATAATCGTTCAGTATAAAGAACCCTTTCACACCAAACCACAAGTGAAACAAACCACTGGACTATTAATATCATGTGCAAAATTAATCTTTTGTATATTTTGTAATTAATACCATATAGATGTACAAATTTATGGCTTGTCAAAACAAGTGGATTGACACAATCAGTGAGAAGTCTTACTGTTCTACTCTACATCAGCAATCCTAAGGCCCCGATATACTTCAAACAAAATCGAAGAATGAACTGAAATGTCATTTTGAAAAAAAATCAGGCCAAAACGAAGTTGTTTTGAATTAATTTTGGCAGTTTGAATCGGCTCACCGAAGTGAACTTTTTGGGGAGCTCATTTTAGCTCCTAAACACCTTTGAGCTACCATTGGTCCGAGGCAGTTATGCAATCAGTGGGTGTATTCTGAAACTCCACCTTCTCTGATGCAGGATTTTTGTTCCTGGTTTTTATTCTTATTCAGCCGAAGTCAGGCAAGGATCAACATCTCCAAGTCACTATATATATATATATATATATACAGCTATATATAGCTGAGTTGCCACAGAAATCTCTGCACCTGTACAATCGCTCGCAGAGAGACTTTAAAAGTTCAGCGAAAGTAATTAATTCCAACAACAAAGCTTGTCTCAACGACCCAGAGTTATGCAAACATAGACATAGCGATATAGAGAAACAAGTTTTCCAAAGCCATGAAAGGAATGAAAGGAAAGGTAGCAAGCAAATAAATATTACACCATACTTCTGCTGTCGTTGTTGTTTTTTTCAAAGCAAATTTAAAAAGGTATACAATAAATAAACCTTTGTTTTTAATCAAACATATCGTCAAACTTATAGGCTATATGCGAGCATCGCTGCATGTTTAGCAGCATGGGGGTGTCAGAATGTTCGGAAGCAGTATACCGTTGCTCAGTCTTTTCAAACTTCTTTTTGCCCTCAAACGAAGAATAAAAAAGAAGTTTGTTAGAAGTATATCGGGGCCTTTAGCCCTTAAAATGATGTGATTTGAAATTTTTGTTTCTCTTTGGAGTGTAACAAGTTGTTAATGCATCCCTGAAATTGCAAAGAACCAAAGTTTCAAAGGTTCAAAACCGTCTGGCGCTTCTGACTCACAACCTTTTAAGTAAGTTGTGTTTTCCTATTAAAAGAACCTGCTACTTACAATTCAAATGCGAATTTTGAAGGGTAGTGCTTGTTGTTTGTCGTTACTCCGATCACAAATGCAGACATGGTGTTATGTTTACGAGGTGCAATGCAACGCGACACGTAAAAAGACAGTACTGTCATGATAATCAGTAAATATGTCTCCACTAGATGCAACAAATGCCTCGATTGTAGGGCTGGTCCGAATACCATTTTCTGAGCTTCGAGTATTCGGTAGTGATCAACATCGAATATTGGAAGCATCGGTGCGAGGGGGCTGAATATATTCTTATCTCTAAGCGCGAGTGATTTACATGTTAAGTCAATGCAAAGACGCGATTAGACATCCTGCGGTGCATTTCATGCGAATTAAGCAGCGTGAATGGCACGATTCGTAACGCGTGAATCGCTCAAGTTGAAAAATCTGAACTTTGGCGAAAATTCGCGCTGAGCACTGAGCACCCGGTGTTCGTGTGGAGCTCACTGTTCCGAAATCGGCTTAGCAAACTTTTAAATAGGTGCTCTCTTTTTTAATAAACAGCAGATTTGTGTTTTAAACAACTACATTCTCACCTGAAATACTCTTAAAACTGCATTTCATGGCACAATAACAGCAATATTTTGCGGTTTTCCCCTCCACCAATGCACGACACTGGAGCCGCCTGCCAGAAGCCCCTCTCATGACGTGAATTCACGTCTGTTGTTAAGTTAATTTAATGAAGCGAATTTCACGCGCGAATGAAGCAAGTAAACTCAAAATGTTCAAGCGTCCAACTACGCGCGAATAGTGCAATTTATTTGGGTTTATATTATTTAAGACTAACACTGCACTATAATACAAAACAATAACAGGTCTGTTAGAGCAATACTATAAATAAGGTAGCCCAACATTTATCAAACAAACAAAAAACTCCCAAATTAGCAGCACAGTAATTACTGGCGCCGTAAAGGGTAGGCTATTTAAATAAAAGAACGAAAAATGAATTAACGAAGTTCAACCGTTTCGCAGGGATCAATGTCACGTGTTACATTTTTTTTTTTTTTTTTTTTTTTGGAATATTCGAATCTCAAAATGAAAAATCGAATGCCATCCCTCCAAATGAATATTCGAATATTCTGGTCCAGCCCTACTCGTTTGTAATGTGCTTTATTGTTTTGGTGTCATAGCGCCATGATTGTAAGGGGCATGACATTTCTGCCACATGCTTGTGGTATTCAGCCAATCACAGTACACTGGACAGCTGGCCAATCAGAGCACACCTCGCTTTTTTAGAAAGATGAACTTCGTACAAATCAACCCATTTCAGGAGGTGGGGCTTAGAGGAGAAACAAAAATGTACAGTATGTGGAAAATAATGTGTTTTTTGCACCCTAAACCGCATAAACACATGGCATTACAACAAATACACAAAATAATGGTTTTTAACACCATCATATGACCCCTTTAATTAAATTTGGGGACTGGAAGTATCTGCAGCTCATCATAGTTGCTATAAAGGAAGTCCCCGCCTTCCATTTAAAAGAGACAACAGCTTTTCTGGAAGGCATCAGCTTTGTTTTTCTTTTATGTTAAGAAGAAAATAAATTATATTAACTGTTCTTCATTTTTATCTGGTAAGACTTTTCCATCTTTCCACCTTAAAGTAGATAAAAATATCTGTAGATCGAGTTACCAATGCGGCTGCAGAACAAACTGACTTTCCAGAAATAGACTTTGCCAGAGTCCATCAGAATGAGGCGACTGAGGCAGACTGGGGCTCTATCTGGAGGAAGTGACCCTTTTTGGAGAAAGAGACCATTGACTCTAGTGTGTTCAGCTGGTGTGGGCAAAGCCAGCCCTTTTACACCTCTCAAAAGACAGAAAAAAGAACAAATGTTCATAATGTATATGACTCACTCTCCACACACAACTTTATAGCTAGTTCTCAAACACACAAAACATCTGCAACAAATCATTACTTGCTTACAAAATTGAATTGAATGAAAATGTATCACTGTGTCCTCATTGACCTATACCTAACCTGTGAAGCCTCATGAATGACTCTATAATGGCCTTTACAAATGCACACCTAACTAAAAATACAATTATTTGTTTTTACTGTGCCTCCTCTTTATTGTCAAAGTGATCTTAAATAGCCTTGCCTTGAACCCAACTTTTGGTAAAAAAAGAAAAATTTGTGAACTTGCCAAGTTCATTTGTTTTAGTTAAATTTTTGTGGTTCATCTCAATCAGCTTTATTTAATCAATTGGTACCACATAAGCTGTGGTATAACCAACAGAATGGGTCCAGACTTGTTCGCAACCATAATGTTGTGCTGATCAAATTAAAATTTCAACAACATTTAAAGAAAGCCTGGAGGGTAGATGATAATACAGTGTACCTAAGAATACAGAGGCTTTTTGAAATAGGCCAGGCTTCACATCATCATAACTCTGTGAATGATTAACATGAGCAAAAAAAAACAGGACATTGTGTCCTGAGCTTCTCTTTCTGGTCCTTCACTGTCTGCTTTTCACAGCAATAGTGCACATGTATTATATATATCAATAATGTAGCAAGACTTTTCATGCAAATACTTGCTGAAATATCCCATAAAATTTCAGCTCCTGAAAATCTGATCTCATCAAAAGTGCAGGGATCTGATTTCTGATGTTAGGTAGGATAAGAAATAAGAAAATAGACTCAGATGGGGTCAATTAAGTCAAAATTATAGCAAATAAATCCACTTGTCTTAAACTTGAATTTTACATGGCTGAAAATTCACAAAATAATTACTGTGGGCTAAACAATTTTTACTATGCATAATCAGTTACTGTACAACTGTACAAAGTTCTACCTGCAGATCTGTGAAAACACAGGAATGCTGGGTACTAGCCTGCAAAGAACAAGCACAGCATGAATTCCACTATAAACACATACAGTAAAGTTGCAGGTTCAGGCACATCTTCGGTGAACTGGATTGCCGAGTTAACATAGATTTTTGCTGACCATTCCAGCAGAGATTATTTAACGGTTTAATTTTTAAAACCATGTCTGAGATCCCTGCATTGTGTTTCATGCTGCACTACATCCTGGTGTTTTTTTTCATAGAAGAATGTATCCTGTGTTAATGCCTCCTAAGAAATGTGTCTGAGCTTCAGACAATCCACTAATTAATTATCAGAATATACAGTTTTGCACATCCATGTTTAGACTTCTATGTCAATGCCTTTTTTTGATAGGGTATCATTGCACAGTATAATTAAACGAGCCTTCCACTGACAAGTTGCTGCTAAACTAAAGACTTTCTTTCAATATTGTACATTTAAGAACTGATGAGTCAGCAGAGTGAAGCAATTCAAGAAAAGGATGAGGCAGAAAAAAGGAAAGAGCAGACATGAAGTAAGAGTGTGGACAGTGTCTTCAGTCTCCCTCTTTGAGTAAGAGACTGGGCAAGAAATGGGCATGTTCTACTACAGTCATGACGCAAGCACCACATCATCACCAGAGTTTCCCAATGGAAAATGAATCCTAAAACACACCCTGAAAACCACATACAAAACTACAAACTGAATTTTTTGAACCTCAAATAAAAAAATCAAACACTCTCATTAAAACTATAGTATTTATCTTATACTCTATAATGTACCCAATCAAGCAGAAATGTTTGCCATAGCAAGCACCACCAGCAAAAATTATAAATAGAAAATAATAATGTATTCAACTCTATTGGCACCTCCCAAAACTTCATTCATGTCCAGCTATATATAGGTAATCTTACACATGATTTCAGAAACAACAGCAAACCATGCAATACAATGCTCCAATCACAATATGATCACTGAAGGTGTGAAAACCACATCTTTCTGTGGGTATCAGATGCCTTTCTTTGTCCCATTCGACAAAGGAAAATGCTTATTAAAACAGGCACTTGGCAAAGCAGCACTGCGATCAGTGCTTAGTATGCTCATCTTTCATGAAGGAACATACTGGAATTATTATGTGCATAATTTTTTGAAATTCATGATGGTTGCCAAGAATTGAGCAAGGACACTTTAACTAAGATACTTTATATTTTTGATAACTTAGAGCAGGTTAAATGGTTAAATGTCCAAGTGGCCCCACAGATCTAAATCCAGCTGAACATTAACTTTAAAAAAACTGCAGTTTACAAAACAATCCCCGTGCAACCTGATAAAGCTTGAGAATTTTGCCAAAAATGGGCAAAAACAGGAGACGCAAGATCTCTTTGTGATTCACCAAAAGACACTGACATCAGTGACTGCTGCTAAAAATGATTCTACCAAGTATTTGTTTGAGTGGGAAACGTTATTGGTTAAATCTAATATTGCATACTTTACATAAAGTATCAGAAGAAAAAAAACATTTTTTATTTCCAAACACAGTGGATATGAATAGAGATCATCTTTGCATGGAACACTCTGAAATGGGATGCATGTCAGAGGCCCTGTTTCCTTCTATTATTAAGATGTTATAGCTCACTAAGGCACTGTGATTCATTCACAAGCCAAAAATATTGTAATTATGAGTTCTTAGTACATGAATAACATAAGAATTCTAGATAGTACATGTTTTGCTAATTTGTGATGTTCAAAGGAGTGTGTTGATTTAATCTGGTATATAATATAGACTATATCATCCATATATTAATAATAAATAGAGATCAGTGAGCGGAAAGCAAGTCAAGTGGAAATTTTCACTGCTCTAGCTCTTTTCTTAAAGCCACTTCACTAATTTGTGAAGCTCAATTATCTTTTGCAGCAT
>JAUMHE010000042.1:2764163-2780155 GCA_032359235.1 Enteromius mattozi | reverse complement strand
TATTTCTGTGAAACAGGAAGCCAGGGCTGGATATTTTCATGTTCATAATCACCCTGGAGTGCTCAAAATTGTGAATACTTTAGAGATATTTTACTCATAAAAAATTCTAGGGGTGCCAATAATTGTGGCCAGCAAGTATTGGAGAAAAACATTTATTTCACAATGAGATTTTCTCCCCATTTCAATTGTTTTACTTCAATCATAGGTTCGAATTTTGTACATTTTTTTGAATGAAAGATCAAAAGGATAAACAATGCAGATTTATTTTTACAGCCACCTTTGCTCAGATTTACCAAGCGTGCCAATATTAGTGGAGGGCACTGTATACAATAATAACATTTTGATTCAAAACAATTGTGTCCTTACATTTGTTAAAAACTTTTAATCAAGCAAATGAGGCTGTACATTATTCAACAACAACCTCTAGTCATGATTATATTCACAATATAGTACAGCCTTTAGTACATTTGTTTAATTATTACTTTTTACAGCATTAACTAATTTAACACTCCTGCACGGAAGTGCCACAACAGGAAATTGCATGACACTGAAATGTTTTTCTCTTTTGTATTTCTATTAGGGGTGTCATGGCACGAGCTCTCGTGAGATGCGATGTGTGTCGCGAGATGCGACTGGTCTCGGAGTCGGGAGAACTTGGCGATATCCTTGCGATAGTGGTATGATGCGGCGCAACAAATCTCAGACAGAAAATTGCTGCCTCGTTCTATTTATGACGTGCTGACACAACTTCCAAATGGTTTTCAATGGTCGCTTTATCGCGTCCAGTGTAGGCAGACTTAGGGCCGGGGTGTGCTTTACTTTCCGCATTCCATTCCGTCTTGTGCACAGCCACATCCGCACAGCTTTCGAATGATACTCAATCGCGGATTAGTGCAGACGGACGAACTCAACACATGCGCAATGCCACCTAATTGAGTGGCACTCTTTTAGCATTCTTCTCGCGCATGCACTGTTGTATGAGGACTTGAAAAAATGCCTGCATGCGGATAGGGTGCGCGGGTGTCCGCAAGACCCTCCTGATAACGAAAATGGCGTAATACATATGGCCGAAGTACACTTTGGCCTTTAAGCTGGAGCTGCGTTTGCTGTAGACAAGTTTGTTTTGGTATTCGGGCTGACTCTCTTTTTTGAAGCTTTTTTGAAAAATCGCTTACCCTGCTTTTAAAGGGATATTTGTGTTATTTGTTTTTATTTATTTATACTGTTTTTACTTTTCGTGTAATTACTTGCCTGCCAGTTTGTGGCAAAATATTTTGCAGTGTTCACATGTTGTTTTTTACTGCATGTAATTCATTAAAATAGTTTAATTTCAAAATGTTGATTACAAAATGCACCTACATTTTTGGAATGTTTTTGATGAATAAAATATTATTTTTCCCAATATATTTTATTACTGAGGATTTATTTTAAAAAGTCTAAAAATTTCATCTCGTGAACACAGTGTCTCGTCTCGTCTTGTGGGATAAGTGTCTCGTCACACCCCTAATTTCTATGTCTCTTCAAAAATATGTCATAATGGTTTTCCTGTTACTCTATCTAGTGTTGTTAATGGTTCTGAGTTTCCATTCTGATGAAGGACATGACTGGACATATTTCTCACAGAGCAGCAGTAATCAATTCCTCAAAATCAAGCATGTGACAGGCAAACTCCAAGAAATCAGCACAAGGGAAAAACATCTCACACGTCAAAGCACACTCGACCTCTGGCGCAAACATTAACAGCACAAAAATAATAACTAATTTTTTTTTATTTTTATGACAGATCACTTCAAAATGTTTTCAAACACAATGTTTAGCAGTAGTGCTGTCAAACAATTAATCACGATTAATCACATCCAAAATAAAAGTTTTGGTTTGCATACTATATGTACATGTACTGTGTTTATTTATTATGTATATATAAATCCACACACACACACATATGTATATTATTATATTTTATATTATATAGAATTCTATTTAATATACAAACAAGAAATATCGTTCTTAAAAATTGACACGCGTGTGTTTGTTGTTATATCTACATAATAAATATACACAGTACCCAACAAAAAACTTTGTATGCGATTAATCATTTGACAGCACTAATTAGCAGACAAGCTGTCAGTTCAAAAAGTGATCAGTTGTTTCTTTACAAAAGCATTAAAGCTTCCACTCTGATGTACATTCAAAGAAAATGCCAACCCAGATATCCAATAATGACACTGAAATTTATGCTCCAAAATATCATGTAAATACAACAAGATTATACTCTAATATAATAATCATAAAACTCTCATGCTTTTTGAGTCAGCATATTGACAGCAAATAATTCATATTGAATGTTTACCAGCAGTGTCTCAGAAATACTTGTAAAGTGACACAAATGTAATTTATAAACATATGCTGCCAAATTGGTGATTATCACTCACATTTGGCGAATGCTAATTTCAAACCTGCTCATTTTTATACAATTAAATAAATCATTACTACAAAACACTGGGTTTTAAGATCATAAATCCATTATAATCCATAAAGTGTATGTTCTTACCTGTGTTTTTCCAGCTCATTGTGTGATGACCTGAACAAGAAATAAACAGAAGCATGGATGAGTTTGGATAATAAAAATAAGAAGAAGAACTCTGTATCTCTAAACAACTGCTACAGGATTTTTTTTTTTTCCTAATGATAGAATGATGCTGTTGATCTACTGTAAGACATATAAATGAATGTACTTTAATGTACTTTCTGAATAAAAACATGTCCTAGTATCATATAAAGCAGAACACTCTAATAAAATATGTTGTACAGTAAACTGTACAAGCCCATTAATTCAACACAAGACTTACCCATATTTATATATATATATATATTTGCTATAATTTAATGGTGATATTCTTCATATAATAATGTGGTGCAAAAGGAACCTCGAAAAGCATTTGTTTGTTAACACCACATATGTACTTGTTTGCCACTTGGTCAAAATTAATTATGGTCATTAATTAATTAATTATAATTATTAATTTTAAATGAATAAAAATGCACCCATTGTCAAACACAAATATTCAACAAATTATCTGTGAAACCCAAAAAAGGAGCAATGTCAAATGTAATTTATTTTTACTTAGAATGAATGCATGCATAAATAAATGCTTTTGGTGCTCCCTGGCCCCTTACACACTACTTGATGTTCTGCTTTGAATTCTACTTTATACACAAAACACAATAATTCTGCATGGCCTTACTGTGTCCAATAGACCGATATCACTGTAAGTAAAGCACAGCATGCACTCAGTGACGCAGAGGAAATTCAGCATGCTACAACGCATTGCTATTTTAGTCAAGGGTATGAATGCTGGGGTGTACGATGGGGCAATTACATTTTCTCCAAACAAACAAACAAAATACAGGAACTGCAATGCATGCAAGATAAAAAACAAAATATATGGGTCATAGCATCAGTTGTTAGGCACATGTCAAAGCTGCAGTGTGCAGTTTCTGCACCACTAACGTCATCATATGGGATTGCAAAAATAATCATATCATGTTTCCCTTTTTATTCATCCACATAATGAAACTGCTGCACATGACAGGTAAAAATACAGGCACAACGTTATTAATTAAGGCTAGTGCACAAACTATGGTTTTGGGAAAAAAGCTTTAGCACTACTTAAAAGTCCACAATCGCTGATATTTTTTTTCCAAATTTTTTTTTAAGTATTCCTAAGTACCTTTTTGTAAAAAGGTAAAAGAAAACATGTCAAATTTCCTGGAAAGCCCTCAATTCCATAGATTTCCTTTTTTTTTCGCTGCTTTCTATGCATTTGTGGGGGAAGGGCTGCACACTAGGCTCCTGCTGTTTTGCTTTGACATTGCAAGGAAAGGGGACTAATGCAGCAAAACAGATCCAGGGGTCAAAGCTCTCTAGCAGCTGACTTGGGTCTATTCACACCACACCCAACAGTGAGAGTTTAACCACACCTAAAGTACACTACTTAAAAGCATACTGTCTATGACATGTACATGTGTCACATTAACGCTCATATTTGTTAAATTCAACAAGAAGTTAAAACGTAAGGAATAACAACGTGTAAACAAAACATTACTTCAGCATTTACTGTTTGTATGCAAGAATGCATTAAGAAAAAAAATGTTCTACGCATGCAAACAAGTGATATAACTTTAAATGTCTAACAAGTTTTATATGCGAAGGAAATGATCATATTTGCCGATTAGAAGTTCCCAGCTACTTTATGCATATATGACAAGTAAGTTACTTAAATTGCACTGACGTTGCCAGCTGTCTTTAAACAACAAAGGTTCTTGGTAAATGAATGTGATGTTTCCAAGTGAAAATGGTTGATCTGAAGGGAGATGACAGCAGTGGCAAAGAGAAAGCAGCAGCAGCAGAAAGTTAACGCTGTACGCGTGGCAATGTTTATACACAGCCAAGCCCAACAACAAAAATGGCGATTACATGTAGAATAACATCGTTTGAATGTGTCCATTCATTAATACAGCAATGTCATTGTACTGTATTTACCTATTGTTGTGGTTTTTTCTTGAAATGGGAGAGGATTTAGTTTTCTTTCTGGAAAAGTCGCTATCGTACGGCAAAACAGATGCGTAACCGTGTTCAGCTTCTAGTGAGAAAGTAAACAAAACCAACATTAAATACAGACGTGCATGATCCAGTGAACAAAAACGAGAAAGTTAGACATCAAGTATGTGTTAACGTCAAGCCGTTTAACATTTACCGAATTAACTTATACTTCTATCAACTTACTGTAACACCCCTCCCCCAGGTTACATTTGACGGAAAATGAAAACGAATCAACAACATTTTAACAGAGGCTGAGACTAATGTCATTCACGTAAGTCATCTCATTCTGATTACTGCATATTTAACGTTACAGACTTAATAACGAACAAGATGTCATCGTCCTCTTGGGCTTGAATTAAACTACACTTGATCAGCCGGCAGGTTTACAAGTGACATTAGACCAGCACAACAACGAAATATTAAAATACAAAGACTATTATTAATTGACCACACAAACATCTTTATATACGTTACCTCTGTCTCTTCTTTCCAAATACTCTGCTGCCTCAAGAAGAAGTAGAAGAGAATTAAGTTCCATTCCGGTGTATTTACAGAAATAAAAATAATATAAAAACCAGTTGTACACTGTTTAACAAATGGTGTAAAACAAAGGGCGGAAACAAAACAAACAAACAAACAAATAAACAAAAAAGTGATGACGCTCGATGTCGACAGTTCAATTCTGAGTCGTAGAGACTCTCGACAAAAATTAATGCAGACTGCACGTAAACTAAATTCTGGAGATCGATTGATGGCTTCGTCGTCCAATCAGACAGTAGAAAAGTATGAAAGGTGGAACTTAAAAACATTTGTATCCAATCAGAGACTTCAAAGAGAGACGTTCACAGGAAAGATGTTGACACATTGCGAAATGTCATATGATTGGTTAGTCAGTGATAGTAACAAGGTTGAAGCCATGCCCTAGCAACAGTACGGGTGACTCAACCCTTAAATCGCTCATTGGGCGGACGTGCACTATACAAGCTGCTGATTGGACAAAGGAAAATGTTGGGCGTGTTTTCTTATAACCTCGTTTAGTGAACTATGCCAAAGTCTCTTTAAGACAAGTCATGTCACTCGGCGGCCATCTTTGAAACGCCTCTCGGCATCCAAGTGCGGCTCCTATCTCTTTGAGTGGGGAAACATCCAATTCTCCAACACGGTTCTCTAAGCTTAGGATTAAATTTCATATTTGAAATCACCAATGAAATCTGACAACAACTGTGTAATAAAGGTTGTTTCTTTTGCTCAAATAGCATTATAAAAAACCTATTTCTCAGACGAGATCAGTCAGTGCGCATGCGCAGTCCTAGGTGCACGTCTCAGAACACCAAAATGTTTCTATGGCAACCGGAACTTCTAAAGGCAGATGAGTTGATGCACTGAGTTTACACATCAGCGATTGGCTATCTTATTCAGAAGGCGGGGCTTCCTATGATTGATCAGCCAGGTTAAGCGTTACATTTTCCCCCATTCAAAACTATACGAGTGAGTGACATGTCTAGGGTATTCTATAGTTTTTGACTATGCTGGCAGTGACAAAGTTGTCTTTGCAAGAACTCGGCGAAGGGAAATGTTCCGATCGGTAAACGATCGGAATCGTGACTCAAAAACATATTATAATACTATTGCAACTCACCTTTTCACGTTCAAAAGAAATATGTTAAGTAGTTCATATTTATCATGAAATAAAACCATCAAACTTTAATGACGTCTAGGGTGCGGTCGACTGTAAAATGGTCATCCTTGAGCATTATTTTCCCCCCAAAGTGGCTACTTTCTATCTTAAAGAATAATCTGAACATTTGGGTTTTTTTTTTAGTTTTGTTAGTGTAAGAAAAATATTTCTATTTTGTGTGTATATTTATAATGTTAAAAAATAATTTACAATAAATATGTATATTTTTTTTATTATTTGTAATAATGGCTGGAAATGTAAAGCTGGAATGCAATTCGATGACAGCTAGAAATATTATAAAAACACTCACTAATAGCTATTACAAGTTGTCCTTTGCTGTTTTGTCCTTGCAAGAACTTGGTGTTCTTGTTAACAATTCAGCAGAATTTGCAAAACATGTTCAAAACCAAATGTGTTCTGTCTGTCTATCTAACCAGTTCATCTTTTGTGATTCTCAGAAGAAAAAAAAACTGGTTAAACATATAATGACAGATTATTCATTATGGCTTAACGGGACTATTGCTTTGAACATTATATTCCTTTAAAGAGTATACCTATAAAGGTTGAGCTGAGGTGTCATTATCACAGAGCAAGGAAAAGGGATAACACGTTGTAGTAAACACATTGTTTTTTTAGACTGGGAAATGAGAGAGGGGAAAGAAGCCAGAAAGAAACAACAAGAAGAATGAGACCGAATGCAGAATCGCTGACCTCCGCTCACTCTAGACAAAAAATAAAAAATACAAAAAATAAAAAAAACACAGCTGTTTCTAATTGGTAACTCGGCACCGACTGCTGACCTACATTCTGCTTGAGATTCTGAACTCAGCAAAGCAGAGAAAGAGAGAGGCAAAAGGGACAACACAGAGGTGAGGAAAGATGAAGACTATAGACTATAAGATAATTATTTGTCAGATTTTTTAATGAAACATTTTAAAACAGCTTTATGTGATTTATTAAGAAAGCTTTGAAACTTTGAGTTCAGCTCAAGAGGTCAATGTTGGATGGTCAATGTATGGGTAGTTAGATACTATACTCCATCAAGCATTACAATTCTCTGATATATGCTAGTTGAAACATGTATACGGCCCTGCTTGATGCCTGAATCACCATATGGTTAATCTGGCCCTGCAGTTCTCATCTGTTACCTGAGCACCCTCTATTCAAGTAAATGGGATGACAAAATAAAAAATTACTGATATACATCTATAGACAAAATATATAGTTGTTATTAATGAAAAAGTGGTGTGTGTGTGTGTGTGTGTGTGTGTGTGTGTGAGAAAGAGAGAGAGAGAGAAAGAGAGAGAGAGAGAGAGAGAGAGAGAGAAAGAGAGAGAGAGAGAGAGAGAGAGAGAGGGAGAGAGAGAGAGAGAGAGTATGTTGTTTTGGACCCCGCTGGTTTGAAACAAAATGAGATTAAGTACATTTTTTGATGAACTTCAGCCACTACAGAAGGCTTCTTTTTTTGATGAAGACATTATATTGTTGGTTTTCTCCTGTCCTGTCACATTACCCAAATTATTTTGAGCTTCATCTGGTGGACAAGAGGGCCACTAAACAATACTGGTCTTCCAACCATTCTTTTATTATGTTGGGATGAGGTTGCAATGTTTTTAGGTTTTTTTGTTTGTTTTGTTTTTGTTTAGGGTTTTTTTATGTATTGTAAACCAAATGTATTAGCATGTTTAAGAGATTTCTATGAGTCTTTACAGAAATCCTGCACTGTGCTCTTGCAGTCATATCTGCAGGACACCCACTCATAGAGCAGCGGCAGCAGTGAACTTTCTCTATTTATAGACTGATAGTCTTGACTGATGAACATGAAGGCTTTTAACAATACTTTGTAAGCTTATGGCAGAAAACAATTCTTATCTTAGGTGTTCTGGGATGTGACATGGTTCACATAATGCTTCTCATGAATAACAAACCCAAAATATGTGTTGTACAGTGAAAGAGGCTTTGCCTAACACCTTGAATCTCACCTCACTGACTGCAGCTGACTTTTAGTTCCATTAAAAAAGTCAAAATTTTTTCCATCACATACTGTCGATGTTTACATAATGTACGTAATAAAAGAGATGAAAACATACGACTGTTTGCATGGTTTTTAGGCAGATTGTCTGTTGTTGTTACTTTAACATTATATCTATTTTTATGACTAATTTCTGCAGAAACCAGGGCTGCGTTTCCCAAAAGCATTGTAAGCCTAAGCTGATCATAGCTGCACTAGTTTTAAGTGGTTCTATGATGCACTTAAGCTTACGATGCTTTTGAGAAACACAGCCCAGGTCAATCAAAAAGTTTCACATGAATCTTCCTCCATGTGTATTATACAGAAATTGCACAGAAAGCAGGGGTTATCTCATGTTATTTTGTCCAGCAAAAGAACTGAAGTCATCATTATATATATTTTAATTATATTATAAAATAGTATTATATTCACCTGGATACAGTAACATTAATATCAATATTAATGTATCAATAATATAACCAGTCTGGGACCCCTGGGGTCTGATGGGACTGATGAATGACGGCTTAAACTATTATGTTTTATAGTCTATTATACTTATCGTATTAGTTCTGTTTTTACTGTTCCAATTACTGTATTTTCTTTATTTTATAGCATTTTGTAATGTCAGTTGTTGTTTAATAAATGAACCTGAATTTAAACCTGATTATAAGGTTTTGAAGTAGAATTATTTGTCTTACAGATAGTTATGTTAAATATGGCATTATGTTGGTCCTCCTACTTGCAAAATATTAATTTACTTAATAAAAAAAATTGAGAAAAAAATCAAGGCATAGGCAGAGGAAAGACTTAGTAATATCTAGTAAGAATGAAAAAAGAGCTTGAGGCCCACAGCCTTTGCGTGCTTCGGAATGTGTTTCTGCAGCCCACAAGTGCAGCTGTGCACATCACCAAATCAGGGGTGGGGGCTACTTAATGGACTCAAAAAATACAGAGGCAAAGTCTGTATATAATCATGCTGTAGCACCAGTAACTTGGACAACTTTCATCTTCTCCTGCTTCCTATGAAACTTATGTGAAATTTATTTTATTGAATGCTAAGGAAAATTGCACACATCCTTTTGTTAATGCAGCTTCATTTAATTTCTTTCTTTCTTCCTTTCTTAAATAAATAAATACATACATAATAAAAATGTTTGCTGAAAATTGGGCCAATTGCTTATTATAGTCAATTGAAAAGAGGCCTCATTTGTTGAATTACTGAATTATAATCAGACAATTTTAATTAATTGTCAAAAAACAAACAAACAAACAAAAAAAAACATTTAACACACGCGCACATAAAATGAAAAATGACTTACACTAGACACGTATCGTGTGGATTATCCGTCTAATCAGGTGGGCACTTTCTATTGGAAACACTATCAGTTATGGTGACAGCGACGTCTAGCGTCGTTATGGGGAATTTAAAGACTATTTGTGTTTAGTAGGAAGAAGGCTGAATATTACACACAACATAATAATAGAAGAACACAATAGTACAGCTTTGGTAGTGTGAAAGGCAGAACTCCAATCAAATTATAACTAGACATCTTCCCTTTCAGCGCGATTTTGCATTAAACAGTATTCGCTTGAAAAACAAGTAGATTACTAAACTAGCATACGAGAGAGAAAGAGAGACGACTGATCAGATAGCATATTGTGTGCAAGCTTACAAAGGAAATTATGAGACAGTCAGAAGAAAACCGTCTCTTTGATGTCCAGTCAGAGATATGTTAAATAAGACAACCCTAAAATACATTATATGGCCTAATATTTTAAGCAATTCAGTAAGTAAATCAGCATACCACACTGGTATTATCATAACGTGGACAATTACAAAAATTGAAACGTGTTTACTAAAGAAACAAACTCGTCAAACTCTGCCTAGTTTGCCTTTGCTACGAGATTGGACTAAGTGTTTTACTCCTGCCCCTTCATCCACCAACCCCAGTTCAGACAGCCAAACTGCGAATCCAGCGTTACGGCGAATGCTTCTCTTATGAATATTAATATTGGTGATGCTGACGTTGCTTTGTACGTTCTCTAAAGCGTTTGACAAGTCACGTAGGCTAATTAATATTCATTAGCCACAAGCCTCGCTCATTCGTCCACTGTCGAACTGTTTACATTCTTACTGGGCAAAGGACAAGCTACTTAATTAATATGCATGAGCCTCACGCAACGCGCGTGACGTGCTATGAGCTGTCTCAAGTTGAAAACACTGTCCATGTTATTGCTCACTCTCTGCAACGTGCGTGCTGCACTGCTAATGCAAAATATATTTTTGTAACCTTAGACCTTTTTGACTTGAATAATTAAACAAGATATTTTTGACGGATCTTCTTATTTTCCTCACTCAAGGACTGTTTACATTACCAGCAATCCTACTGCTAGATTTTAAGTGACAATCGAGCCTTCAATTTAAGGTGAGGCTAAGCTCAATGCATTTACGACTAAAGCGTAAATTACAACGGTCACATCACTTCTTTTGATCAAATACTATGGATTTTTGTTGCTTATGTAAACCACGTGATTTTGCACGTTTGATATTGATGTGGTTACTACTTGTTTCCGTGATCTGCAGGCTTAGGTGGACGGTAAACAAGCGTATAATGGCGACTGAGATTGAAGCATGGACCACTGGCCCTCAAAACGATGGTAACGTTACGTTAAACCCCTGGTTGTACTAAAAACGGCTCACTACTGCATTCAGCTTGCATTTAGCTTATTAATGCATATTGTAGTTTGTCTTTTTCCATGTCGTGTTTGCAGACGACACAGGCTTTAGTTGCAGTCAAGTTCCACCATGTGCTCTGGCAGAAGACTTGTATATTCGCATAACACTTAGAAAAATAAACGGTACATTACTGCATTAACACCAGGATTTCAATAGATGTTATTTTGAGAATGTAAAGACAAGCTAACTTTTTAAAGCCAAACTTTTTTCGGAAGTTATTTTATTTTCTCTTTTAGAATGTTACAAATAAAGCGGACAAACTTTTTTTTTTTCGTTGATTTTACTCAATTTACTGTCGCTCACAGTGTAAACTCTCCTTTTAGTTCCAAGAGATCGTTGAACGCAAGCAGCTAGCGTGGAAAGAAATGGTAATATTTGTTGCTGCCAGATTGGACAAGAACAAACCAATATCGAATGACACGTTTTGTCGTTAAATACATTTATTTTCTAACCAATCTATATACATTTGATATTGTAAACAATAAAATCATTAAATGTCTTTGTTGAAAATGTGCCACAATATTTAACACTACGCCCCCTTGCTGAGATACCCGGATGTTTTTTCTTCCACGTGAGTTTGAATAAGTGTTTTGTAGATTTCCTTTCAGAAATACATGTTCAGAGTGCAGAGGTCCAGACCGGTGTTATTGATAATGAAAAATTCTGAAACAATTTCCCATAAGCTAGTACAGGCATGCATGTATTACATGAATATCAATGCACACACATAAGGAAAAGGGATAACTATAAAATAATAAAGGTAATTGAAATCAGGTATGTATTTGCTTGTTTTGGCTGCGCTGCACAAGGACCTCAACAGACAGTCCATCAAAAAATACAATTTATGAACAGCGTGTGCCACAGTCTTCCTGTATGACTTGTTTATTGACCTGGTCTAGTAATTTAACAGTCATGTTTTAATATTTGTGTAGTTCTATTCAAAATTACTATGTGTAAACAAAAGTACTTGTTTAAAAATGAAAATGGTCTATTTAATCTTTTGCCTTGTCACGTTTACATTCTGTTTTATGTTTAAAAAAACAGTACATTTACACACATACTGCAAGAGCTCATTTTAATGATTGCGTTTGCATTCAGTCCTCCTCTTTACTGGATTGGAGTCAGTTTGATTAGTTTAATGAATAGCAGGCGTACATTACAATGCAGACACAATGAACAAAAAATAGTAAATAAATATTCTAATGTGACACATTTCATCGGGCTTGATGTATTTACTCTTCCAAAAAATGTAAATTAAGCAAATTGGTTATTTGCATACATTTTGAGATCTGTTTAGTCTCTTTTGTGATTATTTAGCAGTTTTTTTTCTTCTGCATTTTAGCAGGAAACAGTAAAAGTAATTTTGGCATTTGCAGTCAGATAGTAGTCATATAAATGTGAAACGATACCTCTCATAAAACATACGTGTGTATATTTGTTGCACAGTGCTAGCAATATATTACGTGTCACCACGTAGAGTACTACAGGAAAAAATGTAGTTTCTTAACACATTTAAGACATTTATTTTTCATATACATTTTTCAATTGCATTTGGGTAGTGTTTAATTTAGCATGAAACAAACTAATTAGATACTATTGACCCCACACTTATGAATCCTTTCCTATTTGTGGATCCCTGTTTTTTTAAGTAGTCATAGTGCATAATGCACAGACGTACAAGACACATTTGCACTACAGACTGTATGTGTTGTTGTAAGATGGGTCTAGTATACTCCCCAGGAGATGTCAGAGGTGAATATGCCATAGTTGACAAAAACAGATAAGACTTTGACTTTTATCACAGCAAATTCTCCTTATTGACAGTTAAACCGCTGGTTAAACACACCCACCACACCTCCTGTTTTCCCACTTACTTAGTACTCAAAACAAAAAGAAACCAGCATAAGGTTGACACTTCTTGTGATGTAGTACAGAGCTCCAGAGGTCTGATCAATATCTAAAAACATGAATAACATTTCTGCAACTTTTCTGCTTTGGCCCTGCTGTGTGTATTTTGTGTTGCTGTTTCAGGCGCTTATGCAGATTTAAACACTGTAGTAACTATAGTGTGGTTTCTCGTCTGACTATAGCTAGTATTTAGGACGAGAGTATTTATTACCATGTAGTCCACTCCTACTGCTACTTTCTCCTGTGAACGTGTCACCCCCCACCCCACCCAAGCAAACTGTACACTGCTATATGTAGTCAGGCTTGGCAAGAGCACCAGCAAGGCACTGAAATAAGCAACGTCAGCTTTTCTGCCTTCTGTGCTGCTGCCTTTAGTTATCGTTCTGTAATCTAAATGAAAGCAGAGACTGTTAGGGTTTACATCCTAACATTGTTACAAACCTGTATGTTATCTTTTTTTTCTTGTTTTGTCTCTTTAAAACTAAGTAGCATGTGATTTAATAAACATATATTGTGGTATTAAGCTCTGCTTATATTTGTAGCAGTTCTGAGATTAACTTTGAACCTTGACCTAAAAGTGGACTCATCATTTTTTATGTTATAAGCAGCAGTGTTATTTTAATATCATCTATATTCTATTATAGTTTTTATTTATGTTTTTTAATTATTGGTTTAGGTAATTTGTATTTTTCAAGGTTTATCAAATGTGATTATGAGACCAGACCAGGTGTTCAGGAAAGACAAATATTTCTCAAATAATAATTATAAGAATTCAAATAATGAAATGTTATATATAATGCAATTTAAAATATGAATGCTCATTTTGTACAAGTTTTGTAAATGTTTAGTGAGAGTGGTATGCCTGATATATAATGTCTGAAACTTACATTTTTATGTAAATGGTAAATTAAACATTTTTGGTCTTGTATTTTTTAGGTCTTATCTGTATATTTATTCTTTTATTTTTTAAAATGTATTTGTTCTTTTACCATGCACATTTGTCATGCAAAGTAACTTAATAAATTAGGACATTTTAGGTTTTCTACTGCTCTAAAATGAATGTATGAAGTCACAAAATTAAGTGTGTGTTTGTGCTTAAACCAAGAACAAGTATCTGTAAATGGGGTATGAAAATTTAAATATTTGCCTTGGTTTAGTCATAAAGTAACTTAATTTTAAGAAATTTCCCAAAGACATGTCATTATGCTTTTCCGATAAATGCATCTTGACATTTGCACTGAAAAACAAAACAAACAAATTGTTAGAAACGTCATCAGAATTTTCAGTTTGAAATTTTACAGTGTTGTAAGAGGGTACAATAAAAGTTCTTTCCATATGCTTGTGGTTGGGACCAGAGTGTCTTTAATTTACATTTAAATGTATTTAACTTTCGTAAAACCTGCAGAAACCCTGGTAAATGTTACAGTATTTATATACACAATCACAAGTTCAAAATGTAAGCTACATGAGAATACAAACTAAAGTACAGTGAAAAACCGAGAAGAAAGCAGATATGCCTATGTTGGTTAGCTAGTAACATACTTTTGTCCGATTGGTCTGTCTGGTACAGGTGTGTTCTCAGTTGAGCAAGAGCAGGGTGAGGAGGATGGCAGTGAGGATCTGAATGAGTTGGAGGTGAACGGGAACTGGACCCCTCAGGAGAAGGCCCTGCATGAGGCCAGACTCAAAGCTAAGGCTAAGCGGCGTCTGCGCAAGTCATCATCGCGGGATTCCACCCGGGAATCATTTTCTGATTCGGTTTCAGGAGAGCTTTCTACTGATCCACACAGCCCCAAGGGTAAAAACGCAGTAAATGACAGAAAGTCACGGACTGGAAAAGGTCGGGGACTTCCCAAAAAAGGTCAGATTGTGTGAAATATGAATTGCCCGATTTTTTTTTTTTATAGTAACGAGTAATAATGTAGTTCTTTTAGCTGCAAAAAGAAGATAATAGCACATATACCTGGCATCACTTATACTGTGCTGTCTATTGGATAAATTATTATTTTTTCACTTTTTTGTTACTTGTTTTTCACTCTTGTCATTGCTCTTATGATTAGGTGGAGCAGGTGGTAAAGGTGTGTGGGGAGCAGCGGGTATGGTATATGAGGTGGAGGAGCCTGATGCTAAGGACCCCAACTATGATGAATCTTCTCAAGTAAGTGTATAATAAGATTTCAGTCTTAAAGGATACATGAACAATATTAGTATATCTCACTTTATGGTAGATATAGTATGTGTAGGTTATAAATTTAAAGTGTCAATATTTGTAATAGTTCTCTGATTTCTGAGGATAGCATGTATTGTTTAAATCAACTATGCCAGTTAACACACTGAGGACTGGAATAATAGTTTAGAGGAATACCTCATGACTTCCTTCTTTATTTTCAAGTCTGATTCACATCCTGAAAATGTTTATAAATGAAAGGATTGTAACATTGCACATCTTTTTTATGCTTAAACGGCAACATTACGCAATAAGTGAGAAAGCATAATAGGACCTCTTTAAGTGAGATTTGAGTCCAAAGAGAGTGAACTTGCAAGTTGTTTGACTAAAATGCAGTAAATATTATTTAAAGCTCCTGTTTTTTTATAGTTTAATTAGTCCCAGGTGGGGTTAGTGCAACTGTCATGATTATGGTTTAAGATAAAATACACTTATAGAGTTAAAATTTCAATTATTAAATAATAATTTTAAAAAATTACAGCGGACAGTTTCACCCAGTTTAACACTTTCAAATATGACAATTTATGTTCATTAATAAAATGTCATAAATATATAAATGCACATGGATGCTTATGTTTACAGGTCCCAAATCAAATATAGTGACATGTCAGTAACAATAAACATTACAGATTCTTGCGTCACGACATTGTGACACACCCACTAAAAAGTCCTTTGCACAACCTGACATGCGCTTAAAATTGAACTGGAAATTAGGTGCTGGACGTCCGGCCAGAGGAGAACTGGCCCCAACTAAGCCTTTTTTTTTTTTTTTTTTCTCCATTCTCTCACGGATGGGGTTTTGGTTCCTTGCCGCTGTCACCACTGGCT
>JAUMHE010000042.1:2742311-2762671 GCA_032359235.1 Enteromius mattozi | reverse complement strand
AGGAAAAGTAGATTGTGACCATGCCAGGTGAGCTTGATGTTACTTTGACAGTCTTATATTGGGTTATTTTAAAATGATATATGCAACTGATTTGTGAAATTGAAATGTTTCCTCTTGCCATGAATATAGCCACTGTTGCTGACATGGCGTTAAATCATAAATAAATAAATTATTGGGTATTTGCTTGGATATTCACTAACATTTTTGTATCCAGATTTTGAATTAGAATTAGTTTCAGTTTGAAGACTAATGTTATTTAACTGGAGGCAGTGGAGTCACAAGGATAGTTGAATTCTGAGTTGGGAATTGTGGTGGGAATTTACCACCTGCCGTCAGCCAGTTGTTAATGCAGTGGCAGGTAATTTGACCTTATCTGTCAGTGGCTATGGTGAACTGTCTCTGATTGGTCATTGCTTTTGCTTTGTTGCAGTGATGCATGTTTGTAGAATTAGCATTTTGTGTTTGCTAGAAGTAGCACAGGTGGAATAATGATTACCATTCACTATAACAGATTATATAACAGATTATTTATTGTATTATTTTTACATGTTCAAAATAAAATCATAAAGTCAAAAAAAAAAAAAAAGTCTGGAGGAAGTGAGGGTAATTTCCCACCCTACATGGGCTTCTAGATTAAATACGCAGTTCCTTTTATCTGACGTGAAGTCAGACAAAATGAGCTGCACATTTTTCCCCCTCCATTATTTACTTCTGACTTGCTGCCTTACCCATCATACTATTCCCTTGTTCATTTCTTCATGCGTTTGTGTCTATTAGAGCCGCACTGGACAGAGCAGCAGTTCTTCTCTCCATGAAAAGGGAAATCATGCGGCTTGATAATGTGTGGGGAGTTGGTGGCGGCCAGAGGCCTGTCAGACATCTCATCAAAGAGGTATCCCTGTATTATTACTTCTGTATGAAAATGTTGTACTTTTTAAAATGTTATTTTCAAATCACAGTATAAATATTTAGATTTTCTTTTTCAGAACCTCTTTTTTAATATTTAGAAAGTTTTAATCATTCATTTTAATGGCTGTTATGACTGCTTGTTAATTCGCCAAATTATTATATAATATATTGTATGTTTAACCCTTGATATAGAATGACACTTGAATGTTTTATACAATCCTAAATGTTGATAAATAATTGAATCAATTAACAGTTAATAATTATGTGTTGCAACAACACTATCTAGGTCTAAAATACCAGTTTTACACTTTTATTATTATTATTATTATTGAATAAAATGGTATAGGAACCCACTAGTCAATGAAGAAAATTGATGGTTTTTCCCCCAACATTTTGATGCACATTTTCAGTCAAAGGTGTTATTCATTCGTTCACTTGTTTGCCCCAAGTACAAACTCTCATATAGTCAGTCATAACTGGCCTTCATAACAAAGACTTGGTGCCAAAAATTGGGTTGCTACAAAAGTAATCCATTTTTGCATTTCAGATCCTGCCTCTTATTTGCTGTCCATATTATGTTTTACAGATGAACTTATTGCTAAAGGAGTACCTGGTGTCAGGTGAGCTCTCTGAGGCTGAGCACTGTCTGCGAGATCTAGAAGTGCCACACTTTCATCATGAACTGGTCTATGAGGTATGAATTTTGAAGTTCGAATAGCATGTAGTTATGTCTCATAGAATTATAAAAGAATAAATTTTTTCTTTTATAAAAATTTTGTTTCTTCCTATAATTTTCTCTCATCTTTTTCTGTTTCTGGTTGATGTAGGCTGTGGTTATGGTACTTGAGTCTACAGGTGACACAGCCTTACAGATGATGGTCAAACTTCTCAAGGCATTCTGGCAAACCGGCCTAATTACTCTGGACCAAATGAACAGGGTTTGTACTAGCTTGAGTTTTTTTGTTGTAATGCACCATGGTGATTCTAAATTTGTTACATAATGGAAGTAGAGACGGATCCATAATTTGTTTTAGTGTTTTAAAGTACATTTGAGTATAGCATATAATCAAAAAATAAAATCTTAAAAGCAAGGACTTGATTCCATTAATTGGTTGGATCTGAGACCGATTTGAATGCAATTTTTAAGTCAATTATAAGAAAGCTGAAGAATTTAGAGATGCAAGGTCAGAACATTTAAGAAGAAAATGAAACCCATGCATGAATGAATTGTTTACGTTAGATACATTTCGAAAATAGAATGAATTAACATTTAATGCAGACTTTAATGATTGTCTTTATTATTATTATTATTATTATTATTAAGAAACAGACAGTTCAGTAGTGTTAGTATAATAGAGGTTATACTCACTGACATTAAAATGTTTGTATGAAACACAAAAAGAGATAGTGGATGGAGATTTATATCTACTGCCTTTTCTAGTCAACACCAGATGACTAAAAAGGTAGTTTTCCTGGTCATCTCCGGATTTGCATCTGTCAATCTTTGAACCATGCTTGTATTCAAAACAGTTTACTGTGTTAACATCAGCAGAGGTTCTTCAGTGACGATCGTCTATGGATACACAACTTGACTTGGTGATTAAAAGTTTGCAGGTTGGAAGCCTGCAGAGGACAATTTAAAAGTCATTAATTTTGTAATTGTGAGCAAGGAACATATAGGCAACCCTGTAGTGAAAAAGTATTATTCATTCGGTTATTTCTTTCCATACTTTCAATGATCTGGTTTTAAAGCTGTCTGTTCATCACAACAGCTTTCAAACCAGTCCATAAATTCCACATAATTCAATACATAGTTTGACCAGATTAAATATAGAATTGCTTTGACATGGTTGGCAACATTTTTCAAACAGTAATACTGTTTGTGAGAGTATTAATGGGTTTGCATGCTTTTCACAGGGCTTCCAGCGTGTATATGATGAGCTGCCAGAGATCAACCTGGATGTGCCTCATGCTCACTCCATTATGGAAACCTTTGTGGACCTTTGCTACCAGGAGTCAGTGATCACTAAGCAGCTAAGAGACTCCTGTCCAACCAGGTCAGAGACTTTTGCATCTTCTGTCATACGTACATTTTAGATTTTGTTACCCTCTGCTACTTAATAGTAGTTTTGTTCCTGTAAACACTAACACATGTGTTCTTGTGGCCAATAGGGGGCGTAAGCGCTTTGTGAGCGAGGGCGACGGAGGGATTGTGAAAAGTTAGAAGCTTTGGGAGAGCTCCGACAGGCCCTGATGATGAGCAGGCTGGGATCTCCTGCACTTCCCTGGGAATCTGTCCTCACTGTCTTCATTACTCATCCTCTGAGTACACAGAAATATTCAGCCTCAGAAACGATATCATCTTGTAGAAGAGTGAAAACTGAGAAATGCTGTTCTCTCCTCTATTGCAGGCTTTGTTTCATTTTGTTTGTGAATTTATGTGCGATTGTATGCAGTGTAAGCGCTGCAGCGAAAGAAAGAAGTGGGGAAATCAGCAGCTTCAGATGGCCATGAAATACAGTTTGGGTTGAGGGATTGTTTTTTTTTTTTTTTTCAGCTTAAGTTGTTTTTTGTTGTTCACAAGTGTTCACTTGTTAGTGTTCACGGTGGTCTCTCAATATTTTGCTTTTCTTTGCAATGTAATGCAGAAAATATGGAGCACGTAAACTAATGTATTAAATAAACTGTGCTACCGAATGAAGTGTTTAATCAATCTGTTGGGCCAAAATACAATATTTTATGAAGCGATTGGGGTCACTTCTATTGGTTTTCATTTAATTGCATGTTTATCTTCAAATTTGTCTTATTGCTGCGTAAAGAAACTTTACCCACGTTTACAGATTCACAAGGTTCTGGGAGATTGCTTGGTTAATTACATACAGTCTCTTTTTTTGGTTATTCATGATTTATACCTAACGCATGATGAAAACCGTTCTAATGAGTTTGTGGCTAGTTTCGACATCAAGAAGAACATTTGTATGTTTCAGCTGCCAAAGAATGGAGGAGAGAGCATCATCATCTCTTAGTCAGGCTGATGCCTGTGAGACTATAGTCTCCCATTTTCATAGCAGCTCAGAGTTTGTACCCTCTCTGTTTGAAGGTAACGTGTCAGTGCAGAGTTAACAATTATCTAAAAAAAAATTGTATGTCATTTTTGAAGTGGTAAACTTTGCAGCAAATTTTCCACCAGTTTCAATCAATACTTGTGGTTTCAATTATGTGATGGGAAGAAATTACTGAATTTAACCAAAAGTACTTTTGTACATGCGACCAGTCTTTGTATCTGTTGATGGGACACTTTTTCAAAGTTTCAAAAACATTATTTTTGTCAACCAGCATTTCCAAAGTTCCAGCATTAAATACATTTTGACACTAATTTCAATAAAAGTTCATAATGCTCATATTCATGTTTCTTTGAGTTTTTTTCAGCAATCTGAAAGCATCTGATTAATCATTTCATTCATAAACTCAAAATGTCCCTGAGATTCATTATCTTTATTATCATGTACAACAAACATTACTACAAACTAAACCAACAGGTCAGTCCTGAAACTGGAGACTATATCATTCAACTCGGTAGGTGGCACTGTTACAACAGAATAGGGTCCCAGAAATGCGATCCTTTTTCTTTTCATTGGAGCTTCAAAGAAATTGGGGTCCTTAAACTACACCCTCCGGTTGTGCAGGACCACCCTTCTTGCTGTTTTCACAGTTTTCGGTAAGTTCAGTCCATAATCGCACACATATTGTATACATCTGTCCCTGATACTTGCTTGTATTTAACTCTCTTCTGTTCAATTTACTTCATCAAAATGGTTTAGCGTCTTCGAACATATCTGTTAACATCTCATCCATTTACAGAAAAGATAACGTTAACATTAGGCTAACTTAGACTTTTTTTTTGAAAGTTTGGGAAGGACATGAGGGTGATTAATTAATGACAGAATTTTTGGCTGAACCTTTTAAATGTGAAGTTAAAACCATTTTAGCCAGTAGGTGGCAGCAAGTCACTGTTAATAAGGAAGTCATTGCATTGCTGATTCATTCAGGAACATAACACTGTCATGCTGCTCAGAGACGCAAAACAATGCTGCGGCAGTGTTTTAGAATGATTTTTTTTTTTTTTTTTGTGAAATGGAGCAAAAACAGGCAATATGGTGTCTTAAAAGTCTCTCTTGTAATCGTGCTGATTTTTGGAAAATAAAACCACTCTTCAAGTGATATTGATTAATTATATAAAATGCTATAAATGTATAACATTACATTTACATTAACATTACATCATTCCAAATACATTTTAATAAACTGCGGTAAATAATAAAATAAGTGGATCTTATGGTGTGATGTATGAAATCTGGTAAAAGCATGTTGTGCCCAGTTATGATTAATGTAAACATGTCTTAAGTACCAGAAGCATGGAAAGAGGCACTGATCTGTTGAATCCCCAAGAAAGACAATATTCCTGACGATCTGTCAACTTGGAGAGATATATCCTTACTACCTACAGTTTATAAGGTGTTAGACGAGACAGGAATATTCTCATCAAAACACAAGTGTCAATAGACAGGGAATGAATGAGCATTTCTTTTGTTAGAAAACAGAACTGATTATTTTGAACATTCATCAACACAAACAAAGATTTCTTAACTCAAACCATTGCAGTCTGTCAGTCATATAATGGCAGTCAATGAGACTCACTGCTTTTCATTAACTAATATAATGTTAATTTACCTTCGGAAAACAATGGTAACCACTAAATGCAAGTGGTGATGAGAAAGTCACATGATGAACCAAAGCCCGTCCAAGCATATGTTTAATATGATTATATATAGAAGGTGCTCAGTGTCATTCACACAAGCACTAAACACCATCATGGTGAGACTTATTAAACTGAAATAAGCAATAAACATTAATTTAACAACATTACATATAATATACAAACCTAGTAAACATAACTGTTAAGAAAAAAAATCTAATTCAAACAAATTTTAAAATGCAATGCAGGGAATTCTGGGAATGTCAGTTTATTGCTTTTCCCTGTAAATTTTACAGGAGTTTACCATTAACAGGTCAAATGAGCATCAGCAGCCCTGACAGTGTTGTTGAGAACCATGGCAGCAGTATTGTAAGTAATCAAAATTAAATAAAATGCTTCATAATATAAAATAGTAATTTCTTTTTTCATGTTTTTTTTTCTGCACAGCTACCATAGTAATCATCGGCCATACTGTAAGTGTTAAATAACTATTATTAAATAACTATTATTCATCAGGGGATGAGAAGCGACCACCAAATGCTCCTCCTCCTCTTCTTCTCCCACAAACTCCACCTCCACTACTGCTCCATCTGATGTTGCTTCGGGACATGGTGATGGAAAAGACTATGTGATGGGAGGAAAAATTATACTCCAATGCTTTTGTAACCATAGGAATAAGTTCAAATTATTAAGATGAACATTCATTGGACTGAAGCAACAAGAGTTTACTTGTTTATCCATGCATTTAGTTATAGTGTGCTGGGTTATGAAGATCCTATTGATTCACATTACAGACTATTAGAATTTTTTCTTACTTATTAACCATTAATTTCAGCCACTGCAAATTTGATATTTGTGCTTATTTTGGGCCTCTGAATAAAACTACATTTTGTTTTTATTTATCCAATGTAAGCTTATATTTTCACTGTATCACACATGCAGGCATACACTACATTGCCAAAAGTATTGGGTCACCCCCTTCCAATGAACAGATCTGACTACTTTAGTAACTTTGCAAACCTTAATATTAATGCATATAACGATATTCTAGGGAATTGTGTGTAACAATTTGGACAGGACCCTTTTCTATTCTAATATGGCAATGCTTCTGTGTATAGGGCAAGGTTTAAAATGAAATGATTGATTCAGTCAGTGTGGAAGAACTTAACATGTCCGCAGAGAGCAAAGTCTTAATGCCAGCTGAAAAAACAAAAAAGCCTGAAATGTCAAAAATGGCGTAAGTGTTTTTGCACGCAGTGTCTCACCTTTAATCCTTAAATAGGGAGGGACATGTGACATTTATCATGACAGGCTTAGTTTCTATGCTTTTTTTTAAGGATACTTGCGTTTTAGCAGACATCCCAAAAGCCATCATTCAGATTTGGTCGCTGTTAAAGCAGACCAACTTGCAAAGCAGGCTCTGAAACATGATCAGATAGATATAAATATAAAAACGAGCAAAACTGAAGTTAAAGGTTTAATAGCAAAAGAAATCAGCAAGAAATGGCAAAAGGAGTGGGATAATGGGAAAGTAGGTAGGCATTTATATCATATCCAAGGAAGTGTAATAAGAAATAAGGATGGAAATAGGAGAAGTGATGTAATTCTTTCAAGATTGCGCATTGGACATTGTTTTTTAAATCAGTATCTGAACAGAATGGGAAAACACGATACAGGGAAATGTGATAAATGTGGACATATAGAATCTATAGAACGTAATAATAAACTGTGTGGCATATGAAAGGCAAAGATTTAGATTAATTCAAGGTCTAAGAATGATTGGTATTAATAATTTATTACTTCAGGTGATGTTAGGAAATGGCCCAAATCAGTCAAAAATAACAGGAACTTGTAGCTTATCTAAAACAAACACAATTGTATAATAGAATTTAAGGACAGATATAGTGTATAAGGAAATTAGATATATTTATATGTATAAATAAACGTTAGGTGTATATGTTGTATAACAGGATAAGTTTATGTGTCCTTTTAAAAAATATATATATATATATAATAATACTTATAATTTTTAATATAATAAAATATAATAATTTCTCATTATATCAAAACCATCATGCGCTCCACACTCCTAACCAGCAGGTGGCGGGAATGCACCAACTAATTTGGTTTGCCAACCGCCATTAAGAAGGAAAGAAAGAAAGGAACACAATGTTTACGTAGAGTTTGTGTTTGTTTCATGCTTTGTCTTTTTCTGGATCCATTCACGTAGGTATCGGTCCCAAATGAACGTGAAATTAGAAGTGTAACGTTACTTTTTTGCTTTTGTTCTCATGTAATTGTTCATGTTTTTAAAGCCTTTTTAACTATTGTAACGTATATCATTCTGGTTTGTGAGATGTAAAGATATCATCTCGCTACTAACATTATCCCAGAGAAAAGATGTAGTTACGTTTATAAAAATAACAGATAACCATAACTCAGTATCAGAATTCAATTACTTGCTTTTAAGGATTTGCTCTTATTTCTCTGCTATATATGGAAAAATGCATTTTAGTTCATTCATTAAGGTCTTAATTTCCATAATACTTGGAAAACAATACAGCATAATAACTGTAACTAGTGATGCTTTCAAGACCGTCGCAAATCATTCATGTAACGTTAATTTCGATTAAACCTGTGTACAAATCAGTTAGCTAGCTAGATGACAGCATTTAAATTGAGGTATTCAAATAAGCAACTGTAACAAAACTAATTAAATTGCATTAACACAAATGGATATAATAACAGATAAGACATAATCAACCTGTAAAACGTAATGAAGTGGCGGTTCTGTTAACTGATCTTAAAGTGAAGTGTCCTTCTATTTTAGCTTAAACGTCAGTTTGTTCTTTCTCTTGGTTTTAGTCTCATGGCCACAAGCAGCTGCTGCAGCATCTCTCAGGAGTTTCTTCTTTAGCAGAGATTTTGTTAAAGATGAGCAAACCAGTTTACTTTACCAGAGCCAAAGAAGAGGAAAACCTCTGGATAGAAAGAAAGAGGAAAGACAAACAATCAATTACTGGGGAGGAGGCCAGAGACTTTTACCAAAGCCTGCTGCAAGAGACAGATGGAGAAAAGCCAAAAGAGGGAGAAGCAGCAACCACAAGAAGAGTGAGAAGAAGAGCAGGTAGAGATGGCGATAATAATTAGATTGACAATTCTAATCACGGCACACAACTTGAATTTTAAGTAGTTAAATGAAAAATGTAATTATCATTATACAACTGATAAATGTCAATTTAAATAAATAGTGTAATGAAAATATTATTTAACACTTTATTGAATCAAAGCTAATTAATATGTTAGCACATGACGACCCCCCCCCCCATTTTACCCATCTAACATTCCTAAACACTAAATAATTTAAAGAACCAATGATAAGAGTCAGCAAAACATATTTTTTGTAATTAAACACAAACAACAATACAAAACATAAGGGCAGATGTCGATGTGCTGCCAGGCTTATATTTTTCCTAACTGTGTTTATTCTCTGTGGCAGCCATTTACAGATTTAGTTTCTATCATTTATTGTAAATATATTTGCATTTTAGATTTTATTTTTGCATTTTTGGAGGGAGAAAATTAAAATAAAATATTAAACAGAGGTATTGCGCTTGTTATTTTATCATGACTGAAATCTTAAACCCAAAAATTCTGCCAACATTTACTCAACCTTATTTCTTTCTTCTGCTGAACAAAAAAGAATATATTTTAAAGAATGTTGAAATGCATTTTTTGTCCATACAGTGGAAGGCAGTAGGAGCTGAAACTGTTGTGTTACCAAGATGGATGAAATCATGACAGAATTTTATTATTTATTTTGGATGGCCTATTTCTTTAAGTATATCTTCTTTATAAAAATGTTATTAATTTTTGTTAATAAATTAATTGAATTTCAAATAAGATTTGTCTTTCATGTATGTACACACTAAAAGGCTATAGAGTGGGTTCTACTAAACTACTTGTTTCATCAATCTGCCATCTATGCAGCATTTTTGCTCTTTAAAGCATTTAGCATTTGCTTTCCTTTAATGTTTAGTTTATAATAATTGTAGGTAACTGTACAGTTTTATCACAATCACCCATTATCTTTTGACATGAGGTCCCAAAAGAAGAAGAGAGGCACAACGACCAGAAGCTGCTCCTGTTGAACCAGTTAACTCCTCTGAGCGCGATGGATACAAACTCCTCCGATGTGCCCAGGAGGGCAACATTCGGGCCCTAAAGGACCTCTTGCAGCGTGGCATTGATGTCAACTTCCGTGATGATTTTTACTGGACAGGTGTTATGTGCGCAAGTAAAGCAGGACAAACAGAGGCTGTTCGGCTGCTCCTGAAACACGGTGCTGCTTGGGTCGGAGTGGTGGACAAACAGGTGTGTGACATTCAGTTCCATTGGAGATAGGAATACTTTGCTTCTACGTATTTTTTTACAATTTGTCAGTGTGGTTGATTGATTGAAATTGGAGTGTTGATCAATGCAGCTTATCAGATTGGCCAGTCTAAATTAACGCTGCAGTCCTAATGTTTTTGGTGTTCACCATGAATCCATTTTTCTAAACTTTGTTTTTGGCTTGTCCTGAATCGCTACCATACACCTATAATAAGTGTTTATGTTCAAAACTATTTAGAGAGGTTCAGGTAGGTACTTCTGCAGAGTAGCCCGGTACCTGTGTGATTTGCCATAGACATAAACAGAGAGAAGAAGCTCTGGCTACAATGTTCTTCCGCAAGACGCATGCAGTTCTGTTTATTAACTGCTAGAGCAACAAACGTTACGGACCGCAGCTTTAAGTAAAGTAACTAAAGTAATAACTTGTAACATGCTATAACCATTCATTTCTGCTGACCAATCGTAACATGAACTTACTCCCTTATACATATTACATTACTTTTTTAACATTAATATCACTGGGTTGTACAAATAATGTGTTTGTGTTGATCTTACGAAGAAAAATAGTACTTCTGTGCTATTTTATGAGCATAAAAATATGCACATATTGAGCTTATACAAGTAAAAAAAATTGCCCAGAAGTAATTCAGATATTTTAGATGTAATTTTTAAGCAAGATCTATAATTTACAGCTTGTCCTTCTTGATTCCAGGTCATATGTTTGTGTACGTATGTATATGTTTGTATATGTGTGTGTATGTGTGTATATATACATAAATGTCATTTTAAAAAAAAAAATCATATACTGACAATATGCAATAATGCCACAGTCTCTGGAGGAGTTTTGGATAAGTGGTATTTACATTCTCTGTGGTTGAGTGAGCAGTCACTGTATGTGCTGGTAAAAATGCAGTGGGGAAAGAGGTAGGAATCCATTTCATCAGCCTTGAACAAGAAGCACTGTAGGATGCTGATGCACCAAAGGGTCCTAAAATCTGGGACACAGATGTGGCCCTGGAGTAGGTGCCGAAGGTCCTTAGTCTGAAACCAACAGATGAAGAAAATACCTTGAAATGAAAGTTCGCCCGCCGGAGCTTAGCCTTTTTGCAAATGTCTGTAATCATCCCAAGTCGGAGGCTTAGAATGTTGTTGTATCTGTTGCTGTCTGTTGACATTGGCCAAAAACTCAGAACATTAATGTATCTGTTATAGTCTATAGTGGGCTGCAGGGGGGCAATGATAATGATTGTAATATTTTATTGATAGTAGCCCTCCCTGTACCACCAAAAATGTGAACATATAGCACAGGGGGCAGTGAAGCAATCATTATTATTCATGAAATTAAACGAGTTACAGTATATATCTTTAAACTAAAATAATTAAGCCAACTGATAAGATTCATGGCAAGTGGTCCTGCTACCTAAGCTCACAATCCTGTCGAAACAAGATTATGTGTTGCTGTATTATGTTGCAAACCTTTTCCTAAACATGATCTCTCTTTGTTTCACGTTTGTCTCATTTCCTCTCTTTTAATCTCCATCCTGTTTTGTTTCTTATCCTCTTTCAGGGCAGAGATGCTCGGGATCTGGCCCTGCAGGCAGGCCACCAGGATGTAGTGAGAGAACTGGAGCAGTTCAGTGTGTCAGAAATCACAAACACACCCACTACAAACAGAGAGAGGTTGGAGATGGTGTTTAAATTACCAAACATTATATAATAATTGGGCGCAATCAGAATGACTAGTCACAAAGTTCATAAAAGCATCACAACAGTCCACAAGTAATCCACTCAACTGATCAATTAATGTCTTGTGTAGAGTTGCACGCTACACTGGTAGCTTCAAAATACAATTCTAGTGTATGTTTTAAATAGTAAAAAATATTTAAAATGGATACAACATTCTAACTGATTATATTCTGGTAATATTCTAGGAGAACACAGACCATTTTTGAGTATAATCATAATAATCTGAAGATGAAGATCTTCGAAGCAAGCAATAAAGAAAAGAAGCAAATTTGGGGAGCAATATATAGACTACAGGCTTACATCTTCTTACAGCATCTTGGAATGTTTATGCCTGATTGATAAAATTTCAAACAAATTTTTCCAATATGTCATTATCTATGGGTTGTCAAATATTTCCTAAATATTCCTAAATTGCATTTAGTTCATGACTAGGTCACATCATGACCTATGAAATCCAGTAGGTAGATGTAATCCTTCCAACATTCTGTCCAAACATCACTTAAAATTTACATTTTTTATGTCAAATGAAGGAAATATACTACATCAATGGAACGATGAATATATATTAAAGACCAGTAGTATATATGTTAGATAATGTAGTATATGCTAAAGTTCAAGATATGGGGGCGAAAATGCTCCTTTATGATGTTTTTATTTCAAATGTGACTGATTTTTACAGCAGTTCAGTAAACAAAAAGTTAATATTAAATTACATTTTAGACAAAACGTTGTTGATAATGATGGTATCACTCTATTTCGCCAATGAAAGTATAATAAATAATGGGAAATTAATTCCTTTAAATATTGTAGATGTAATTAATTACATGCTTTTTATCTGAGTATAATTTTCCCAGAGAGTTCTTACTTAAATACCAATAAGTATCGAATAAGTCTAGTTTTGACTTGAATAGTCCTGAAAATAACTTTGTGTCTTTCCACAGTGTTCATTCTCTGTGGTGTAATGTGTGTGCTGTGCATTACACCGACAGCACTGAAACACACAACAGGTCCACTCTGCATCAGTTCAGTGAGCTCCGCCCCCCAGCCACTCCTCAATACTGCCTGCCCTCTTCCAGCAACAGCTATAGAATGATGCTCCGTTTGGGGTGGGACCCCACTTCTGGTCTTGGACCCGCCCACTCTGGCCGCAAAAACCCAGTAAGCACGGTACTAAAGAGAGATCAGGCGGGCCTGGGATATGGAGCTTGCCCACAGCCCAAAGTCACACACTTCCAGGCCAAAGATCCTCAGGCAGTGCAACACGTACGTAAACAGAAAAGACTAGAGAAGAGACAGGAGAAAGGAACAATGCTCAGTGCTAAAGAACTTAAGAGGAAAGAACAACGAGACAAGACGTGGGAGAGAGACTACCGGGCATCATTTAACTTTGACTTCTGACCTACTGTGCTTTTGTTCCGAATTTTGGAACACAAACTTTTCCTCATTCACTAAAATTCTGTTGAAATATGTTGGTTTGACTGTAACAGATTTAAAGACTATATTAAAAGACTATGTGGTGTTTGCTGAAACATTTGAAAAGATGAAATTTTACAAAAGACAAAAACAAAAAAACAAGTAACTGGATGGACGCTTTTAAAAAAAATTGTCAATGGGTTGTCTTTACACAATTGAATTAGAAAACATGATTAAACTCAGATTTTTTTTTAATTAGTGCCATCAGTCTCAAAAATTATACTTTTTCTTTAGCATTAGTTGAAATGCTTTTAGTTCCTTTTATAGAAAAATAGGAACATATCCAGTATCCAGGAAAATATGGATATTTTATAAAAACAAATAGGAAAAGAAGTTCCATTAGTACTTATTTACATTCACAACCATATACTATTCTTCATAAGTTGAAAAAAATTGAAGTCACTCACTCTCATGTTGTTCCAAACCCATAAGATATTCGTTCATTTTGGAACACAAATCATGATGCATGCACATACTTTCCTCTGCAACAATCTGATTATCAACAATCTCATCTCAGTGCATTTTTTATATCACTGGATTTTTAGAATATACATGATACAAAAGGTTTAATCATTCACTGATGCTCTAGAACAGGGGTCACCAAGTTCGGTCCTGGAGGGCAGCTAATCAAGGTCTTACTAGGTATACTTGAAACTTCCAGGCAGATGTGTTGAGGCAGGTTGTAGCAAAACTCTGCAGGACACCGGCCCTCCAGGATCAAGTTTGATGACCCCTGCTCTAGAAAACATACAATGCATTAAAGGGTTAATCCACCCCGAAATGGTGTCATTAATCACTTCCCCCATGTCTTTCCAAACCTGTAAAAGCTTTGTTCATCTTCAGAACACAATTTAAGATATTTCGCATTAAGAGCAAAATAAGCACATAAGTGAATACAAGTGCATCATCAATATACAACCTATATGATTTTTATTTTTATTTTATTCATCATATCTGATATTTTGCATCAAGTAAACAATTAAGGTTGAGTTATTTGTTTTACATTAAGAGACTAATATTTCTCATTTGTCCTTAATATCACTAAAATACAGCAATTAATTTCCTTGGAAACTGGATAATAAATACTAAAACAAAAAAATAATGACCTTTGGCATAAAAATGATAAAGGTAGCAGTAGCAGTTGATCTGAATGTGAGCTTATCATATCAATATTTGTATTTGTATATTGAAATTTACACTCATGTAGCTCTGATCTGAAAAACAATCTTTCGATTTACACACACAGGCAATGATCACAACACCCATATTTTGAATTCGAAGTTGCAAATTAATAGTTACAAAAGTGTAAAATTACATTCACATAAAGAAAATGACACACAAATGTGTACAACATTTACTTTTGTGCTTAAGTTTCACTGTACAACATCAAGTCAGCACTTACAACCCCTTGATCTGGCAGTACAACTTCAAATACAGCGCTTTGACTTTTGCTACTCCTTTTGTGATATTCCTGTTGCAAAATTCACTTGTGCACTTGTTTTTATTATTTTTATGTTTTTTTTTTTTTTAAAAATTAAACTTTTTTTATTCAGTTAAATTCCAATTAACTAAACAAAACTGCTAAAATGTAGTAGAGTTTTTTTTTTATTGGTTAAAAGTCACATGGCCACATTTGACTGCCAAGGAGTATGAGAACATAATGCTATTTCATTCCCCAGAATAAAATGATATTGTAAAGCGTAATCAGCATAATTATCAATGCACATGCTGTGTTAATAATCACTAGAAATCGCTGCACATATAGTCCTGAATAGGCCTTATCCCATTCAAACATATTTTATCATTGCAAGTTTGAGACGTTTTTTGAGAAGTTAAAAAAATTGCGGGCACAGTAAAAAAAACAAAAACACACAATGGACAAAGCGGTGCCCAGTGAAGGTCCTTTCCGTGGTTCGATATAATAGATATAATCCTCTGTTAGTGGAGAGACCACGCGGGATACGGTGGCAGCCACAACAGCCAGTGAGTGAATTTACCTTGCTTAGCAACCCATTGTTTACTTGCAAAACAGATAAAATATTGCTGGTGACGAACATGCATGTGTATGTATTTATGTATACATTTGTTTATTTTTTGTGTTAGAATTGGAATCACAGAGCGATTTCTTGAAGTCTGAAGTTGAGCACCTCTGCTGCTAACATCTACACCTGGTATGCTACTCTTAACAAATTCAACTAAAGAATCATTACATATTTGTATGTTTCTTGTCAGTAAATACTTAAGCCTAAATGTATATTTATTACAGAGAGGCACAACGGTCCTCGACATTACAGCAATCAGAGGAGGATCTCATATGACTCCACAAAGAACCAGGCCAGGTAATTTGGAGTGTACTAAATAGATGACTCAAACCATAAAGATCTCACACCTGAACACCGGAATGGAGCTTGCTGTTTGAGTTTTTTTTTTTCCTTTTCTGTTTTTATTTCCAGAAAGTCCCAAACACAAAGCTGCTAATTTGGCATCAAGGAAGTTTTTGCAGTGCATGTGCGACATAACACAGCAACAGCTGGAAGAAGAACACGAGTTAAGAAGAGAAGAAATTAACAAAGAAAGGATGATGGGAAGAGAGGAGCTGGATTATGAGGCACAACTCAGACGGGAAGAGATCTCAGAGAGAGAAGGAAGCGGAGGCTTTTGCTTCGGTCTTCGCAAATTTGGCTGCAGCTCTTCTCCAGAGAAAGTAGACAGCTTTTCTCATTGTTTTAAAGCACATTGGGTTTTTTTTGATTGTTTTTTTTTTTCATAATTTGAATATATTTTTATATTTATTATTGGTTTTACATATTATTTTACAAACACCTGTTCGTTGTGTATGCACATTTTTAAAGCACACTTGTATTTGTTCACTGATACACATTTAATATATAAATAAAGCTATAACTTTGCTGTTTTAGGGGCTATTGGAAGTTATTGCACAAGGGGCACATTGTCCAAAATAAACATTACATAGTAATGTTAATGACTTAAAAAAAGGCATTAATTTTTGTTAGTCTATGTCAGTTCATTGTGCAGTTACTCATGTCAGAACATAAAGCTTTTCATTTTAATAACTAACAAATGTTACTATGATAAAAGTAAAAGTTAGTGCACAAAAACATTTAGAAGACTTGTCACAAATTTACAAACTACTAATACATTACTACTAAAAAAGGGTCCTACTCAAATAGAATTACTTACATTAGGCAGATACTGATATGGAAATCTATTCAGTTTTGATGGGCACATCACTTTAATGGTTATCTGATGGGCACCTTTTGGGTCCTGTGTAAATCAGGTTCAATTCGGTAAGAGTTACACTAGTAATGTTAGGTTTCTACCTGTCTTTAGTTTTGTTGTTCATTGTATTTATGTTTTGATTCTGTTTTCTTGTCTTCCTGTTTTGTTTTCTCTCCCACGTGTATGCCCATGTTTAGATGTTCCTGTGTTTGTAATGATTATTGGTTAATTAGTTTCCTCCTGTGTGTCCCAGCTGTCCTGAGTTTTCCCCTCATTATGTTTAGTACTTTATGTCTGTTTTCTAGTCTCCCTCATCAGTCAATGTAAATGTTACCATGAAGTGTTACCCTCGATGTTGTCTCTAAGTTTGTAGTTTGATCATTAAAAGATTTGTATGTTTATGGAAATCTCCTCGACTCCTGCGATCTACCCCGCACGACACGTAACAATTAACTGTGGTTAAAGACAATTATGTGATGGAAACATTATTTAAATGCATGTCTGAGGAGTACCTATTCTTATTTAAATTCAGTCAGATGCAAATAAGATCCTATACAAATATGAGATCTGATGTATAAGTTGATTTACATCATCCAAAAAAACAAACAAACTCACCATCACACCTTAATAACATGTTGACATACACATCTGTACCTAAAAAAAGGCATATACTACAAGTACAACTGTGTAGTTATTTTTTGTAATAGTGTGTAGATAGTATGATAGCAACATAGTATTATTGAACTGATTTTGTTTGACGTAATACCAAGTTAGATGAAAGATGGGTGTGTAGGTCATAAAAAAAGATGACATTTCAAGCTACATCATCAAACCTCCTGAGGCTCAAGAATCTTGTGAGACTTGTTTTTATGCCAATGCACTTTTAGTTTCTTTTCCACTAGAAGAACTAGGCTACTGTAAAAGAAGTTCAGTTTTTATTTGATGTGTTAATGTAATTTGATCTTACAGGAAATATATTTTTGTAAACACATATAAAAGTCATGACATTCCATAAAGACGTTTTGTTGTAGATTGTAGTTTTGCTGGCTTTGCATTCAATGTTTTCCACAGGAGCTGTAATTTCTTCTGGCTGCTTTGGCATCCCTAAAAATCCATTTACTCAGGAATCACTCACTTGGGGCAAAAACATTCAGTATTAGCATTAATTAAATTAAATTTACTTTACAAAATTGTCCTGTTTTCAAGTAATAATAAAACATTATGTTTACCTTAAAAATTTACTTTAAAACATTACTTGTAAATGTCCCTATCCTATGTGTAAGTAGCCTACATCTCTTGTAACTAGACCACTTAATCCAAATATAAGCATGTTTTACACATTTTGATTACATTAGAATAAGGATTGAAGTTTTTCAATATTGAGATTAAGGCAGTGTTTTTTGTGATTCTAGCATAAATGTTACTCACGTCAAAAAAACATCCCAAACATGAGTCCAGAAAACTGCCGCAGAATGAAACAAAACAATCACAGATTCCAGAACAATCACAGCATACAGAGCAATCCCAGCTTTCGAAGCTATCACAACATCCAGACCAATCCAAGACGCATCCACCACAGCATACAACAACATCTGTATCCGTACGTACTTGCTCCACATTCTTATCCTTCTTCAGTTTGATGTGTTCCTCCTGTTGACAAATGTTCTTGCTGTACTCACATTCCTCCATAGCTTGTGTCAGTAAGTTTTAATGAAGGGTTTGAATCACAGCGATGATTTACGCCTGACGCTTCGAAGCTTGTGCTGAAAACAACCTTTCGTTTCCGTCTCTTTCTAGTAACAAACCACAGTCCTTAAAGTTAAATAACTCCATTTCCCTGTTCAACGAACGCACTGCCCATTTAGATGATTATGAAATCTTATGAGACGACGCTGAACATAAAAACGAATAACTTATTTATTATTTGATTTAATGTACCTATTTATTTGTTATCCGTGTCATTGTAAAACGCCAGTTTCTGTTGGAAGCGTGGGCTTCGCCAACACAGTCTCATGAGCAATTCGTACATATTCGTACGAGGTGCCAAATTTGTGCCAATTCGTACTAACTTGTACGACCTCACTCGTACGATTTCGTACGATTTGTCTAAAACCACGTGATGGGTAGGTTTAGGGGCGGGGTTATGTTTAGGTCATTCGTACAAATTCATACGAATTGGCATCTCGTAAAATACGTACGATTTAGAATAAATTCGTACGAGTGAGGTCGTACAAATTCGTACGAATTTGCCACCTCATAAAATATGTACGAATTGCCGTGAGATCAGGTTGGCTTTGCAGCAGCTTCAAGTCAGCGTAACTACAGCATCACTGCAGCTGCTTCGCCAGAGTATTCACACTGGAAGCTTATTTCTTTACAAAGACGACTATAAATTTGTTTTTAGAAGTTGGTCAGTTATGAACTTCATTGTTTGTTAACATGGGGATTTGCACGTTAAGACGGAGATTCGCTTGTAAATGGTAAACAGCAAAAATAGTTTGCACTTAGTCTAAATAGCAACTACTAAGATTAATTTATTCCAAGTTGTAGCCTAGATGTGTTCATACTTAGTTCATTAAAATTCCCTCTGATTTTATTATCTTCTCCAAGTCACATATTTATAAGAAATTGCTTAAATTATTAATATTTGGTCTACTTTATCACAGAGATAATAGACATAAAAATATTTTTTTGTTTTTTTACACACCTTTTTATTAAAATATGCGTTCAATTTTATCATGTCCTCAGTGCAAAGTAATCAACTTCCACTAGAAATATAAACCATGATATTATAAAAACATAAAAATATTTTTAAACTATGTTATGGACTATGGCTAAACTTCATCTAATTGTGAGGAATGAGGCGGAGACGTGCGGATCCATTTGCAAGCTTTAATCGTGGTCAGACAAGCAGGGTCGAATACTGGCAAACAGAACAATGGAGAAAGGGCAGAATCAAGGTCGAAATAATCAGGCAGGAATTGGGGCTGGCAGAAAACAATCAAAATACAAATAAACAGTCCAAGATCACAAACAGGGAAAAACAAACAGGGGTAGGAACGCTCAGAAATGTCACACTGGGAAAACAAGACTTTGCGGTGAGTTGAAGTTTCAGACTGGCTTTTATGTATGTGTAATTAGTAAATGGGCGGGTAATGAGGTGCAGGTGTGTGTGTGAATGAGGTGCAGGTGTGGCGTATAATCAGTCCCAGGAATGAAGCATGATGGGCAATGGAGTTCGGAGCGTGGAACTGCTCTGGCTGGAGTGCCCTCTGGTGGAGACACAGAGGGAACTCCAGCTGGAGATTGTTACACTAATCATATAAATCATGTGAAACAATATCATTTTATTAATTTTTTTCTACATTTACATTGTCCCTAAAGTAATTTTCCACCCTGTTAGTGTGTGCTTCACCGCCTTCCAAAATAGACTACAATTCCACTGAGATAATTTTCAGGAAGTGATATTGTTTATTTCTTTTTACCTAGAATTTAACTCTACAAAACCCTCTTACTGCTTTTTTAAGCATTTGAAATGTTCTCCTGCTTGTCCCACTCTTAAAGTTCCACCCTGTTAGGCTATATTATGGAGAATTTTTGTTTGATCAAAAAATAAAAAATAAAATATATATACACTGCTCAGAAAAATAAAGGGAATACTAAAACAACACATCCTAGATCTGAATCAATGAAATATTCTTATTAAATACAATTGAATGTGCTGACAACAAAAGCACACAAAAATTATCAATGGAAATCAAATTTACTAACCCATGGAGGTCTGGATTTGGAGTCACACTCAAAATTGAAGTGGAAAAACACACTACAGGCTGATCCAACTTTG